>CM075062.1:17469586-18012086 GCA_037428765.1 Rubia yunnanensis
ATAAATAAAGATATATATATAAATATAAATATGAATATATATATATATAAATATAAATATAAATAAAGATATATATGTATATATATAAATATATATATATACATATATATAAATATAAAATATATATAAATATAAATATAAATAAAGATATATATATATATATAAATATATACATATATATATACATAAATATAACTATAAATATAAATAAAGATATATATACAAATATATAAATATACAAATATATAAGGCAAAGTCTTGGGAAAGACGGTTTTTCAAGAGACGGACTCAATATATAAATATATAAATATAAATATGCACACCCGTAAATGTGTGGATGTACACACACGTAAATGTGTGGATGTACACACGTAAATGTCTGTATGTACACACACGTAAATGTGTCGATGTACACACACGTAAATGTGTGGATGTACATACATATATAAATAAATAAATAAATATAAATATAAATAAATATAAATATATATAAATATAAATATATACATATAAATAAATATAAATATAAATATAAATATAAATATAAAAGTAAATATAAATATAAATATAAATAGAAATAGAAACATAAATATATATAAAAATATAAATATAAATAAAGATATATATATATATATATAAATATGAATATATATATATATAAATATATACATATATATAAATATAAAAATAATTATAAATATAAAATAAATATACATATATACATATATCAATTCAAATATAATTATAAATTTAAATTTAAATATAAATATTTAAATTTGACCAGAAATTTGTTAAAAAATTTGACCAGATATTGTTAAAATATATTTTAAATTTAAAAAAAATTAAAATTTTTTAAAAAAATTTAAAAAATGGAAAAATAGCCCTGCCTGCCACGTGGCAAGGCCTCATTCGGCCACGTGGCACCCAACATTTTTTACCAGATTTTTGCCAGAGAGGACGCATTATGATAATGCGTCCTCTGCCACGTGGCAAGGCCTCATTCAGCCACGTGGCACCTAACATTTTTGACCAGAATTTTGGACCAAAATTTGGAAAAAAAAAAAAAGAGAGGACGCATTTCGGAAATGCGTCCTCTATATTGGGTAGCCATTTGTGACTACTGTAGCAACATTTATAGCAATTTCTCAGAAATATCAAGTTGATAAAAATTGTTTTCATATTCAGGTGCAAGTGAATTGATAATGTATAATATGAGCATACAATGGTCCAACCCGTAAGTGAATTGCTATTATGTTAGCAGAAGTTAAGGTAGGAAGACCATAAAGCATTCTTGGATCAGAATAGTGCAGGATAATCCTCCTAGTGTGACTAAAAAAAGATCATGGTTGGCTGGTTTCTGATTCAGTTCATTCTAATCCTTTCCAAGCACATCTATTCTTAATATTATCTAAACCTCCTAGGCCTAGAGAACACTAAGTAGATGCCTTATTAACATTTTACACAAATTCGCAGTTCTTTCCAAGAAACTTATTACCAAAAGCTCTAAAGTTTTACAAGAGACAAGGGTCGAAAACAAAACTAGCCATCCCTCCATATAATCCAACTTGAGACAGAGAGTAAACAGCTCTACAGAGTGCATATGATGACCATAAGGAATGCAACCAAGCAATAAAAACAAATGTTTCCTAACCAGAGATGGTCTCCACAGATCTGGATGTTGAAAGCAGCAAAGGAGATGAACGTCACAAGATGAGCCAGAGCAGCAACCCTGAAGTAGGATGTTTACAGTTCTTATTCGCAAAACATAAATCTAACAGGCATCATAGAATAAACAATCTAATACAGGGGACGGGGGGATATTATTTAGCCCTAAGAAGGTAAGTAATATACCACCAAATACTAGAGAAAATTCTATGTTTGTGGCTACAGTAGCCACAAACGGAAGTGAATACGGAGGACGCATTTAGAAAATGCGTCCTCTCCATGTGCAATTTTTTAAAAAATTTTTTTAAATAGAGGACGCATTTACGAAATGCGTCCTCTGGTTTTTTTATTTTATTTTTTAAAATCCTGGTCAAAAAAATCAGGCGGCGAAGGGGGAGCTGCCAAGTGGCGAGGACGCATTTACTAAATGCGTCCTCTATTTTTTTTTAAAATCCTGGTCCAAATTTATTTTTTTAAATATATTTATATATGTACATAAATATAAATATATACATATATATAAATATAAATAAATACACATATGTATATATATATATATATAAATAAATAAATAAATATATATATAAATATAAATATATATATATATAAATATAAATATATACATATGTATATACAAATATAAATGTATAGATATATATATAATATATATGTGTATATATAAATATAAATATGTATATGTATATATAAATATATACATAAATATAAAAAAAAATATATATATATATATAAATAAATATATATATATATAAATAAATAAATATATATAAATACACACATGTATATATATTTATTTATATTTATATATATCTTTATTTATATTTATATGTGTATGTATATCCACAAATTTACATGTATGTATATCCACACATTTACATGTATGTATATCCACACGTGTACATGTATGTATATCCACACATTTACATGTATGTATATATTTATATACATACGTATATATTTATATACATACGTAGATATTTATATATATATATATATTCGTATATATATATATATTCATATATATATATATTTATTTATATTTATGTATATAAATATATATTTATTTATATTTATTTATATTTATGTATATATATATATATATTTATCCGTATATGTATATATTTTTATTTATATATTTTATTTATATTTATATTTTATATTTTATATTTATATTTATATTTATATTTATATTTTATATTTATATTTATATATATAATTATATATATCTTTATTTATATTTATATTTATATATATCTTTATTTATATTTATATATATCTTTATTTATATTTGTATATATCTTTATTTATATTTGTATATATATTTCTTTATATTTATATATATCTTTATTTATATCCACACATGTAAATGTATGTATATCCACACATTTACATGTATGTATATCCACACATTTACATGGATGTATATCCACACATTTACATGGAGGCTTGGAGGACGCATGTTGTTTATGCGTCCTGTCGGTTAGCCGTGGCAGAGCTCGCACTGTGCATGCATGTGTCTTGGAGGAGAGTGCAGCATGTGGCTTGGAGGACGCATGTTGTTTAGAGAAATTTCTATGTTTGTAGCTACAGTAGTCACAAACCGTGCATATTATGGAGGACGCATTTACATAAATATATACACAAATATATATATATATACATACATCTATATATATATACATATATACATATATAATATATATATATTTATATATACATATATAATATATATATATATATGTATATATAAATATAAATATAAATATGTGTATATATATATATATATATTAATATATACATATATATATATATAAATATGTATATACAAATATAAATGTATGGATGTATATATAAATATAAATATAAATACACACATATATACATAAATATAAATATATATATATATAAATATATACATAAATATATAAAAATATAAATATAAATAAATACATATATAAATATAAATAATTCATATAAATATAAATATATACATATATAATATAAATAAATAAATAAATAAATATATAAAAATATAAATATAAATAAATACATATATAAATATAAATAATTCATATAAATATAAATATATACATATATAATATAAATAAATAAATAAATATATATATATATATACATACATCTATATATACATTTATTTATATTTGTATATATATATATGTCTTTATTTATATTTATATTTATATTTATGTATATTTTAATATTTATATATATGTATAAAAAAAATAATATCCTGAGGACGCATTTACAAAATGCGTCCTCAAATAATCAGTCTAAAATAAAACCTGTAAGAAAACCGAAAAAAAAATAATTTCCATGAGGACGCATTTTGTAAATGCGTCCTCTAATTATTCTGGCAAAAAAAAAATTCAACCAGCACCCTGAGGACGCATTTTTGAAATGCGTCCTCTATATTGTTGGCCATTTTCAGAAAGCACGGTATTGAAAGCCAAATTTCAAATTTTTACAACACTAAAATCAAGTGCTCCAAATACTAAGTATAACAAACGATCGCAGCTGTGTTAGCTGGATCTACTACTGCGGCATCTAGTCACGTACTCATCTCCATACATGATTGTAATCATCAAAGATCACTCGTACCCATTCAGAAAATCAGCAATGCCATACACTTAAAATTAGATCCACGGAAAGAACCAAAACATGAAAATGCCAAAGAGCATTTAAGTTGAAGCTCAAATTCTGAAATAAAGCACGTTTTGCCAGTTTTGTGACAATATTAACACCAAAATACTCGCAACATTCCAAAACTAAATCATCTAACAGCCCTAATGACTAGTCCTGCTAATAATAAGTCTCGCCGCAGCCGGTCCCCTTCAAAAGCTTAATTTCTCGCTCCAGCTGGCGAATCTTCTTCGCTTGAACCTTCACGACCTCCATTGTAGCCCCCATTTGCTTCGCTTGATCGACCAACGCCGATGAGTAACGATCCTGTTGTTTCCGGAGCTGATGGATACTGTAGATCCCGGCGAAGGCTATGCTCGCTTCAAAGAGCCTGCCCAAAACGAGTGCATGATTTTTCCATTGTGGAAAATGGAAAGTTGGTCCACATTGTGGCAGATTTGGTGAGTGGAAGTGAAGGTTGAGGACGCATTATGATAATGCGTCCTCTCCTTTTTCCTTTTTTATTTATTTTTTTTATTTTTTTTATTTTATATATTTTTTTAAAAAAGTTTCTGGTCAATTTTTTTAAAATTTTTGGTCAAATTTAAATATTTATATTTAAATTTATAATTATATTTGAATTGATATATATGTATATATTTATATTTATTTTATATTTATAATTATATTTGTATTTATATATATGTATATATTTATATTTATTTTATATTTATAATTATTTTTATATTTATATATATGTGTATATATTTATATATATATATATTCATATATATATATTCATATATATATATATATCTTTATTTTTATTTATATTTTTATATATATTTATGTTTCTATTTATATTTATATTTATATTTATATTTATATTTATCTTTATATTTATATTTATATTTACTTTTATTTTTATTTTTATATTTATTTATATTTATATTTATATTTATATTTATATTTATATTTATATTTATATTTATATTTATATTTATATTTATATTCATATATGTATATATTTATGTTTCAAAATAGAGTCCTCTAAAATATTTTTCAGAAAAAAAATAATTTCATAAAAACAATTCACCTGTTCCGAGGAGTCGTTTCAAAAACGAGTGCTACGAAAATCATTTCGGAAAAAATAAAATAATGCCACATTAGAAAAATAAAATAATGCCACATGAGTCCTCTAATTGATTTTAGAAAAAATAAAATAAATCCTAACTATTTTCGGAAAAATAAAATAGAAAAATAAATAAATAATTTCAAAAAATTTAAAAAATATAAATATAAAAAAAATGAAAGGGGAACGATTATGGAAAACAAAAGAGATATATACATATAAATATGAAGATATACATATATATATAAATATAAATATAAATATATACATATAAATAAAAATAAAAATAAAAATAAAAATAAATATAAATATAAAGATAAATATAAATATGAATATAAATATAAATATAAATATAAATATGAATATAAATATAAATATAAATATAAATATAAATATAAATATAAATATAAATATAAACATAAATATATATATAAATATAAATATAAATAAAGATATATATATAAATATAAATATGAATATATATATATATATAAATATAAATATAAATAAAGATATATATATAAATATAAATATGAATATATATATATATATATATAAATATAAATAAAGATATATATGTATATATAAATATATATATATATATAAATATATACATATATATAAATATATACATATATATAAATATAAAAATATATTTAAATATAAATATAAATATAAATAAAGATATATATATATAAATATATATATATATATATATAAATATATATATATATATATATATATATACATAAATATAACTATAAATATAAATAAAGATATATATACAAATATATAAATATACAAATATATAAGGCAAAGTCTTGGGAAAGACGGTCTTTCCATAGGCTTATGGAAAGACGGGGTTTAATTAGAATAATAAAAGGTTAAAGGTCTTAGTTGCAATATTAAAATTTTAGTATGAAACATGTAGTAGTTATAAATTTTATAACCCGGTTCATGCAACCTGAAAATTTTATCTTAATTTCTTCTAATTTACACTTTAAACCTTGGTCTTTCCATAACTTATAGAAATACCGTCTTTCAAGAGACGGACTCAATATATAAATATATAAATATAAATATGCACACCCGTAAATGTGTGGATGTACACACACGTAAATGTGTGGATGTACACACGTAAATGTCTGTATGTACACACACGTAAATGTGTCGATGTACACACACGTAAATGTGTGGATGTACATACATATATATATAAATAAATAAATAAATATATATATATAAATATAAATATATACATATAAATAAATATAAATATAAATATAAAAGTAAATATAAATATAAATATAAATATAAATATAAATAGAAACATAAATATATATAAAAATATAAATATAAATAAAGATATATATATATATATATATGAATATATATATATATAAATATATACATATATATAAATATAAAAATAATTATAAATATAAAATAAATATAAATATATACATATATATCAATTCAAATATAATTATAAATTTAATTTTAAATATTTAAATTTGACCAGAAATTTGTTAAAAAATTTGACCAGATATTGCAAAAAAAAATTTAAATTTAAAAAAAAATTAATTTTTTTAAAAATATTTTAAAAATGAAAAAATAGCCCTGCCTGCCACGTGGCAAGGCCTCATTCGGCCACGTGGCACCCAACATTTTTTACCAGATTTTTGAAAAATCTGTCGCGGCCAGAGAGGACGCATTATGATAATGCGTCCTCTCCCACGTGGCAAGGCCTCATTCGGCCACGTGGCACCTAACATTTTTGACCATAATTTTGGACCAAAATTTGGAAAAAAAAAAAAAGAGAGGACGCATTTCGGAAATGCGTCCTCTATATTGGGTAGCCATTTGTGACTACTGTAGCAACAATTATAGCAATTTCTCTTCTGAAAGTGGTATTGAGATACAGTATATTATTATTTTTTTGAAAATTAATTTTTTTAATTTCGAATCCTGAAGATTAAGGTTCAAAAAAAAACTTTGGATCAGAAAGATTCTGATGGAGATTTTTGAGATAAAAAAAGTGTTTTTAAAATATCAAAAATTGTTACTTCATAATCTGCATGCATGGGATTGGAGGAGGGCCTGAATCCTGATTAATGATTTGAAAGCACAAACTATCAATTTCCAAACTGAATCACAAATTCAAAAGTAATATTCTTTTTTTGGGGTCAAAATCAACAGTACTGTCAGTGGCTACCTTTGGAATGGAATATGTGTCTCATGCTCTATTACTTTGGATTTACAAGAAAAATGATAGATTTAAAATCTCATTTTTAAAAATCTTATAATTCAAGGCAATTTGGTGTGTTTCAGATTTTATAAATGACTCTAGTCATAAGTTTTATCAAGTAAGAAAAAAAAGAGTCCGTCATGAACAAGGTTTAAAGTGTAAATTAGAAAAAATGAGGATAAAATTTTTGGGTTGCATGAACCGGGTTATAAATTTTATAACTACTACATGTTACATAATAAAAGTTTAATATTGCAACTAAGACCTTTCACCTTTTATTATTCTAATTATACCCTGTCTTTCCATAACCAAAAGACTTTACCAAAAAACAAAAGTTGAAAATGTTTTCGGAGGAAAAGTAAATAAAATCTCTATACTTTTAAAATAAGATTATGTATTTCCAACTTATTTTTCAGTAATATAATAAGAGTGTGTTTCTACACCTTATAAATTTTAAATTGATAGATAATAGTCTAACCGGAGGGAGTAATTAATATATATATATATATATAAAATAAATAATCATGAAATCTAAATATTTTACTGTATTATATTTAAATTTATATTTTATTTATGAGTCTGTCTCTTTAAAGACAGTATTTCCATTAGTCATGGAAATATGTATGTTTAAAGTGTAAATTAGAATAAAATGAAGATACAAATTTTGGGTTGCATGAATCAAAATATAAATTTATAACTACTACACCTTACATAATAAATTTTGCTATTATAATTAAAATATTTTATTATTCTAATTAAATTATATTCTTTCATGGCAAAGTCTTGGGAAAAATGGTCTTTCCATAGGCTTATGGAAAGACGGGGTTTAATTAGAATATTAAAAGGTAAAAGGTCTTAGTTGCAATATTAAAATTTTAGTATGCAACATGTAGTAGTTATAAAATTTATAACCCGGTTCATGCAACCCGAAAATTTTATCTTAATTTCTTCTAATTTACACTTTAAACCTTGATCTTTCCATAACGTATAGAAAGACCGTCTTTCAAGAGAGACTCGTTTTTCATAAGCATGTAAATAGAAAAAGAAAGTCTTTCCCAAAAACTCGCCTTTGCCCTGAATCAGAAAAAGTAAAACTTGGGTTGTTTCCTACGCATGACTAGACTCGTCTATTTGTAACTTTACGGAAGAGATCTGAACGGCACTAATTTTTGTCTGAACGCAATTATTTAGCAAAAGGAGCACTTATTATTGCACACTCCTAATACTACCATATTTCTTTATTATTGATACACTTTTATTTTTAATTATTTTATATAACACTTTCTATTTTTGACAAAATTACTTCAATTTCATCCAAATATTGTACTTTTTACTTTCTAAATTTAATTTCATTCACCCATTTTCTTCCCCTAAATTCAAGTACATAAACCTATAGTGTAACTATTAGTGAAACGGAGGGAGTATACACAATCTTATTTTAGATTGATTAACTATTGAAAAAAAAGTCATTTTATAATTAATTTTATTAATTTGATGATTTTTCATTTGTTTTATTTCTTGCAATAAAATTTTTATAAATTTTAAATTTTAAAAATATATATCACAGTATATAAAGAATTATAGTTTTATCATAAAAATTGTTGAAACAAGATTTTTGGTTGTTGGCCTAACCAATACTCGATTTTACAAGAAACTTTCTCATTAGTATAACGTATTTTAATCACTGGGTGTCTGCACAACCTCAGTGTAAACGCATTTATATAAATTTTATTTCTAACCATTCTTTTATTTTGTTTTAAACCACCTAGACGTGATCATTTTATAATTAATATGGATAATGAAATAATTTAATATTTAATTTTCATTTATTATGAAAGGATACTTATAATTTTAGAAATATTTAAAATATAAATAATTATAATCCAAACTTAAAATTTACTTCATTCGTCCCACAATAAACTTCTTACTATTCTTTTTGGGATGTCCAACTATAAACTTCCTACATTTAATCATATGTGGTCATAAATCTTCTTTTCATTTGATTTATGTAGGTCCACTCTCATTATCCATTAAAAAAATTATACAAATTTGTATTAAAGTTTGTGTAAAAAACAATTTGAAAATTTAAAGTGGAAGAAAGGGAGTATATAAATTAGATTAATCATGGATAATCTAATTTATAGGTGGTTTAACGTGATATGTTGTCCATATTTTAACTCAATCATAATTGTTGAAAAATATTTGTACACGTCCTTATGTAAAGGTTATTCATGTCCTTAATCTAAAAAAACTATGCACAATAAAATTTAATTTGTTTGTCATTTATTTTTTATATCAAAATTAAATAATATTAAACTAAACTGTTATCAAACATAGCGTGGGCACGGTGGGTCCTTCATAATTTAAGAGAGAATGCGAGAGTACATATAAGCAGCCAGTTTGCTCTTTTCGCTGATCCCGCGATTCTGTTTACGGAGTACAAATCGTCCTAATCCCGTGATGAATTATGTTTGCAAACTACAGCATTTTCAGGCGCCCATGCCGATGCGGGCCCGAGTTCCGATATCGAATGGTCCAATTATGATGTCAATAGGGAGTACCTGGCTTCCAGGTTCAAAGACGTGGACATCGACGCGCTCATGCGCGCCGCCTTCCGCGACAAGCAGATTCAGGGGAAGCAGATTGAGTACCGGGAGGGCTCGTCGCTGGAGGAAATCGGGCTGCGAGAAGGGGAGACCGTGATCTACGAAGCGGAAGAGAGCGATGAGGAGGTTGTGGAGCTGGAGTTCGAGGCGGCGGTGGAGAAGATCCACTCGCACGATGACTATGATATGTACTGTCCGAATTGCTGTAACCGGATCACTAGGGTGGTTCTTCGCCGGAAAATTAAGCAGCGGAGGGTTCTGGTTGCGTCCGGCCGGGATCGTCAGGATTTGTTGGGGTGCTTATCCTGCTTCAGCATCTTCATTCCTTCTGGTATTGCTTCCATCTCTTTCGCTTTCACTTGTTTCGGTGTTTTCGTACGACTGATTTGACTAGCTGTTTGACGACTTTGTGAATGTGTTTGATAAATTAGCTGTTTCAATTGACCGATTCAACTAGTTATTTGTCAACTTTGTAAAATTAGCGGTTTCACTTGCCTGCTGTAATTGTAGCTGATTCGACTCAGTTGTTTTGTCTGGTGTTCAGTATAGTAGTTAATGTTTTGCAATCCTATTCTTGTGCATCTGGTTGTTTTGTGTTTGTGCTTTGCAATCCTTTAGGTATTTGGTTGACTTTTAGCTTTTGACTTTATATCCGATCAATTCAGTTGAAAAATGCATTTGGTAGATAGCGACGATTAGCTGTTTCAATTGACTGATTTGACTAATTGTTTGTTGACTTTGCATATGTGTTTGATTAAATTAGTTGTTTCAATTGACTGATTTGACTAGTTGTTAGCGCATTCAATTAAATTAGCTGTTTCCATTGACTGATTTGACTAGTTGTTTGTCGGCTTTGTAAATGTCTTCGATAAATTTAGCTATTTCACTTGCCTTTTGTAATTGTGGATGATTCTACTCAATTGTTTTGTCTGGTTTACTTTTATAGTTAGTGTTTCGCAATTCTATTTATATGCATCTGGTTGTTTTGTGCTTATCTATCTATCTATTTGGCTTTTTTCCTGTTATGAAAAAAATAGTTTAAGCACCTTTGGCTGATCTTAATTCACTCAACAATTGCATCAGATATTTGTTTATCTATGCAGGCAATAAACTGAATCCGTTCAAGATTTTTGGTGGTAAAAGAGGCCGCGATGAAACCACTCAACTTCAAGATGAGCAGCTGCCTACCTCAGCTGCTGCTGTGCCTTCATCAGATGCAGCTGTGCCTTCATTGGGTTCACCTGTGCTAGCTCCTGGTTCCACGCGAGTTGAAGGTAATTTAAATTCATGTGTTACATTTCTGTATTTGTACTTGTTGGAAGGATCAACTGGGGAAATGCTACTAAATCAGCTGAATTTGTTCATTTTGGCTCACTCATTTTATCAATTAATCGGATGTATGAAAATAATGTTATGCAGAAAGGAAGCATGATTTCTTTTGGTTCCTCAAAAAGAGAAGAGTTGATGAGTCGGAAAGTGATTTAACTTCCCCGCTGCTTCAAGAAGCATCTCCAGCCACTACGGTTACTCCTAAGCTAAGTAGAGATGAGGCCATTAAGCAAGAAGGAACGCTTCAAACTTCTACGACTACAGTTACTTCTGAATCCATTGAGCAAGGAGGAGGAGTACAAACTTCCACAACTACAGTTACTTCCGAGTCAAGGGACACGGCCCTTAAGCGAGGAGGAGAAGTACAAACTTCCACTACCACAGTTACTACCAAGTCAAGAGACATGGCTATAAAGGGAGGGGGAGCAGTACAGACTTCGACAACTACAGTTACTTCCGAGTCATGGGATGAGACCATTAAGCCAGGAGGAGCATCACAAAGTTTC
This sequence comes from Rubia yunnanensis, assembly GCA_037428765.1. NCBI lineage: Eukaryota > Viridiplantae > Streptophyta > Magnoliopsida > Gentianales > Rubiaceae > Rubia > Rubia yunnanensis. The sequence continues at coordinate 17,481,731 of CM075062.1, forward strand.
ACAAGTACAGTTACTTCTCAGCCTAGAGATGAGGCCATTAGGCCAGGTATTACTCCGTTGGTACAGCGTTAATGCCTTTCTGATTTCCCTTGTGTTGATTCACATGCATCGGTAGGATACCCGTGTCTTGATTGCATGTCCTAGAAAATGGTGGCTATAAATAGGCAGTAAACTGAATTAGAGTTTGTTTTGATTATCTTGCAGCTGGTCCAGCCCGTGGAGGAAACATTCAAGTTCCTCTAGAGCAGCCGGCATCAGATGGGACAACTGTGGCCACAACTAATTCCAAACAAGTCAAAGGTAAATATGTTGCTCAAGCCTTTATGTTGATTATCTTTCTGGTATAGCATTAGCATTTCAATGCCTAATTGTGGAAACAACGCAACATGGCATTTGAAGTTGATAGACTTGAACTATATGATCAACCAAAGGGCCTCTTCTCTCTAACCGCTCATTTGCGCATCCAAACTGATCAATGTTAATAAACATACATGCAGAGAAGGGGTTTGACCTATTTTGGTTTCTGAAGAAGGGAAGAGCTGATGATAGTGATTTGAGGACTCCACTGATTCCAGTAGCGGCACAAATACCAGCTTTCTCCACTGCATTTTCTGCAGCACCAGGGATAATACAGACTTCCACAACTACAGTCTCTTCCAAGCCTAGAGATGAGGCCATTAAGCAAGAAGGAAAATTCCAAACTTCCACAACTACGGTTACTTCTAAGCCAGGAGATGAGGCCATTGCACGAGAAGGATATCTACAAACTTCGACAACTACAGCCACTCCTAAGCCAGGAGACAAGGCCATTGAGCAGCAAGGAATGTTTCAGACATCCACAAGAGGTGAGGACATTAAGCTAGAAGGAAAATTCCAACCTCCCACAACTACTGTTACTTCTAAGCCAGGAGATGAGGTCATTGCGCAACAAGGATATCTACAAACTTCGACCACTACAGTCACTCCTAAGCCAGGGGATGAGGCCATTGAGTACCAAGGCATGTTTCAAACATCCACAAGAGGTGAGGACATTAAGCAAGAAGGAAAATTTAAAACTTCTACAACTACGGTTACTTCTGAGCCAGGAGATGAGGCCATTGCGCAACAAGGATATCTACGAACTTCGACCACCACAGTCACTCCTAAGCCAGGAGATGAGGCCATTGAGCACCAAGGCATGTTTCAAACATCCACAAGAGGTGAGGACATTAAGCAAGAAGGAAAATTTCAAACTTCTACAACTACGGTTACTTCTGAGCCAAGAGATGAGGCCATCAAGCAACAAGGAATAATGGAATATTTCAAACATCCACAAGAGATGAGGCCATTAAGCAAGAAGGGAATTTCCAAACTTCGACAACCACAATCACTTTTAAGCCAGGAGACAAGGTCATTGCACAAGAAGGAATCTTTCAAACATCCACTGGAGATGAGGCCATTAAGCATGAAGAATATCTACAAACCTCCACAAGAGATGAGTCCATTGAGCAACAAGGAACATTTCAAAGATCCAAAGGAGATGAGACCTTTAAGCAAGATGGGAAATTCCAAACATCCACAAGAGATGAGGCCATTAAGCAAGGAGGGAAAATCCAAACATCCACAACTACAACTACAACTACAACTACATCTAAGCCAAGAGATGAGGTCGATAAGCAAGAGGGTACATTGCAAACATCGACAACTACAATTACATCTAAGCCAAGAGATGATGCCATTAAGCAAGAAGGAATGTTTCAAACTTCTGAGACTACAGTTATTTATTGGCAAAGTGATGAGTCCATTGAGCAAGGTACTTCTTGTTTTTTTCAATAGCTTGTATCTTGCTATGAGCGATAGGATAGTCCATAAAATATTCTCTTTAATAAAATGATTTTTTTCCTCCAATGTCCTTGTGCAGGTTATGTTGTTAGTCAGCAGGAGAAAGATAATAAGAGTGTCGGAATAGGTCTACCTGGCGATTACACAGAGACAACGGTATATGATAGCGTCACCACCACTGAAACCTTTCGAGGAGAAACCATGGGAAAGCCTGAAAGAGTTTCTACTGCTCCTGCTATAGGAGTAGTTCCTCAAAAAACTGCACAACAAGGATCTATACAGGACACTGTCATTACCACCGAAACAGGTCGAGTAGAAACTGTGCGAAAGCCTGAACCAGTTACTATTGCTGCTGCTGCTGCTGCTGTCGGAAGTGTTCCTCAAATAGCTTCCTGGAAGGAATCTATACAGGACAGGAATGTGATAATAGATGTGTATGGAAAGCAAGGTAATGCTACTTTTGAGACCTGAGAATCCATTCTTTTTACGATTGTGCAGACTTGTTTAAAGAAATCTCCGCATGACCTCTTTGCTAATGAACTATAATTCGGCATTGCAATATTTAACTGATTATTTTCATGAAAAATGGGAATTTCAATATAGATGGTGTTACTATAATCAGTTACTCATAACCAGATGTCAGTACACATAAAACAGCTATTTCATGGCATTGATTCCTTTTTCTATCTATCATTTTGGATACATACATCTTTAATAATATTCTTTTAAGTTATGCAGGGGAAGTTATTCGACAGGCGAAGCCACCCATGCAACCACAACTTGAGATTAGAGGAGATGGAACATCTCCAGGTATGTCCACTGATACTTTCATCATGTGACAGCTATTATAATTCTTCAGTCTAGCCGCATTTACTTTATTATAGCAATGAATTTTCCTAACTGAGATATCATATAATTCCTGATTACTTAATGATGCCATTGGTGATTCAGGAGGTGATGTGAGAATCACTGTTGAAGAAACACGAGTTGAAACTCAAACCACAGAATCGACAGATGTTGCAGTTAGTACTACCAGAACTGAGATTGTCACTGAATCACAGCCTTCTGTGTGGTTTGATATACTGAAAAGTATTGTATATGGAGGTTTAACAGAGTCAGTCATAAGCTTGTTTGTGGTATCATTAGCAATAGCTTCAAATGCCACTGCAAGTAAGTAATTTCAGACAATCAGAATTTCAGTATCCAATTTCAAACCATTTACTGTCATTGTGATTCACGCTAGTTAAAGGTTGGCACCTAACGTATTTTGTGCGTAATGTTTACAGTGAATGTTGTGGCTATTGGATCGGCATTTGTTGCTGGTTGCTTTATCCTCCTCCTTCATAATGTAAGAACTGTGGCTGAAGAGAAATGCTAGTATGTGAAAATGTCTGTTTGCATGGATTCTGAATTTTCCTTTGTGTTCACAGCTGAGGATCTTGAGATATGGAGACTCTACTCAGACAAGTGAACAGAGATACCAGGTTCAACTTGGGAAGATCGAAAGTTTCCCTCTGCATGCATTCGTAGCTATGGTGTCACACGTTGTATTTGGCCTAATCCCTCCGGTGATCTTTGGGTTTGCATTTCGCGAGACTGGTGATATCGAGTTGAAGATGATATCTGTTGGGGTGGCTTCTTTCATCTGCATTTTCATCCTGGCAATCGCACAGGCATATGTACGTGGGGAGCAGACATTCATGGCGTATTTCAAAACGGTGCTGTACTATGTTGTTTTCGCAGCCATTGCCGCCGGAGCCGCATTTGGCATTGCATACTTGCTCAGGGATCCTTTCCCCTGTCCAGCTGCTTTGGAATTGTGATGATCCCAGAGCAGTGTGTGTTTATTGTACAAAGAGTACTAAAAAGGTGTGTTTTTCGGGTTATGCTTCTGCAAACAGGGATATTTTGCTTAAGATAGAGTTTTGAAGGACAATAAGCTGAGTGATAGTATATTTGCCTATTTGGACATTCATTTGGGTTGCATTTGTTGTTTAATGAAAGTTGGTTTAAATTACTTGAGATGAGAGTTTAAAAGGAAACTTTTGTAATGAGGTATTTGAGGTTGTGATGCTTTTGACCTGGCGGTTGCTTCAGTTTTCAATGTTTAATTAGATTTCAGAGATCTCTAATCTAAGCAACTGGGTATATTTCACTAAATTGCATGAAGTCATCATAATAATGTGCCTGTTGTTAAGAATAATGAAATGTTGATTAGCAGTAAGATAGATTTGTGATAATTAATTATATCATTACTTATTTATGAAGGGGGAATACTATGTTATTACCCACACATTCTACTATAAATGCCCCTTAGAGGATGAAGAAAAAAAGGCATATCTCATTCTCTCATTTCTCACTTCTTATCTTATCCTCGTCTTCATCTTATCTTCTTCCTCATTCTCTCCTTCTTACTTCCCATAACAAGTCCTTCACTAATTTTTTAATAAATTAGTGCAAAGCGAGTAAAAATTACAACACGTTATCAACACGATCACTCTCTATCATCATTGAGTAAGTCATTTTATAAAAGTTGTAAGAATTTTGTAGTTCGTATTAAGGATACTAGTCCAAACTTTTCTATTAATTTATAGATGTTTAGAACTTCATGTGTTAAAACTTGATTATATTTGACTTCACAGATCAACTTCACATAAGTGTCCAGCAACTATGACCTAAAGATTTTCCCTCATTCAGGACATTTTTAATCAGGACCATTTTGATTGACTCAATTTTCAAATAAATCTAAACATACTAGAATGTCTAATAATAATAATAATCACTCAATAGAAATGATGTGATGTATAACAATTAACTTTTTAACTTCAGAATATCATTAACCTTCTAACTACATAACACTACTAACTTTCTAACTACATAACACCATAGGGGGTTCTGCCGCCTTATGGTAATGTGATGTGATTTATTTACTTTCTAACTACATAACACCATATTACTGTACACAGGGGGCTCTGCCGCCTTATGGTAATGTGTTGTGATTTATTTACTTTCTAACTACATAACACCATATTACTGTACACAGGGGACTCTGCCGCCTTATGGTAATGTGATGTGATCTATTTACTTTCTAACTACATAACACTATATTACTGTACACAGGGGGCTCTGCCGCCTTATGGTAGTGTGATGTGATTTATTTACTTTCTAACTACATAACACCATATTACTATACACATGAGGCTTTGCCGCCTTATAGTAAAGTGATGTGATTTATTAACTTTCTAAATTACATCTGACTAATCTTTAAATATTTCTATGATTAATTATGCTCTAATATATTTTTCTATTTATCTGATGAAGTTATATTGCTAATCTACTCTTAAAATTTTAACTATAATTAATTAATATAACGGTTATAAACGGCTCTATTTTCAGCAGTTTTTGTAACGGCAATAAACGGCTCTATTTTCAGCAGTTTTTGTAACTGTTATAAACGGCTATATTTTACATTATAAATACAAAACATCAAATGATACAAGACCACATCCTCTCTTCTACCTCATATTTTTGCTAAATTTTACCGATAAAATATCTAAACTAGTATTTATCTTTGTTGCCGTAATTGTTTTAGTATTATATGTTACCATTCTCACCGTAGAAGTTTCACCGGAAGATTTTCGTTTTTCTTCATTGATGATCGGAATCATGTATTACTCTTTATTTTTTGCAATCATTATAGAATTCTGTATTTTGAATTATATCTTATGAACTATTTTACTTTCCCTATTAGTTATCATCATGTCAAACCTTGTGAAGCTTGAATTCAGTCCACTCGACATTAGTGGAAACAACTATATGCCATGGATGATAGACATTGAGATGCACTTGGAATCAATGGACCTCCATGACACAATCCAAAAGGGGAATAACTCATCAAGGATGGACAGGGCAAGATCTTTAATCTTCCTTCGTCGACACCTTGATGGGAGTCTCAAAAATGAATATCTCACTATGAAAGATCCACTTGGGTTGTTAGAAAATTTGAAAGAAATGTACGATCACACAAGGAATGTAATTCTCCCCATATACCGCGATGACTGAAACAATCTACTGTTCCAAGACTATAAGAAAGTCTGCGACTATAATTCTGCAATGTACACAGCAGTAACCCACTTGACATACTGTGGGGTTACGATAACTGACAATGAAATGCTAGAAAAGACACTTTCTACTTTCCACGCATCAAATTTGACCTTGCAACAACAATATCGTGTGTGAGGTTTTAAAAGATATTCTGAGCTGATTGCTTGTCTCCTCATTGCGGAAAAGAATAAGGAGTTGCTGATGAAGAATCATCAATCTCGCTCGACTGGCTCAAGAGCATTTCCTGAAGCAGACGTTGTTAACTCCGACGAACCTGAACGCAAAAATTATTTCCAGGGTCGAGAGAGAGGTCGAGGTCATGGACGAGGTCAAGATCGTGGTCGTGGTTACGGACGCGGTCGAGGTGGTCACAATTTATCCTATAAATCTGGTAACTACTACCACAAGAAGCATCAATATGAGAGGAACCATGAAAGTACCTATAAAAGGGGGAAAGACACCAGTTCATCAAAGGGATCTGGAACCTCTTGTTTCAGATGTGGTGGAAAAGGACATTGGTCAAGAGTCTGCAGAGTCCCGAAGCACTTATGCGATCTCTACCAAGAATCCATAAAAGGAAAGGGGAAGGAAGCAAACTTCAACGAATCCACTCATTTCGAAGCTTCTGATTTCAATGATGATTTCATGGACATAGTTGGTGATTTCACTGAGCAACCAAGTGGTGGAAACTAAAATAAGGACAGTTGTATTACTATTATTGGGAATGAACTAGATGGTCCGATGTCTGTTATATATATAAATGGTTTTATTTAAAGCTTGCTACTTTCAAATTTATTATCCTTCTTATCGAATTTGTTTTGTTTTTAATTAAAGAGGTGAAATGGATAAAGCTAATCGTGAAGCCAACTAAAGGATTAAAAATGAAGAAATTTGCATACTCGATTGTGGAACAACGCACACTACATTGAAGGATAAAAGGTTTTTCTCAAAGGTAAAACTAACGCAGACCATTGTGAATACAATATCAGGTCCTGTAGATCTGATTGAAGGAGTTGGCGAGACAAACTTTACATTGCCAAATGGCACAATGTTTATAATAAATAATGCCTTATTTTTGCCAAAGTCCAAAAGGAACTTATTCAGTTTCAATGATATATATTCTCATGGATTTGATACTCAGTCTGTAACTGAAGGTACCATGCAATATATGCTTCTCATTGTGTATAAATCTGGAAGGAAATACATACTTGAGAAACTACCAATGCTCCATACTGAATTGCATTACACGCATATAAATGCAATAGAATCAAATACGGTAGTGATCGAACCTTTAATATTTACCATGTGGCATGATTGGCTGGGGCATCCTGGTTCAACTATGATGCGAAGAATTATTGAAAGCTCACATGGCCATTCACTGAAGGACCAGAAGATCCCTCGTGAAAATCCTTTCAATGTAAGGCTTATTCCCTTGGAAAGCTAATCATAAGGCCTTCACCGGGAAAGGTTGAAACAGAATCACCAGCATTTCTTGAACGTATTCAAGGTGATATATGTGGACCTATCCATCCACCATGTGGACCATTTCGTTACTTCATGGTATTGATATATGCTTCTAGAAAATTGTCACAAGTATGCCTGTTATCAACTCGAAATATGGCATTTGCCAAATTACTCGTTGAAATAATCAAATTGCGAGCTCAATTTCCTGATCATACGATCAAGAAAATCAGACTTGATAATGCCAGTGAATTCACATCCCAAACTTTCGATGATTATTGTATGTCAGTTGGGATTGTTGTTGAGCATCCTGTTGCTCATGTGCACACACAAAATGGTCTGGCTGAATCACTGATCAAACGTCTTCAACTCATTGCTAGACCATTAATAATGAGAACAATGCTCCCTACTTCAGTATGGGGTTATACAATATTACATGCTGCAGCATTGATTCGCATCAGGCCAAGTGCATATCATAAATACTCCTCACTACAACTTACATCAGGCCAAGAACCAAGTATATCCCATCTAAGGATTTTTTGTTGCGTTGTTTATGTGCCTATTGCACCACCGTAAAGAACAAAGATGAGACCACAAAGAAGTCTTGGCATTTATGTAGGCTTTGAAAGCCCATCTATTGTTAGATACCTTGAACCCCTAACTGAGAATAGTTGTACAACTCGTTTTGTTGATTGTCATTTTGATGAAGAAAAATTTCCAGCATTAGGGGGAGAAAGAAAACAGCTGGAAAGGACTATTACCTGGTCTGTACCAACATTATTGCATCTTGATCCTTATACAAAAGAGTGTGATGGAAAAGTCCAAAGGATTTTGCATATGCAAGATATAACAAATCAACTTCCTGATGCATTTACAGACACAAAGAGAGTGACTAAATCTCACATCCTAGCTGAGCATGCTCCTGCTCAAATTGAAATCCCGAAAGGGCAAATTGAAAGCAAAGTTACTCATGAAATCACGACACGCCTGGAGCGTGGAAGACCACTCGGTTCCAAAGATAAAAATACTCGTAAAAGAAAAGGATCAGAGAAACAAGATGACCCCAAAATGGAAGAACGTATTCCTGTAGAAATACGAAACGAGGAAAATCAAGAAATTTTGATTAATTATGCCAATACAGGTATTAGGTGGAATCGAAATGAGGAAATAAATGATGCACTCTCTTACAATTTGGCATGCGATGTTATGGACGAAAATAATGGAGATCCCGAACCACGGTCTGTTACCGAGTGTAAAAATAGACACGATTGGGCTGAATGGGAAAAGGCCAGTGAAGCTGAGTTAGACTCGCTTAACCGGCGCAAAATTTTTGGGCCTATAGTACTCACCCCTGAAGATGTGAGACCCGTTGGATACAAATGGGTATTTGTGCGAAAAAGAAATGAGAAAAACGAGATTGTGAGATACAAGGCTAGACTCGTTGCACAAGATTTTTTCTCAAAGGCCCAGAATTGATTTTGAGGAAACATATTCCCCAGTTAGGATGAAATTACATTCAGATTCCTTATCAGTCTAGGAGTTCATGAGAAACTTAATATGCACCTTATGGATTTTGTTACCGCATACTTATACGGATCACTTGATGCTGAAATTTACATGAGGATCCCTGAAGGATTGAAAATGCATGAAGCATTAAGTTCAAAACCCAGAGAAAGATATTCAATCAAATTACAAAGATCTTTATATGGGTTAAAGCAATCCGGACGCATGTGGTACAACCGACTAAGCGAATATCTGTTACAAAAGAGGTATGTCAACGACCCTCTTTGTCCCTGTGTTTTTATCAAGAAAACAACATTCAGGTGTGTGATTATCGCTGTCTATGTTGATGATTTGAATATCATTGGGACCAATGAATAGATTCTGGAAGTAATCACTTACTTAAAGAAGGAGTTCGAAATGAAAGACCTTGGGAAAACAAAATATTGTCTTGGTTTGCAGATTGAGCAATTGCAAAGTGGGATACTTGTGCATCAATCAAATTACACGAAAAAGGTATTAAAGAGATTCAATATGGATAAATCAAATCCAATGAGTACCCTAACAGTCATAAGATCCCTTAATTTGGAAAAGGATCCATTTCGTCCTTGTGAGGAATCTGAACAGGTTCTTGGCCCAGAAGTACCATATTTCAGTGCAATTGGTGCACTTATGTATCTCGCTAATTGCACTCGACCGGATATAGCTTTTGTTGTTAATTTATTAGCGAGTTTCAGTTCATCTCCTACTAAAAGGCACTGGAACGGAATCAAACATGTGTTTCATTAACTTCAAGGAACAATTGATCTGTGATTGTTTTATTCCAACACCACAGAACCAGTTTTGGTTGGCTATGCAGATGCAGGTTACCAGTCAGATCCACACAAAGGGAGATCTCAAATTGGGTATGTGTTTACTTGCGGAGGGACTGCGATTTCTTGGCGTTCACAGAAACAAACACTCACCACAACGTCATCAAATCATGCTGAGGTTATTGCATTGCACGAAGCAAGTCGAGAGTGTGTGTGGTTGAGGTTCATGACGCGACATATCAGAACCACAAGTGGTCTCCTATTAAATGAAAATCGCATCACACTTTATGAAGATAATGTCGTGTGTGTTAATCAAATGAAAGAAGGGTACATCAAAAGCGACAGAACAAAGCACATTCCTCCGAAGTTCTTTTCATTTACTCAAGAGCTGAAGAGAGTAATATTATCAACATCCAATATATCCATTCCTGTGAAAACGCAGCAGATCTCCTCACAAAGACTCTCCCCACTTCAGTGTTCAGAAAACATGTTCATGACATCAGAATGCGAAGACTACGAAATTTATGAAGAAATCGCCAATGGTAACATGGGGGAGCTATATGTGGCTGTACTCTTTTTTTCTTACTGTGATTTTTATCACACTGAATTTTTCTAAGTAAGGTTTTTAATGAAGCAACATGAACACGTAATTATTGAAATGATCATTCCAGGGGGGAGTGTTAAGAATAATGAAATGCTCATTAGCAATAAACTAGATTTGTGATAATTAATTATATCATTACTTATTTACCAAGGGAGAATACTATGTCATTACCCCCAAATTCTACTCTAAATACCCCTTAGAGGATAAAGAAAAAAAGGCATCTCTCATTTCTCACTTCTTATCCTCTTCTCCATCTTATCTTCTTCCCCATTCTCTCCTTCTTACTTCCCACATCAAGCCCTTCACTAATTTTCCAATAAATTAGTGCAAAGCGAGTAAAAATTACAACACATCTCTCTTTAACTGATTGAATCCTCTTTCTTTTTTTATTTATTTTTATCCTCCATGTGTTCATCACAGATTGTCAATAGTAAATTAGTTACATTGTAAACCGAAAACTAACAGGTGTAATCTGTAGATTGTGTAAAACAATGAAAACAGATATATGATCATCATAATTTAGACTCAGAACACCCATCTGGGAGATGAATGAACAGCACTTTGCCGTGCTCTGCCAGGCCGAGGCTGCAACTGCTGCAGCTGTTGCTCCTTGTTCCGCTTCATAACTGAAGAAACCGTCGGGCTGTAATACTCATTACTTCTTCGTGAACTCGCGCCTTGTGAATACACCTTCCTCGCTTGTTTCTCGTACATTGCTCCACGAGCCATCCCGTGTTTCTGGACAGGCCCCCATCTGTTGTAGTTTACACAGCTCTGGCTTCTCCCAACCGAGTGATATCTTTGCTCCTTAGGGCTTGGATAGTTCCGGCTTTCTGCAGTTTCAGCCGAGTACATGGTGGTTTCTCCTTCGCTACTGTAATATTCGTGTCGTGCCCCTGAAACTTCCTCCTCAACCGGAGATGAACTAGACTGGACCTCACTCTGAGTCTGCACAGCGCCATTTACAGAACCCACCGATGCAACCTCAGCATCTGCACTCAATCGGTCTTCTCCACCCGCTGAATGATGCAGTGGCTGTGGCTCTCTAATATCATTTTCTCCTGAAATCAGCTGCAATCTTGTAACCTTTGCTGTCCTAGGTGGGAAGTTGATGTCCAAGAGCTGGATGGGGGTGCTGCTTTCCTTTTTCCTAACTAGAACTGATGTCAACTTTGGAGACTCATAGATTTGTGGCGTAGGAATTCCCTGCGTGTGGTTACCCGTGGGAGGATTGCCATCTTCAGAGTTATTAGCAACAGCAGTACCACTAGGTCTAACCTGTTCTTTAGGTGTTGAGTTTTTGGCTGAAGATGTTGGAGTTCCTTCATTTTCAGCTTCAGGCGATTTGAAGACTTGCCTCATGGTGAATGAGGCGCAAGAATGTTCGCTCTTCTGTCCAGCAGACATCAAGCGCATCAGCGGAAGCTTTGGCTTGCTGAGTTCATCAAGGTTTCCCCAATGCTGGTTCAGCCAATCCCAGATGATAGGTATGGGGATGCCAAACTGCGTTGGAAGATCCCTCCTCCAAGAGGAAGTTGATGAGGAAGATGTTGAAGTGGATCTTGTGTTTGGAGATGTCGCAAGCTTCATTGGATCGCAGACCATAAACGCAAGGTTGCCATGAACATCAAAACCAGCAGAACCCGGGCTCCAAGTCACTCCATCGGTACACAACTTGATCAGATTGTCGGTCGCAATTACCACCTTTCCTTCCCCTACAGTCAACTCTTTTTCCTCGGTGCATCCTAAAAGATATACTACACTACCCAGGGCCAAATTTGGATTGGAAGAGGACCTCGAGTGGTGAATATGATGCACTAGGGCACTCGCATCTCCATCAACGGCATCAAGGCCTACTATAGTCAGATCAAGAACTGAGCTGGTTATGAAGAACCTGCCAACAGATGGTATAAGCATAAGCCTCCATCCTTGAACAAAATTCTGGATCATAGCTCATAGGTACAGATTATCTTCCATTTTCAAGTATGCACACTTGAAGGTTGCTCAAAGCTGATTTCAGATGTAATATACACACTTGCGTTATATTGCAAAAACAGCATTAACTACTGCTAAGCATTTATTCTTTTCAAACAAAATTTTGACTATTTAATAATTAACAATTTACATTCCATTCCAGGGTTCCCCGAACAATGTGATGCCTCACACCCAGTAAATCCTAAACCCTTCTCCCTCTTTTAGTTAGTGATCCCGGCTTAGTGAGTCCCCTCTTCCGCTCACCAACTTAACTTGCCTCTGTGAGAGGTTCGCTCCAAGCAGGTTCGGATAACTTACAATAAACGGCTCTACAACGGACAGAGCAGGGTTTTAGATGTGTTTTCTTCTCTGTTCATTTCCCTTCACCCATCTTTATCATTTCATCTTATTTTTAAATATTTTCATTCTCACACCTAGGTATCCTCTGCACCTCCTATTCTTTTATTGTTTCGCGCGAGACAGAAAGAGCATATAATTACAACCTAGGCATAGATTCTGTCTCATCGCCGTGTTCAGTCAAGACAAATCCTATCATTTATTTATAAGTATAACTAACATTCTCCAGGTCTCCTCTTCCTGTTTAATTTGTTTCAAGAGTTCCCCTATTTCTTACACATGACCTCTTACCGGGGAATGTAATGTCTTACATTCATATTACCCGAACCATCTATGTGTTTTATCTCATTCTGTTTCATCTATTAGGCTATTCCGACTTTGTTTCTAACAGCTGGATTATATATCCAACGTAATCTAGTACATCGACTTAGTCATCTCAGCATCCTCGTATCCGTTCATGCTCATCGCATAATACTCTGAATCACAATGCCTTATAGTTGCTTTAGTCACTGAAAGCTGCACTTCAAATTTTCGTGTTAAAGAAACAAGGGGTTTTTCGGAATTGACTGAAAATCCAGTACCAATTCAATTCAAATTTTCACGGGTAAAAATCGACTAATGTATGCCAAGATTTCCAGCCTAATTTCACCGAGACAGACCTTTGCCAACTAATTCATCATTCACATATCACTAAAAGGCCACAATATTGGCAATTCTACACGAGGAAAACGATGGATATAAACGTTGAACATTCCTCATTCAGTATTCAGCAATAACTCTCTCAAGGAATCATCAGCAGAAAATGGGGCTGACCTGTGAGGGAAGAGGCAAGCAGCGACGCCGTTCTGGAGGCGGATCCCAGCCGCCTCCGCGGCGGAGACCGACGGGAGGTTGGCATGAGTAGTGAGGAGGAGGTTGCGGTGGATGAGAAACCCAGTGCCGGAGCCCCCAATTCTCGCCATAGACAAACCTTTTCCGGAAAAAATGGCGGCCTTCATCCTCTCCGACTTACCTCCGCCATTGCAGAAGCACCACGACTCCCGCAGCACCCCCATTAAAGCTAACAACCCACCTCGAAAACAATGCGGAAAACGCCGTTTGGAAGTAATGGGGTTCTAGATCCAGGACGCTGTTAACTGAAAACGCATTCTGGGCCAGCTCCAGAAGAAGAATGAATTGAATGTAAATCAAGAAAATGTGAGCAGAAAGAGATGGATTTATCACTTTTAAAATGTGAGGAAATGTCTAGAAAAGAGTGAATGTAATTTGACCTGATGCAGAAACACCAAAAACAAACAAAAGTTTGCCTTAATTTGGCATTGAATGAAGGGACCCGTAGCAAATGAGTAAATCAGGAAGTGTGAGTAATTCTAGTTAATTAATGTAATGTGATTGAAGAACTGGAATTTGGTTTCTTTGTGACAGCTAGGTAGGAGATGGTTGTACATTTGCGTTTGGTTCGAGCACTGATTACGAAACTTTAATTTAAATACGTAAACGAATCAAGATGATCATGTACAGTTAGCAAGCATTTCGATCAAAAGTTTGATTTAATTTTGAGTGGAATGAGGTGTCCAGTTCAAGCTTGGTAGAATAATTCAAGTACCGTGAGGCAGATAAGTCGTGTGCAACTTGGCATGCTAGACTTGGTCATGTTCTGCATTCCATTATTTCTAGTTTGCGTGTTTTTGGATCCTTAGTTGTCTCATTGGTTTGCCTAAACCCACCTTTTGTGAAGCGCGTAAAAAAACTAAAGGAAAGCGTTTATCTTTTCTTACAAATGATAAACGTGCTGTCAGGGTACTTGATCTAGTTCACTGTGATTTATGGGGCCCTCTCCTATTTTATCTGCTGATGATTTCTCCTACTATGCTACTCCCTCTGTCCCACCTGAATTTGCACCATCGTCTTTATCACGTTGTTCAAGAAACATGATTGACCATTAATATGTTTACCTAAGTATAATAACGGCAAATACAAAGTTGGTATTAAGAAACTACTAGTTATGACGAATTGAACAATATCTTATACGATAATATTGTTGTTCATGTAGCTATTCGAATATGTGGTCAAACTTGAATAGAGAACTGTCAAAAAAGTAAGAGTGCAAATTCAGCTGGGACAGAGGGAGTATTTTCCTTGATGATCATTTCTGACTCTCGTAGTTTTACCCACTGCATCTCAAATATGATTTTCGGGATGTTTATCGCCAGTTTGAGGCCTTTGTGGAGAACCAGTTCTGTTCCACCTTTAAGGTGTTTCAGAGTAATAGAGGGACTGAGTTCGTAAATTGTCGCTTACGCTTTCACTTTCAGACAAAGGGCATTTAGTTTCATATTTCTTGCCCATAAACTCATGAGCAGAATAGTCGGGTTGAGCGCTAGCAACGCCACATTGCTGAGATGGGCTTATCTATGTTATAACACTCTTACGTCCCTCTCTCCCACTGGCCTGATGCTTTTGCTGCAACTACTTACACCATAAATCGGTTTCTGCTCCCGTTCTTGGCAAACGATCACCATATAAAGTTATTAATGTTCAGGTTCCCATATGCACCAATTTTCATGCTTTTATTCTTGGGCTTTCCCATTTTTTCGCCCCTTTGCCGACCAGAAGCTGTCTCCCCGCAGTATTCCATGTATTTTTACTGGCCACAATTTGCATAAAAAGGTTTTCGGTGCCTCGATCGTACACCGGCATAATCTATGTCACTCGACATGCTCGTTTTGACGAAATGTACTTTCCATTTGCCCCATCCATTCCTTCGACGATCGGTTCTCCACCTTTAGTGTTAGATGTTTTTGCCTTTCTTGATCTTGATTCGGATTCGGAACCTCATTTGCCGATAGTTTCTCCTGTGCTGACTACATCTCCTTCGGCCCCTTGCTCCTTTTGTGCTACAAATCCGGCTCCAGTTCATCAGTCAGCGCCGAATGCATCTCCGCTGGCTAGTCCAGCACCCCGTCTTCACCTAATTCGGCCACCCCATTACCAGTTGCCTCAGCCGACTCCACTCCCCCGGCTTCTCCTCCTCGGTCTCGCACTTATCGGATGGCCATTAGATCGGCGATTGAGACTATTCAGCGCAGAGACTACTCGGACATTGTCACTCACTATCTTCTTGCTGCTTTACTTGCTGCTTTACTTGCTTAGTTGGAACCCACATAATATTACTGTCATCGCCTGTTCTAAACTAAATTGCAATATAGCTAATCATTTGATTAAAAGTTATTAAATTTAATTATAAAATTAGATTGATATGTAAGTTACTATATTATATGATATTTTATCAAATGCATTACTATATTATATGATTTTCAAAATATCAAGTTTTCACGAATTTTTAGTAACTATTTTCGATAAAAAGATATCAAAAGTTTAAAAAAATTAGGTAACATTTGAAAGTCAGACGTATGTATATTACTTTGTGTTAGAATAAATAGAATTACTAATTAGATTGTGATTTATTATAATTAGAGTTCTTTTCTTATTTCAACTCTATTATATTCTGTATATATTGAGTCATCAATAATAAAATTCCTTATGGCAAATCATTCTATCATGGTATTAGAGCCTCTTCTGATCCAAAACCTAAAAACCTAAAATCTTCTCGGTCGCTACTCCCTCTCTCGTAAAAATCTTCTGTGATCGCCGTCGGTTACCAGAGGTCGCCAACAATCTCCTCCACCAACAGCTCCGTCGTTCCTCTTCCAGCGGTGGCCCAACAGTCACATCTCCTCTCCCAGGTGCGGTCACCAGCAGTCGCTAGCAGTCTCCTCTTCTAGCGGTCGATCCGTTGCTTTTTCCGGTGCCCTCCTCCTTTCAGTCATGACTCAAGAAAAACTCTCCTACAACACTTTGCTTCAGATGATGCAGATCAAACTCACTCCATAAAATTATCTTCTCTGGAAGCGTCAAGCAGGTTATGTCCTTCGTCCTCAAGGTCTATACATTTCATTGATGGCACTAGATCTTGTCCCACTCTCCCACCACCACTGCAGACCCTGCTTTTGCTGCCACAGTCTCAACTCCTTCAGGTGGTAGCAAGGTTGATCTCCAAGAGGCTTAGTTGAAAGCAAAAGAGGAGTATGATCAATGGGTTGATGAAATCAACATCTCTGCAGTCTCCTGTTTTCCTCTCTCACCGCTGAAGTTCTCGTAGAACTCCCATTTTGTGCCACTTCCAAAGAAATATGGGATAATCTTGCTCTCATCTATCAGAATAGCAGTGCCTCCACCATTCTCCGTCTTTGCGTAGATGCGCATGGTATTCGTAATTCTAGTACTGTTCATGAACTTCATCTCAAATTTAAGGAGATTTTTGAGCAACTGTTTGTCATGAGTAATCTGGTTTCAAATGTTGATCAAATTGTATGGTTCTTGACTGCTCTTGGTCCTGAGTATAAAGATTTTTCGGCTCATTTGATCAATGATGTTCAACCCTGCTTTATACGGATGTTCTTGCCTATACCAAAAATTATGATGCCTTTTAAATGAATTTACAAGGATATTCAGGACCAGCCGTGGGACAGGTCGCGTTCCAGACCAGCGACGCACCTCAAGCTAGCCACGCGTGGGATCACGCACCGACTCGAGGCAGTCGCACATGGCCTTCATGCAGTGGCTGAGGTGGTCGTTTTGGTGGTAGGCGCAGCGGTGGTCGACAGTCCTTCTTTGGTTCTCAGGCGGCTGGCCTAGTCCCTGGTCGCGGTCGTTCTCACTGTTCCTGGTGCAGACGGCTCTGCCACGATGCTGCTGCGTGTTACCATATGCAGGCACAGATTGGTCGTCCACCAGGCACTCATTTGACAGTCTGATACTTCTCCTCGTCTGTCAGATTGATACCATAATTTTGGCACTACCAGTCATATGGAGACTTCTACCTCAGGCCTAGACAGTTTCACTCCTTATACTGGTAAATATCGTGTTCTTGTTGGCAATGGTGCTACAGTTGTGATATCTCATATTGGTGATTCTAAAGTTTTTGAGAACTTGCATTTGTCTAGTGTATTGGTTATGCCTGATATTTCTATGAATTTACTGTCTATTAGTTGGTTAACCAGAGATATGGGTGTCCTAATTACATTTGATGATCAGAACTTTGTCACTCAGAACAAAGTAACCAAGGCCGTCGTGGGTCGGGGGCACAGTGAGGATGGATTGTACGTTTTGGACCGGGGAGATGCAACATTTGTTTCAGTTTTACAGCAGAATAACAGTCGAGCTTCATATGAGTTGTGGCATGCACGCCTAGGTTATGCCCCAAGTGCAGTGATTACTAGTTTACATAAGTCTGGTTTACTTTCAGTTTCTTCTTTATTGCCTAAACCGCATACCTGCACCCCCTGTGTTATGGCTAAAGGTCAACAGTTGGCTTTTGCTGAGTGCCCTGAACGTGTTGACAATGTTCTTGATTTAATACATTGTGATTTGTGGGGTCCCTCCCCGGTTTTATCTGAAAATTTGCGTATTATGCATTATTTGTGGATGATTTTTCGAGATTCACTTGGTTGTACCCCCTTCGTCGCAAATCATATTTTTTTTACACTTATTTTCAGTTTGAGAAACTAGTTGAGAATCAATTTTTAGCAAAAATTGAAGTTTTTCAAAGTGATGGTGACACTGAATTTTTGAACACCAGACTCAGATCATATTTTGCGGTGAAAGGTATTTATCATCAGGTTTCTTGTCCGAACACTCTGAAACAGAATGGGTGCGCAAAACGCAAGCATCGCCATGTTGTTGAAATGGGTCTCACGATGCTTTTTCACTCAGGTCTTACGATTTCTCATTGGGATGATGCGTTCACCACTATTGTCTACATTATCAACCATTTTCCTATTCCAGTATTGCAAGGATCGACACCTTATGGCCTTCTTTATTGTTGGGATCCCATCTATGGTAACTTTCTTCCTTTTGGTTGCTGGGTTTTTCCTTTTGTTCATCCATTTGTTGATCATAAGTTGCCTCCCCATAGTATTCCATGTATATTTATCGGTTACAACTCATAGTATAAGGGGTTTTGGGGGCTCAGTCCATGTTACTCGTCATGCTCGGTTTGATGAAACTTATTATCTTTTGGCTCCGGCATCAAGGGCTGGTTCTCCCTCTTCAGGTTTGGATGTCTCCTCCTTTATTGATCCAGACATTGTGACAACATCATCGCCATCCTTATTTCCACTGCCTCAGTTTCATTTTTCTAACGAAGAGCAGTCTCAGCCCTCTGTTCCGCAAGTTGACCCACATCTTATGCCCAGTCATGTAATCATCTATAACGATCCTCAGCCGTGGTAGCACCCAGCCGTTCCCGTGCAGACTCGATCTTATCTCGCACCTGCATCACGGGCTCACCTCACCGTCCTTGGTCTTTCACCATAATGGGGCTTTGATCTCGAGTGCCTCAGTTATGTCCCGCGCCTGCACCACAGGGGCTCCCTCTTTCATCGCAACTTCACCCCGCATTCCAGCTTGCATCATGACCTTTCACGATGGCGCCACGAACACAGATTCCTCTCATGGCACTAAGTTCATAGCCCCATCACGTGACGGTGCATCGGCCATGGCCTTTGCCCCATCCCGTGATGGTGCCATGACCATGGACACGGACAACCACGACCTTTCCGTCTCGGCCACGTCCAGTAGTTTCTCGCATGGTCACTTGCTTTTCCACCGGAGTTATTTAGTGCCAAGATTACTCAGATATTCATGCTCATAGTCTTCTTGTGACTCTTCTTTCTCAGAAAGAGCCGACTGATTATCGTTCTTCTCTTCAGGATCCTTCCTGGGTTTCTGCCACGGATAAGAAGATAAACGCCCTTCGTAGTCAGCATACTTGGGATCTTGTTCCATGCCCTCTGGATGTTAACATTGTTGGATCCAAATAGGTTTTTCAGCTGAAGTACAAACTAGACAGTTCTGTTGACTGCCATAAAGCACGCCTGGTAGTTTAGGGTTTCTCTTAGATTCCCAGTTTTGACTTTGACCACACTTTCAGCCCTATGGTTAAGGTATCTACAGTTCGGATAGTTCTTGTTATTGCTACTATGTGTGCTTGGTCTCTACATCAGTTGGACGTTAAGAATGCTTTTCTCAATGACGTTCTTGATTCTCTGGTTTTTATGGCGCAGCCCATTGGCTATAAGGACCCCACTCATCTGGACTATGTTTATCATTTACGTAAGGCTATTTCTGGTTTGAAGTAGACGCCTAGAGCATGGTTTTAGCATTTCAGTGCTTATCTTCTGCAGCTTGCAGTTCTTCTGACACTTCATTATTCGTGTTATCTCGTGGCTCGTCATTGTTGTATCTGTTGGTCTATGTTGATGATATCATTTTGATTGGGAATGATTCCACTCTTATTCGACAATTCATTAATTGCACTCTTCAGGAGTTTCCCATCAAGGATTTGGATTCCTTACACTACTTTCTTGGCTTGGAGGTCACACCCACTGCCTCGGGACTTCTTCTGGGCCAGTCAAAGTATGCTCGGAACATTCTTTCTCGGGCTGGTATGCTAGATGTAATGCCTGTCTCTACACCATTTCTGCCGAATTCCCAGCTTCACGACAGTACGAGTTCAGAGTTCAAGAATCCGACATTGTATCGCTATTTGGTAGGTGCTCTCTAATAGCCAACAATCACTCATCCAAACTTAGCATTTGTAGATAATTCTGTCAGTCAGTATCTTTAGGACCCTCGAGAGGATCATTTTTTTGCTGTTACTCGAATTCTTCGCTATGTTCGAGGGACTCTACATTTTGGCCTCAGTTTTTGTGTAGCTTCTTCTCCGAAGGTGCTCGATTATTCTGATGCAGATTGGGCCAGGTGTTTGGAGCCTCATCGTTCTACTTATGGCTATGATTTCTTCTTAGGCAGCAACTTGGTTTCTTGAGTGCAAAGAAACAGCCCACTGTGTCTAGGTCCAGCACTCAGTCAGACTATCGTGCTTTAGCCAAAATTGCTTCTGAGGTCGTCTGGATGACTCATTTGCTTCATGATCTTCATGTTCCTCTTTCTGGTGCGCCTCTCCTGCTTTGCGACAACAACAATGCAATTTTCTTGGCTCAGAATCCGGTGGCGCATAAGCGGGCTAAGCACATCGACATTGACTATCATTTTGTTCGCGAGTTGGTTTCTTCGGGCAAGTTTTGTGTTGCTCATGTTCTCACTTCTCTGCATATTGCAGACATCTTCACCAAGGGTCTCTCTCGTCCCTTGATTGAATTCTTCAGGTCCAAGCTTTGCGTCTCTGAGAATCCGACGCTTCGCTTGGGAGGTGTTAGAATAAATCAGATTACTGATTAGTTTATGATTTATTATGATTAGAGTTATTTCCTTATTTCACCTCTATTGTACTCTCTATATATTGAGTCATCAATAATACAATTCCTTACGGAAAATCATTCTATCACTTTGAACTGATAGAATATAAATTGATTTAAGTGCATTCATAGCCCCCGAGTTCTTTGTTTAGTGAACATATATCCCTCCTTATTTTTTGAAAGTGTACATATACCCCTCCTTTTTTTGAAAGTGCACAAATATCCCCTCGTATTTTTTGAAAGTGCACATATACCCCTATAGTCGAAGTCCGGCATTGAAAAATTGAGGGGTATATGTGCACCAGACAAGGAGTAGGGGTATATGTGCACTTTCAAAAAACTGAGGGGTATATGTACACTAAACAAGGAACTGAAGGGCATGAATGCATTGTACTCATATAAATTTCGTAAGATTTAATATAGAATATAATTAGAGAAGAATGTCTCTTGACAAGTGGTATGTTCTTAAGTTATTGGCATTCTATGTATTTTTTTACTCATACATTGCAATTGTTAAATTAAAGATCAAAATTTCAAATTTAAATAAAGTGTTTTAAAGTTAAATATTGTACATTTTATATACTCCAATATTTTTTTTATGTTTTCACATTCAAATACATCTTATTACATGTTTTAACTTATAAAATATAATATTTCACATTGTTAAAAAATACAACTTTTAAGTTAAAAAATAAATTGACTTGTACAAATACTTATGAACATGCCACATTTCCTGGAATTTCTCTTAATTAGAAATAGCAACGATCATATACATATATATACATTTAGAATCGAAAAGAAAAAGAAAAATAAGCTCATTGGACAATCATACTTAGACGAACATGGGAATGGGTGAAAGGGACACCCACTAAATACCCCAAGTGGTTAGGTGCTGTGGTTCCATTTTCCATGGGAGGGGTTCGAATCTCGGCAGGCGCAGTGTGGGAGTATCCTCCAGTGGAGGTGCTCCTTGTGACCACCGAGTATATTCGAGGACCACGTGCCAAAACCTTTGGGAGCAGTGATTTACCTCTTCGATTATGAGTTTGGTGTGGTTGCAGGTGGGACCCTGAGTGCGAGGGCATCGCCTTTTAAAAACAAAGGGGAATGGGTGAAAGGGTTTCCTTTGAAAAAGGCATATAAAATTGGGTATAAGGTTGGGAGAAAGGGTTGGATGGTGGATGCATCATTTTCTTGATGATTTCATGAATGAAGAAGGTATTATTCTTTCCTTGTTGGGGTGAGGCTATTCATGAGAGGAGATGAGTGGACCGAAAGAGGAGGCCACTTAAGGAATTAGATTAATGCCTTCATGTGCACTTGGCCACTGCTACTATTTCAATGTAAACATGTGAAATTCTATTGTTATGTTCACCATTCTTACCTTTTTTTTAGCAAATAACAATTACAACTTCAGTATTCAGTCTACAACTTTTCTTTTTTCCCTTCAGCAAATAACAGTTACCACTATTTACCGTCTATGATGAATGTTATATACTCCTCCGTCCCACACTAACCTGTACACTTACTATTTGACTGTTAACAAGATTAAACTTTGATAACATATTTAAATATAAATATTATTGTATGTGATATTATTGGATTCGTCATAGTAAGTAGTTTCTTAATATCAACTTTTTGTTTGCCGTTATTATACATGATTAAACATATTGACGGTCAAACATATTTTTTAAAGACTGTGAAAAAGATTCTGTGAACATTAGTGTGGGACGGAGGAAGTATTTGGAGAATGCTAAAATACTCGCAGTTTGTGTCATTATTAAGTGAAATAGCTCAATGACAATTTAGTAACAATTTATGTTAATTGATTGACTTTATTAAGAATTTTGGAGATTACTCTGAGTGGTCTAATGACATTGGTCTTCCCAATTCCCTCTTAAACTCCCACATAATCATTGTAATAGTGTGACATGTTGTAAAACAAACTTTGAAAGGGGCTAAGACAATAATCATGCTGTTAACCATGGATTGGTACAAGAGAGGAGCGCAAACACGTTCTCAGGTCTCATTCATGATTCAACGAACATGTCACATGTGCAATTGACCCAAATGGGCCTTTATCGGTTACGAAATTGATCGATATCTGCAGCTTCGTTCCAATTTAATGTCACCGGTCCCTAACTCCTCAGTAGCCAAAAACTACCATATTCCTCCAATTAATTTGCTTGGATGCAAGTTCTGGGCCTTCGTCAAAAGGTAAGCAAAAACAAAACAAAAAGGCCCCACAAGTACCGCATCCATTTCTTTCATTGGCAAAGCAGATAGCCCCTTCACTCGGATCATCTTTTCCTTCCAATCAAAGGGAAGAAGATGAAAGATCTGCTTAGGTGAATCCCTACTATTCTTACATAGAACCCTATATTTCGGAATGCTATGCTTCAGGAGAAGTCACCCCTAAACTCTCGTGGTGATGGTTTTGATCTAAGGATCTCCGTACAGAGAGGTTACAGTAGGTCTGCCAAAAAGACAACCCGCCAGCAAAACTACAAGGGGCCAAATCGGTTGCACCCCTAAACGTAGAGGACTAGTAGACGATGTTTTCCAATTTTAGCAGAAAAACCTGAAGTCATAACTACCACAATACACGGGTGAGAGAATGCTCAGCAATCACAAAAAATAGTCTAGTAAAACATCTAAACTCCTCGGCAATAAAGATGTCCATTGCATTCCTAGAAAACTCCATCCATCAAGTGCCCTCAGATTTCTCCAAAGCTGCAAAGAAAACAGGGAAAAGTTCATTTGATTCAAGGCAAGGGATCATAAAACCATACAATAAATACACCGGAAAAATCATTCAGGTTCTGTAATGGTGAGCCCTTAAAAGAAACACATGGATTAAAAACCAACGGGAGATCCTGATCAATAACACCCCCCATAACCTGTCCACGTCTCTCAAACCATACCTGGTCATGACTCAAGAGGATAGAAAGAAGACAGCGGAAACCAAGTACTCAGACACAAACAGAACAGACGAATGGACAAACATAGGCAGAGATAAAGAACTAACTGTTATAGTTGAGAAGCTTCTCAATGAGGTCCACGTGAGTCATCAGCATTCTGCGGCAGCAATACCGAACCAAGCCCAGTGCATCCAGAGCATCTCTGCACGATAGAAAATTAAACATCAATTCTTAGTCCCAGTACCTTCAAGTTCATAAGAAATTTTACATGGCTTCAGATACAGATGGAGCATGGTTACTTAAATAAGGCACGTAAAAATAGTCAAACACGGTGGTGCAAGAAGACTGCTGAGTAAAGTGTGTGACCTAGTCTAACAAATGACACTATCCCCATCTCATCTTGGATAATTCAACAGGCCACTACATCTTCCTAAGTGGGACTTTAACCTCTCTTCTGTACAGATTAAACCTCCTAACACTTTTCATATAATTCCAGTTTTTCATTGCGTAACACACATTTAACAAAATTATAGACACATCCCACAACATCGCATATGAGTAATTTTCAGTTATTCAGATTCCAATCATGCTTAGGTTACTCACTAATGCCGACACATACATAATCATTTAGACACTCTGAAGCGTATGATCAGAACCTCATCATATTCGAGAAGCAAGAAAACAAGCAAGACTCAAAAGGGCAGTCAAAATCCATAAACAAATTAGACGAACTCACAGTAATCAGGCGAAGGAAAAACATAAGGGAAACCATCAACACAATACATATGATGTGACAAGCCTATACCATTCATAAATTGGCTAAGAACTGCGGAATTAAAACGGCGCATAGAAACCCTAACACACTCCCCCCCGCCCCCCCCTAAAAAACGCAAACAGTGTTTAGAAATTCAAACCCTTCAGTGTAATCAGCCTGAAGAAGATCGAGGTATGTGTCCCACTTGTTCCCGATCACCTGAAATCCAACAAAACCATTTCATGAGTTTAATTAGCCCTTTTCGGTTCCACATGAGCTCAAGCTCCAAGAAAATCTAAGTACGTTACCAAGCAAATTTGAAAAGGCGAAGAGCAAAAACCATTATTCGTTTCGGATAATTAGAAGTAAACCTAGAATTTGGGGGAAGGAGAATACCTTGCCGCAGGTGAAACAACGCACTGGAATAATCATACCGGGATTAATTTGATAAACGAAGAAGAATTCAGAGATGAGGAGTAGGAAGGAGAGACTTAAAAATTTTAAAAAGTTACAGTACGTATAGTACTCCGTGACATATTTACTTTTTCCCAAATCAAATTTGGTAAACTTTAATATTAGTACCATATATAAATTAGAGAAAAGTACTCTTATAATTTTACATACTCAACATAATCTTTTGATAATTGAAAGTGCAAATATAATTTTTGATAGTTGATGTAAATGCAATTTAACCCATTATGTCAGTTTAATGTTGAATTTAATTGAAAAGATAATTTTACCCCTCTAAAAAATTTAAAATTAAAATAAAAAGAAAATATTACATTTGTACCCAAAAAATTCAAAATTCCCTAAACCCTTCTCAAAATTCAAAAATTCCCTAAGGCTAAATTATTTTTTTGTCCCCCTACAAAGTATCTTTTACCATCTTTTGGTCTCCATTTGCAAAACAACCCTTAGACGATACCCAACAAATTCAAAACAATTTCTTTGGTCCCCAAAGGTGGTTTTCATTAGCAATGCACGACTTCAAAGATCAATCGGGGATGGAAACTCCATCAAAGTAAATCATTATGGTCTCAGGTCATGTGGTCTATCCCGAGCCATCTAAAAAATTCCAGAACTTGGAAATAAATTAAAGAGGTCTCGGATATTGCAGAGCTAACTCTGTCTTGCAGGTGGGAAAGAGAGATGTCTC
This sequence comes from Rubia yunnanensis, assembly GCA_037428765.1. Taxonomy (NCBI): domain Eukaryota; kingdom Viridiplantae; phylum Streptophyta; class Magnoliopsida; order Gentianales; family Rubiaceae; genus Rubia; species Rubia yunnanensis. Next base: position 17,507,516 of record CM075062.1, read on the forward strand.
CTTTTGGGACTCGAACTAGACAAATTTTGGGCCCTTAAGTAATCTCTAGACAACAACACAGGAAGTCCCTTTCCCTGAAATCTTAATATCTGATTTCTGTGATAATAAAAGTTTTTTTTTGAGTCAAATTGATTCTGGTCTGCCTGTTTCAATTGTGAACCATATTAAACAAGACCAAACTCTTTACCCTGAGTATAGTGATTCTCTCATATGGAAATTGACGGAAAATGGCACGTTCTCTCTAAAGTTGGCATATGATCTTCTAAGGCAAAGAAAAGATGTAGTACCATCTTTCAAGTTTCTGTGGTCCAACTTGTTGCCTAGAAAGATAAGTGTCTTTTCATGGAAGTTGCTTAATAGGCTGGTTCCAATGCCCGATATATTAGAAGACCTATCTTTTAACCTTCCCTCAAAGTGATGTTCTGCGATATAGAATCTGATGAACTTCCCCACACCTTTAACTCTTGCAACTTCATTAAATTAATATGGGACCAAATGCATACAATTTTTAATCTGCCCATTCATACTTTCACATATCTATGGGACAGGTTCTTTTTTTACTGGCCCTTTAATGGAAAGAGTTCAGATCATATTCACCTAATTCGTATACTTCCTGACACAGTAGTATGGTTTGCATAGCGTGCTAGAAATAAATATGTTCATGAAACCATAGTACCAAATAAAATGCAGTTGATTCACAGGATTCTTAGACTCTATCAGGACATATTTCTGACTCATAAGCTTAATGCTAAATGGGCCAGTCATTGAAAATAGTCATGTTCTTGGGAATATTTCTGTTCTTGTGTATATGCCGTACAGGACCAAGATGATGCAAGATTCCAGCAGGATAATTCACTGGGAATTCCCAGAAAAAAGCAAACTAAATACGGATGGTTCTACACTCAACAACGACAACTCAGGTGCATGCATTATAGTACGGAACCAGTAGGGACATGTGTAGATAGTAGGGCCAAGTTTCCAGGACAAAGCACAAGCTTGCTGGTGGAAATAACAGCTCTGAAGTATGGCCTTTAACTGTCTCTTCAACATGGTATCTTTTCTTTACAAATCGAATGTGATTCCTTGCTCCTAGTAAAAATGGTAAGGCGGGAATTCAAAATACCGTGGAAGTATACACCAGAATTTAGAGACATATGGCCATTGCTGAGACAGCTCGACTTCAATATTGCGCACACATTTCGTGAGGCCAACAGCGTGGCAGACTCGCTTGCAAAACTCTCAAGCTCCTCGAAGGTAAATATTTTTTTCTCTGATTTTGATTGATACATTTAAACACTACTTGTTTCCCTTATATTTGAAACTCCAATAGCACCATGGATACCAATTCATCTCGGATAAATTTCAGAAATTGGCTACAAAAACCTGAATCATTCTTCCTCCGCTACTTTTCCTTCATTCTTCAATCTATCTTTTACCACTTTGTAAGTGGCCTTCAATCTTCTACCATGTGAATGACCTTCACTAAACTACTCTGAAGTGCCTATGAGCAATCTACAAATTAAGCTCACAAAAAGGAATCTAGATGCTTGTAAGGACCAAAAATCCATTAGACTCAAAATAGGTTACAAAATAAAGGATTTATATAGGATAACAAAAAATGGCTATCTGAACCACTTATGATGTAAACCTATCTAAATTTAGCAATATTTTAACTAAAACAAACAAAAGAGATGTTAAATGCTTCGAAAAATACATGCATTTGACGTCTTATCAAACCTCCCCGCACTCAAACATTTACTCGTCCTCGAGTAAACAAGAACAAGCAAAGATCTAAGTCTAAACTAGCATGCAAAAGTTTCCTCAAAACATCCAATATCGTATTCCTAGACTACCCTAACTTCCAAGACATAAGAATCCCTCACACTCTCACATCCCAAAGTCTAAGATAATCTAAAAAACCATCATACCAATCAAAGGTGATGTATAAAATACTAGTGTAAAACTAGCTTACTCTACCAAAGAAGCCACAAAATAGACAAATCAAGAGAAGCATAATATTTTTTTTCAATTTCTCTCATTTTGCCTAGGAGCCCTCTCGTGTATTCATCCTAGCTTCACACACTTTTTTTTCAAGGCTCACCCTCACCTTTTTCTTCACCATTTGACCTCTCATTTTTTCATAGGTTGCCCTTTTGGGGTTTCAACCTATCCGGGCCTCCCACTTTTGCCTAAGTTTCCCTCTTGGGTTTTCAACTTAGCGGGAAGTTTTTTTCTATTCTTTTTTTATTCCAATAAAAAAGTCTCATTAAAAATGCTTTCAAAAGAGCCACTTGCTACAAAATAGACTACTAATCATAACTATCATCTTATTCCCCTCCCCGCACTTAAATGTTGCATTGTCCTCAATGCAAATAAACATTCTAGAGCATATGTCAAGGAGAGAAAATGAGAGAATATTCATGATGAGTAAAAAACACCAAAACCACGCTTAGTAGCACAACTATAAGATCTAATGGACAAACTACCACAACCGCAATATACTCTCCCCACAACCTCTATTATAAATGTCCAATAACAACCACTTTCATGCACAACTAATCGAATAGAGCATTGAAATTGCAATGAAGGAGAGAAACACCTCTTTGGTTTTAAATTGTGTGTTTCAAGTGGGTTGCAGGTAATTAGGTTCGGGGTGTATTTAGTGGTGGTAGGGAAGGAATTTGGTACTTTGGAGATGGGGGAATGTGTGGGCATTACGGACCTGCACGTCTATACGGTTCATGAGTTGAACTTATCCTAGCCCCGGTTGCTCACCCCTTTTTCTCGCTTCTTTTTCTCCGAAGACAAATGCTTCCTGCAAAAAAAATCATATCCAAGCGTAATAAGGTTCCATGGAAAAAAATAAAAAGAAGAAAAATCAATCATAATTCCAATAAAACAAATCTTCACAATCCTTAACAAAAAGGACATCACAGTTACATCGACGAAATATCACGAATGACTATCGGATGATCAAAACCAAGTTTATTTAACGACGTCGGTATGAAATACTCCCCTTTTTCAAGCTTCGTTCAGAACATTCCTCGGGTCTTCGGAATCACAATCCGTGATTCCACCCATTCTTGTCTCCATATGTATTGGTCTCCAACTTTGTCTCGCCTTAAACCTCATCTCTGGAGCCAAATGGAGTTGTGCGCCTTGCCCCTTTTCAGGTGGTTTTAAGGACTCTTTGGAGTAAAGGGGGTTTAGATGATGTTTCTTTAACCCCTTATTCACTCGCTGCAAGTTAATACTAGAAATATTTGCATATGCAACATTGACCTTGTTCAAACTACTAGAAACTTTCTTAGATACCTTACTAATTCCATTATCAACTTCAATTAAGTTAATCATGTGGCAATGTTCAAATTCATTGCGAGGTTCATGCAAACTTTCAATTATAGTGACTCCATGGCTAGACATTTTATCCTTTGGAAGCTCTTTATCCTTGTAGATCTCATAACCTACTTTTTCTCCGTTAAACTCTAATGTCAATGTACCACTAAGCACGTCGATCTTAGTTCTCGCTGTTTTCAAAAATGATCTCCCTAACAAGATAGGGGGCACACTCTCATCACACGACATATCGAGAACATAAAAATCGACAGGGAAAACTAGTTTATCCCCTTTAACCAACAAATCTCGCACTAATCCTTTCAAAATAGCTTGGGAAGGATAGGCTAATTGTATGATCACCATAGTTTCATGCAAAGTCCCTAAGTCAAGAGTCTTGTATAGAGAGTAGTGAATTACATTAATAGAGGCTCCTAGGTATATCATTTCCTTTTCAAAAAATTTGTCACCTATGACACAAGGGATAGTGAATATGCTGGGATCATTGCATTTAGGAGGTAGTGGCAAATCGGGGCCGTCCACAAGAAGAGGGATCTTTTCTTAAGCATTTAAACATAAAAGGTTGATATTAGGCTAGAAATAGATATATATATATATATAGAGATATTTAAAAGCAATTAAAAAGGGAGGTTTTGGTTGGTTGTGGTTTTAAGTTGTGAAATTAAAAGACAAACTAACTAGCAAAGTTAAGTAACTATGGTAATCATCAAACAAACTAAGAAAAAGGGGTAAAAACTACAAAAGATAAAGCCTTGGGAGAAATTAATTTCCACTTCCAAACCTAATGTAGATCATTGAACCATTCACTCATTCTTCACATTCGCTACCTATGGGGAATGCTAAAACTTCCCATTCGACTATTAACATTCGTTCCTTCTTAATAGTAATTTGCAAAGACAAACAATGACCATTTGCAAACCTCATTGATAATAACTCTAGGCAAACCACACCATAAAGGTATTTCATCAACGACATTATACACGAAGGACCATAGATTTGATAACAACAAGCCTTCTACCAAAGACATAGCCATTTAACGAAACATAGCATTCATTAGGCTAAACCTAGAACAAACCACATTCAAGATTCAACCTTGCATTGCATCTATAGGATAAACATGAGAACAATCCACATTAGCATATTTATCTAGCAAGAATCACAACACATTATGCACAAAAAATTCTAATTCCATGTTCTTGGATTCTTATGTCAAAGAGCTAAGAAATTTGCAACTTTCCTAACACCCTAATACTTCAACCATACAAATACTTCATATACTCAAACAACCCATAGCATAAATGAAGTAAAACATCACATTTAAACACATGAATGCTAAATAACAATGTTTCAAGAAAGAGTGAAATAGAGGTTCTTACTACATAGGTGTGGAAGCTTAAATCAATTGATCCTAAGTACAAAACCAGGCTAGATAATCAAAATCCATAACATAGAACAAATATCTACAAAGAAAGAAGAAGAACAGGAAGAAAATGGTGAAAAACTAGGGTTTTGAACCCCCCAAGTCGGGCTTAGAGAGTTGGGGAAGAAGGGGGGTTAAAAGCTATTTATAGTACAAGAAAAAAAGGAGTAAAATGCAAGTTGCAGGACAATTATCGCGCATCGTGACGCCTCTGTCGTGAGTCGCGATGCCTCTGATAAGGAAATTGTGAGCTCTCTGGTCAACATTTCGCGAGTCGTGACACACTCGTCGCGAGTTACGACGAAAAAAAGTTCCGTTTTATTTTGCTTCCTCCGGGTGAACCGTTGACCCGTTTTGGGAGTTCTTGTAGTCGATTTTATAGTACTCGAGAAGAGGAATCCAATGGTACCACTCTTGGAGGCTGATTATTCTCGAAAAATTCTCCTAACTCTGTTTCAAAACATAGATCATTCTTCACCCTTTTGCTTTGCTCTCCTTTCTTTTCTTTATCTTCAACCACTTTGTGAGTGACCTTCCATCTTCTACCATCCTTTCGAATGGCCTTTACTAAACCACTCCTAAGTGCTCACAAGAAATCTATAAATTAATCTTACAATAAGGAATCTAGATACTTGTAAGGACAAAAAATTCACTAGAATAAACATAGGTTACAAAATGAAGGATTTAGATATAAAACCAAAAATGGTCATCTAAACTCCATATCATGTAAACCTACCTAAATCTAGAAATATTACAACAAAAATATGATAAAAGAGTGTTAAATGCTTTGGAAAATACATGCATTTGATGTCTCATCAGAATGATAGGCTAATTGTATGATCACCATAGTTTCATGCAAAGTCCCTAAGTTAAGAGTCTTGTATGAAAGTACTGCACAATTATTTTTACCTTCAAAATAGGTTTATCAAAGGTCATAGAAAGTGGAGAAAGTATGTTGCTATCATATGTCAGCTCATTTAAAATAATCTCTTCAACTGGGGTTCTAACACCATCTGCTCGGCAGATACGACAAGTCATGTGAGCAATTTTCCTTGATGAATCTAAATCCAAAATCATCAGCCGAAGATTCTTTTGGGTAATACAGGTTAGATATTCTAATTCAAGTAAAGCTAACTTCACAACAAAATGTGATTTATTTCTTTGCTCCACTCTCCCATTCATTCTTAGTTCATCGGGATATTCATTTACACCAACATAAAGGTAGCAAAAATGAAAAAAATAGGCATTCCTTATCTAAATCTTTGTTAGATATTTTCCTTGATCCCAGAACCACATTTAGGATGGACTCCCTAAGAAAGGTATAATTCATGTTCTCTTTTAGGGCATGAGTGTGAGAGACAAGATCTCCTTCAAAGATACTCCCAAGGTTTTGAAACAACAACATATTCTCTATATACTTTATGTGTGGACATTGCATTTTAAGTGCAAGGTAACTGTGGATTCATTGCAGATTTGTAGGATTTGACAACATCTTAGTGGAATATTCAATGTGGATATAAGAACACATAAGTAATTTAAGTGCCAAAGAGTGAAGATCCAGTGTGGAAATAACACTTTTTATCTTTTGTCACCTCTACAATAGGGAGCATACAAATAACAACGAAGGAGATTGGCGTTTATTGCTATCATATGTCAGCTCATTTAAAATTATCTTTGCAGCTAGTGTAAGGCCATGTAGCTACATCTTCAGATTGATTTATCTTATGTCCAACTTATATTTTTGTTTGAAGACATGCGCTTAGAGAAATTGAGTGACACCGGGCCTAATTTTCTTGTTGAGGCCTATAGAGAAATTCCGATTTGAAAAAGTTTCTTCAAGGAAAAACAAGCTATATTTTATACTTTATGTAAAGCTAACTTCACAGAAAAATCAGAATTATTTCTTTGCTCCACTCTCCTATTTACTCTTAGTTCATCGGGAGCTTAAGTTACACCAGCACAAAGGTCGCACAAAAGAAAAAGGCAATCCTTAACTAAATCTTCGTGTGATCTTTTCCTTGATCCCAGAACCACATTGATGGTGAACTCCCTTGGAATGGTCTAGTTCATGTTCTCTTTAAGGGCATGAATTTGAGAGACAATATCTCCTTTGGAAATGGTCACAAGATATTAAAAAGACAATATATTCCTTAGAGACTTTAAATCCCGTGGATATTGTAGTTCAAGTGCAAAATTACTGTGAATTTGTTGCATATTAGTACAATTTAACTCCATATATGTGAATATTCAATGTGGATTTAAGAAGTAATTATTAATTCAAGTGCCAACGAGTGCAATCTCGGTGCGGAAGAAACACTTTTCTTTTATTGTCACCTCTACCACTGGGAGCAAGGAAACAACAATGGTGGCGAATGACGTGCAAAAGGCCGAGGACTTCGAGTATGTCATAGATAATGGAGAAAAATAAGTTAGATCAAGATAACATTTTTATTTGTAAGTTTTAGTCATTAGTTTCGGTAATATTTTGGTCAGTTCAATAATATTTTTGCACGAGTTCTTAAATTAGATTAATATTCCGTTTCAAATGGTTAAGTTAGTTGTTTTTATTGCTCTAACATTTTTTCCCACACGATAATAGTAAGTGATCTTATAGTATAATAATGTGTACTACTACTATGTAAAATATAATAAAGAATATATAAATTTTTCATCCCATAAAAATTAAACTTAACACACACTAAATATATAGTCGTCCAATTAAAGAAATATGACCAATGCAAACTTCAGGGCTAGCTTTAACCATGTCCAACCGGCCCTTTTGAACAGAGCCCCAAAATTTTGGAAAATTAAACCTGATATTTCTGGAAGTTGTTTTCCTTTCTCGTTCTAACTTCTTAGTTTAGCATATTCGCACGTTTCTTTTCTACAAAAGTATCTTCTTACATGTAAGAACTCAACTTGTAGTATTTTTTAATATTTTATTTAATTGTAAATAAGTAGTATTATTAATTTATCTTTGTCTTTATATTTTATTTTGAAAAACTGTAATATCCAAATACTATAAATTTTATTTGATAATTTTATGTTAATGTATTTAGGGGCTTTATTTTATATTTTGCACAGGTCCTCCAAATTGTCCGGGATGACCTTGACTAATTTCATTTACTATGTTTGAGTAGCATGATTTAAGAAAGAAGTTACTTTTGTTTACTTCTTTGTATTTGAACCTTTAACTATTAATTGATGATATGGACAAGTAAGCCTTGAAGACATGTGCTAAAAGCAACTGAGTGATACCAGGCCTAATTTTCTAATATATTCCTATAGGACATTCCAATTTAAGAAGGATTTCAAAATCCAATCAAAAGTAGGTTCATTTGCTGAGTTATTTGAACACCTTGTGCATGCTGAAACCTTAGGGAGATACTTATGAAGGTACTGCACAATTATTTTTAGCTTAAAAAATGTTCATCAAAAGTCATAAAAATGGAGAAAGTATATTGCTATCATATGTCAGCTCATTTAAAATGATCTCTGCAACTAGGGTCCTAACTCCATCTGCTCGGCTGATAAGACTAGTCATGTGAGCATTTATCCTTTATGAATCTAAATCCAAAATCATCAGCGGAAGATTCTTCGGGGTATTACAAGTTATATTTTCTACTTAAACTTAAGCTAACCTCACAGAAAAATATGATTTATTTCTTTGCTTCACTCTCCCATTTAATGTTAGTTTATCAAGAGATTAAAGTTAAACCAACACAAAGGTCGCACAAAAGAAAAAGGTACTTATCTAAATCCTTGTCCGATATTTTCCTTGAACCAAGAACCACATTCAGGATGGACTCCCTCATAAAGGTATAGTTCATGTTCTCTTTAAGGGCATTAGTTCAACAGACAAGATCTCTTTCAAAGATACTCCTTAGTTTTTGAACCAACAATATATTCCTTAGATACTTTAGATCTTGTGGATATTGTAGCTTAAGTGCAAAATTTCTGTGGATTCATTGCAGATTTGTATTATTTAATTCCAGATTAGTGAATGTTCAATGTGTATTTAAGAACAAATTAGTAGTTCAAGTGCCAACGAGTGCAGATTCAATGTAAAAACGATACTTTTCTTCTTTTGTCACCTCTACAATTTGGACCATACAAACAATGGGAACGACTGACGTATATTGCTATCATATGCCAACTCATTTAAAATGATCTTTGCAGATGGCGCCCTTACTAGTTATCACCCAAACCCCAAAACCTTGCCTAAAATCAAGCTCCATGTGATCATGAAGCCCTTCTATGTTAAATTAGAACCCTCATTAAAATACTCGCTGGAAGATCTCCCATTAGCAAAACTAACCATGAACAATAGCCGCGCCAATATTTGTGGAAACAACAACATATTCCTTGGAGACTTTGGATCATGTGGATGTTGCAGTTTTAGTGCAAAAAAACTGTGGATTCATTGCAGATTTTTATATTTTAACTCCAGATTAGTGAATGTTATATGTGGATTTAAGAACAAATAAGTAAATCAAGTGCCAACGAGTGCATATTCAGTGTGGAAAAAACACTTTTCTTCTTTTGTCACCTCTACAATATGGAGCAAACAAAAAATGATGGGGGCGACTGAGGTATATTGCTATTATATTACAGCTTATTTATAATGATCTTTGAAGTTGGCGCCCTTATTAGTCATCACCCATACCCCAAAACCCTACCCAAAATCAACCTTTCCTTGATCACGAAGCACATCTCTCTTAAACTAGAACCCTCGTTAGAATACTTGCTTGAAGATATCACGTCAGCAAGACTAACCACGGGCAAAAAAAGTGCCAATGTGATATCTCTAAGGGATGATGTTCTGGATATTAGCGGCAGTCAGCCGGAGAAAAGGCCGAGGATTCTAGTGCCGCTTCCTGTTGGATTCCTCGATCCTCTTAGTCTTGAGTTACGTAAGGCCATGCACCTATCTCTTCAGAGTGATTTATGTAAATTCAAACTAATAATTTTATTTGAAGACATGCATTAAGAGAAATTGAGTGAAACCGGGCCTAATTTTCTTGTTGATTCCTATAGAGACATTATGATTTGAAAAACTTTCTTCCGGGCTATACAAGTAAGATTTTCTACTTTTGGTAAAGCTAACTTCACAGAAAAATCAAAATTATTTATTTTCTCAACACTCCCATTTACTCTTAGTTCATCGAGATATTAAGTTACAACAGCACAAAGTTTGCACAAAAGAAAAATGCAATCCTTAACAAAATCTTTGGGCGATATCTTCCTTGATCCCAGAACCACCTTGATGGTAGACCCCCTCAGAAAGGTCTAGTTCATGTTCTCTTTAAGGGAATGAGTTTGAGAGACAAGATCTCCTTTGGAAATGGCCACAAGATATTGAAACAGAAACACATTCCTTAGAGGCTTTAGATCTTGTGGATATTGTAGTTTAAGTGAAAAATCACTGTGATTTCATTACATATCAGTATAGTTTAACTCTAGATTACTGAATATTCTATGTGGATTTAAGAAGTAATTAGTAATTCAAGTGCCAATGAGTTCAATCTCTGTCCAGAAAAAAACACTTTTCTTTTTTTTCTCACCCCTACAACTGGGAGCAAGGAAACAACAACGGTGGCGACTGACGTGCTAAAGGTCGAGGACTTCGAGTATGTCATAGATAATAGATAATAATAAGGTAGATCAAGATAACATTTTTATTTGTATGTTTTAGTGATTAGTTTTTACAATATTTTAGGCAGTTCAATAATATTTCTGCAAGAGTTCTAAAATCAGATTAATATTTTGTTTCTAAAGATTAAGTCAATGGTTTTTGTCGATCAAGAAATTTTATCGCACATGATAATAGTAAGTGATCTTATAGTATAATAATGTGTACTACTATTATGTAAAATATAATAAAGAATATATATATTTATCATCACACAAACATTAATCTTAACACGCACTAAATATTTAGTCGCCCAATCAAAGAAATATGACCAATACCAACCTCATTTACTATGTTTGAGCAGTTTGATTTAGAATAGAAGATACATTTTTTTTTATCTTTCCTAGTATTTGAACCTTCAACTATTTATTTGATGATATGGACAAGTAATCCTCGAAGACATGCACTAAAAGCAACTGAATCACACTGGGAATAATATTCTAATTTATTCCTAGAGAGCCATTTCAATTTAAGTGGGATTTCAAAATCCCATCAAAAGTAGATTCACTTGCTGAGTTATTTGAACGCCTTTGCATGGTGAAACCTTACGGAAAAATTTATGAAAGTACTGCACAATTATTTTTACCTTTAAAAAAGGTTCATCAAAGGTCATAAAAAATGGAGAAAGTATGTTACTATCATATGTCAGCTCATTTAAAATGATCTCTTCAGATAGGGTCCTAACTCCATTTGCTCGGCTGATAAGACCAGTCATGCGAGCAATTTTCCTTGATGAATCTAATTCCAAAATCATCAGCAGAAGATTCTTTGGGGTAGTACATGTTAGATATTCTAATTCAAGTAAAGCTAACTTCACAGCAAAATATGATTTATTTCTTTGCTCCACTCTCCCATTTACTCTTAGTTCATTAGAATATTCATTTAAATCAACAAAAAGGTAGCCAAAATGGAAAAAGGTAATCCTTATTTAAATCTTTGTGCGATATTTTCCTTGATCCCAGAACTACATTCAGGATGGACTTCCTCAGAAAGGTATAGTTCATGTTCTCTTTAAGGGCATGAGTTGTTTGAGAGAAAATATCTCCTTTGAAGATACTCCCAAGGTTTTTAAACAACAACATATTCCTTAAAGACTTTAAATCCTATGGACATTCCAATTTTAGTGTAAGGTAATTGTGGATTCATTGCAGATTTTGTATAATTTGACTCCATTTTAGTGTATATTCTATGTGGATATAAGAACAAATTAGTAATTCAAGTGCCAACGAGTGCAAATTTTGTGCAGAAAAAAAATACTTTTCCTCTTTTGTCACCTTTAAACCAGGGAACATACAAACAACAATGGGGGCGACTGGCGTATATTTATATCATATGTTAGCTCATTTAAAATGATCTTTTCAGTTGGAGCCCTTATTAGCTAACACCTAAACCCCAAAACCCTACCCAAAAATCAACCTCCTTGTGATAATGAAGCACTCTCAATTGGTCTAGAACCCTTTTTAGAATACTCGCTGGAAGATCTCCAGCTACCAAAACTAACCTCGAGAAATAACCTTGCCAATGTGATATCTCCGAGGGGTAGAACTAAAGGTAACTTTTTCAGCATGCTACTGTAATCAGATTCTTCAAAGGTTGATTTTCAAGACGTTAGTGGTGGTTGGCTGGAGAAGTAGCCGAGGATTCTAGTGCAACTTCCTGTTGGATTCCTTGATCCTCTTAGTCTTGAGGCACGTAAGGACATGCAACTACATCTTTGAAGTGATTTGCATCTATACTTTTATTTGAAGACATGCGCTTGGAGAAATTGAGTGATACTGAGCATAATTGTTTTGTTGATTCCTATATAGACATTCCGATTTCAAAATATTTCTTCAAGGAAATACAAGTTATATTTTCTACGTTAGGTAAAGCTAACTTTACAGCAAAATTAGAATTATTTATTTGCTTCACTCTCCCATTTACTCTTAGGTCATTGGGAGATTAAGTTACACCAGCACAAAGGCCGCATAAAAGAAAAGGCAATCGTTAACTAAATCTTCATGCGATATTTTCCTTGCTCTCAGAACCACATTAGTGGTGGACTCTATTAGAAAGGTCTAGTTCATGTTCTCTTTAAGGGCATGAGTTCGAGAGACAAGATCTCCATCGGAAATGGTTACAAAATATTAAAACAATAACATATTCCTTAGAGACTTTAGATCCTGTGGATATTTTAGTTCAAGTGGAAAATTACTGTGAATTTATTGCATATTAGTATAATTAAACTCCATATTAGTGAATATTTTATGTGGATTTAAGAAGTAATTAGTAACTCAAGTGCCAAAAAGTGCAATCTCAGTGCAGAAACAATGCGTTTCTTTTTTTGTCACCTTTACAACTGTGAACAAGGAAACAACAAAGGTGGCAACTGACGTGCTAAAGGCCAAAGACTTCGAGTACGTATTAGATAATGTAGAAAAATAAGTTAGGTCAAGATAACATTTTTATTTGTAAGTTTTAGTCATTAATTTTTGCAACATTTAAGTCAGTTCAATAATATTTTTTGCACGAGTTCTCAAATCATATTAATATTTCGTTTCTAACGGTTAAGTCAATGGTTTTTATCGCTCCAGAAATTTTATCCCACATTATAATAGTAAGTAATCTTTTAGTATAATAATGTGTACCACTCTTATGTAAAATATAATAAAGAATATATAAATTTATCTTCATATAAAAATTAATCTTAACATGCAGTAAATATTTAGTTGTCCAATCAAAGAAATATGACCAGTGCCAACTTCATTTACTATGTGTTGGGCAATTTGGTTTAAAAAAAGAATTTACTTTTGTATCTTTTCTAGTATTTGAACCTTTAACTAATTATTTAATGATATGGAAAAGTAAGCTTTGAAGACATGTGCTAAAAGAAACTGAGTGACACTGGGCATAATTTTCTAATTTATTCCTATATAGGCATTCCAACTTAAGAAGTATTTCAAAATCCCATCAAAATTAGATTCACTTGCCGAGTTATTTAAACGCATTGTGTGTGTTGAAACCTTAGGGAGATACTTATGAAATTACTGCACAATTATGTTTTGCTTCAAAACAGGTTCATCACAGGTAATAAAAATGGAGAAACTATATTACTATCATATGTCAGCTCATTTAAAATGATCTCTGTAGCTGGGGTCCTAACTCCATCTGCTCGGCTGATAAGACAAGTTATTTTTTGGCTCCACTCTCCCATTTACTCTAAGTTCATCAGAAGATTCAGTTACACCAACACAAAGGTCGCACAAAAGAAAAAAAGGTAATCATTATCTAAATCTTTGTTCAATATTTTCCTTGATCCCAAATGCACATTCAGGATGGACTCCCTAAGAAAGGTATAGTTCATGTTCTGTTTAAGAGCATGAGTTTGGACAAGATCTCCTTCGAAGATACTCCCAATGTTTTGAAACAACAACATATTTCCTAGAGACTTTAGAACTTGTAGATATTGCAGTTGAAGTGCAAAGTAACTATGGATTTATCGCAGATTTGTATAATTTGACTCCATCTTAGTGAATATTCTATGTGGATATAAGATCAAATTAGTAATTTAAGTTCCAACGAAAGAAGATTCAGTGTGGAAATAACACTTTTCTTCTTTTGTCACCTCTACAATAGGGAGCATACAAACAACAATGGGGGAGATTGACATATATTGCTATCATATGTTACCTCATTTAAAATTATCTTTACAGCTGTCGTAAGGACATGTAGCTACGTCTTTGGATAGATTTATGTGATGTCTAACTTATATTTTTATTTGTAGACATGCGCTAAGAGATATTGAGTGACACCAGGCCTAATTTTCTTGTTGATTCCTATAGAGACATTCCAATTTGAAAATGTTTCTTCAGGGAAATACAAGCTATATTTTCTACTCTATGTAAAACTAACTTCATAGAAAAACAAAAATTATTTCTTTGCTCCACCCTCCCATTTACACTTAGTTCATCGGTAGCACAAAAGTCGCACAAAAGAAAAAGGAAATCCTTAACTAAATCTTCATGCAAGATCTTTTCCTTGATCCCAGAACCACATTGTTGGTGGACTCCCTCAGATTGGTCTAGTTCATGTTTTCTTTAATGGCATGAGTTTGAGAGACAAGATATCCTTCGAAAATGGTCACATGATAATAATAGAAACATATTCCGTAGACACTTTAGATCATGTGGATATTGTAGTTCAAGTGCAAAATTACTGTGAATTAGTTGCATATAAGTATCATTTAACTTCATATTAGGGAATGATATATGTGGATTTAAGAAGTAATTAGTAATTCAAGTGCTAACGAGTGCAATCTAAGTGCGAAAAAACACTTTTCTTTTTTTCGTCACCTTTACAAGTGGAGCAAGGAAAAACCAATGGTGGCGACTGACATGCCAAAGGCCGAAGACTTCGAGTACATTATAAATAATAGAGGAAAGTAAGTTAGATCAAGATAACATTTTTATTTGTAAGTTTTAGTCATTAGTTTTGGCAATATTTTTTTTTCAGTTCAATAATATTTCTGCATGAGTTCTCAAATCATATTAATATTCTGTTTCTAACGGTTAAGTCAATGGGTTTTAACACTCTAGAAATTTTATCCCACATGATAATAGTAAGTGATCTTGTAGTATAATAATGTGTAGTACTATTATGTAAAATATAATATATACAAATTTATCTTCACATAAAAATTAATCTTAACACGCAGTAAATATTTAGTCGTTCAATCAAAGAAATATGACCAATGCCAACTTCATTTACTATATGTTAGGCAGTTTGATTTAAAAAATAAGTTACTTTTGTATCTTTTCTAGTATTTGAACCTTTAGTAATGATTTAACGATATAGAAGAGAAAGCTTTGAAGACATGTGCTAAAAGTAACTGAGTGACATTGGGCCTAATTGTCTAATTTATTCCTATAGAGGCATTCCAATTGAAGAAGGATTTCATAATCCCATCAAAATTAGATTCACTTGCTGAGTGATTTAAATGTCTTGTGTGTGCTGAAACCTTAGGGACATACTTATGAAAGTACTCCACAATTATTTTTAGCTTCAAAACAGGTTCATCAAAGGTCATAAAAATGGATAAAGTATATTACTATCATATGTCAGCTAATTTAAAATGAACTCTACAGCTCGGATCCTAACTCCGTCTGCTCAACTGATAATACCAGTTATGTGAGCAATTTTCCTCAATGAATCTAAATCCAAAATCATCAGCAGAAGATATTTTGGGGTAATACATGTTAGATATTCTAATTCAAGTAAAGCTAACTTCACAGCAAAATGTGATTTATTTCTTTGCTCCACTCTCCCATTTACTCTAAGTTCATCAGGAGATTCAGTTACACCAACACAAAGGTCGTATAAAAGAAAAAAAAGGCAATCCTTATCTAAATCTTTGTTAAATATTTTCTTTGATCCCAGAATCACATTCAGGATGGACTCCCTAAGAAAGGTATCTGAGAAAGGTATAGTTCATTTTTTCTTTAAGGGCATCAGTATAAGAGACAAGATCTCCTTCGAAGATACTCACAAGGTTTTGAAACAACAACATATTCCCTAGAGACTTTAGATCTTGTGGATATTACTTTTTAAGTATAAGGTAACTATGGATTCATTGCAGATTTGTATGATTTGACTCCATCTTAGTGAATATTCTATGTGGACATAAGAACAAATTAGTAATTTAAGTGCCAACGAGTGAAGATTCATTGTGGAAATAACACTTTTCTTCTTTTGTCACCTCTACAATAGGGAGCATACAAACAACAATGGGGGCGATTGACGTATATTGCTATCATATGTCAGCTCATTTAAAATTACCTTTGTAGCTACCGTAAGGCCATGTATCTATGCCTAGGGATTGATTTACGTGATGGCCAATTTATATTTTTATTTGAAGACACGCGCTTAGAGAAATTGAGTGACACCGGGCCTAATTTTCTTGTTGATTCCTATATAGACATTCCAATTTGAAAAAGTTTCTTCAATGAAATACAAGCTATATTTTGTACTTTATGTAAAGCTAACTTCAAAGAAAAATCAGAATTATTTCTTTGCTCCACTCTCCCATTTACTCTTAGTTTATTAGGAGGTTAAGTTACACTAGAACAAAAGTAACATTAAAGAAAAAGGCAATCCTTAACTAAATATTTGTGCGATCTTTTCCGTGATCCCAGAACCACATAGATGGTGGACTCCATCAAAATGGTCTAGTTCCTGTTCTCTTTAAGGGCATGAATTTGAGAGACAATATCTCCTTGGAAATGGTCACAAGATATTAAAAAAACAACATATTCCTTAAAGACTTTAAATCATGTGGATGGGAAGCCATCGCCGTACCTATCAAAGTTAATATTTATAAGCCCTAAATGCTTACTATCTACAACTAAGTTGATAGTTGCAAGTCGGGGTCATCCACGAAGAAGGGGGATCTTCCTAAGCGTTTAGGCACAAAAGGTTGATATTAGGCTAGAAGTAGATATATGTACACATATAAAAGCGAGTAAAAATGGGGGTTTGGTTGTTTGGTGGTCCTAAGTTATGAAAGTTAAAAGACAAGATAACTAGCAAGGTTAAGTAACTATGCTAATCATCAAACAAAACTAAGAAAAAGGGTTTTAAAACTACAAAAGATAAAGCCTTGGGGGCAATTGATATCCACTTCCAAACCAAATGTAGATCATTGAACAATTCACTCATCCTATCACATTTATTACCTATGGGGAATGCTAATAGAAGATCAACATTCATTCCTTGTTAATAGTAATTTGCAAAGACAAACAATGACCATTTGCAAACCTCGTTGATGATCACCCTAGACAAACAAAGACCATAGGGGTATTTCATCAATGGCATTAGACATGAAGGACCATAGATTTGATAACAACAAGCCTTCGACCAAAGACATAGCTGTTTAACCAAACATAGCATTCATTAGGCTAAACCTAGAACAAACCACATCAAAGTTCAACCTTTCATTGAATCTATAGGATAAGCATGAGAACAAACCACATTAACATACTCATCTAGCAAGGATTACCGCACATTATACTCAAGAATTTCTAAGTTCATGCTTGTAGATTTTCATGCACATGAGCTAAGGAATTCGTCACTTTCCTAACACCCTAACAATTCAATCATAAAAACACTTCCTATTCTCAAACAACATATGACATAAATGAAGTAAAACATAGCATTAAGAACACATGAATGCTAAATAACAAAGGCTTCAAGAATGAGTAAAACAATCTATTCACTACTTCAACTACTCGTTGTGAAGATAAATCTTCTATCCTTCTTAGATAGTAGTTTGCAAGAGTGAATTCGACATCTCTTGTTAAACCTCACCAATGACTCCCTTAGGACTAAGAGTATCCCATTGATGGCATTTAGCACGAAGCATCAACAAGCTTGACAACACTTATAAATACTACACCATACCCAAGCCTTTAACCAATTCATGCATTTACACAAGATTAGTCAAGAACGACCGACATTCATAGACTTCTCTCATTTGCTACCTAAAACAAACATGACAACGAGTTCGACATCATCACATTCATCTAGCAATTATCAACACACCAACATCATTTAAGAAGCTCTAACTCATGTTCTTGGATTCCACATTAAAAGAGGGGAGAATTAGCTACTTTCTCCCAACCCTAACAAGTAATCATACAAGCAATTCATATACTCAAGCTTCCAACAACATCAATGCAATTAACAATTCATATTCAAAGCTCAATAAATGCACAATAGCAAAAACACTAAATAGATAGATATGGTTCTTAATACATAGATATGGAAGCTTCAATCCATTGCTCCCAAGATAAAACTAAGCTAGATAATCAAAACCCATAACATATAACAAAGATCTACAAAGAAAGAAGAAGAAATGGAAGAAAAATGGTGAAAAACTAGGGTTTTGGAGCCCCCACGTCAGGCTTAGGCAAATGGGGAAGAAGGGGGGCTATTTATAGCCCAAGTTGGTAAAAAAGAAGGTCAAAATGCAGCAGGTGTCACCCGGGCGGAATTGGCATCGCCCGGGCCGAAATGGGCTCGCCCGAGCGGCGGAGGTCTCAACCCAAATTCAGCCTCATCTGCGGCTTCTTGTTTTGCTTCCCACGGGTGAACCGTTGATCCATTTTAGGAGTTCTTGTAGTCGATTTTATAGTACTAAAGAAGAGGAATCCAATGGTACCACTATTGGAGGCTGATTCTTATCGGAAAATTCTCAGAACACTGCTTCAAAACATAGATAATTCTTCACCCTTTGCTTTGCTCTCCTTTCTTTATTTTATCTTCTCCACTTTGTGAGTGGCCTTCCATCTTCTACCATCCTTTCGAATGGCCTTCACTAAACCACTGCTTAGTGCTCACGAGAAATCTACAAATTAGGCTTACAAAAAGGAATCTAGATGCTCGCAAGGAGCAAAAATCCATTAGACTAAACATAGGTTACAAAATGAAGGATTTAGATATAAAAACCGAAAATGGTCATCTAAACCCCTAATCATGTAAACCCACCTAAATCTAGCAATCTTACAACAAAAATATGATAAAAGAGATGTTAAATGCTTTGGAAAATACATGCATTTGACGTCTCATCAGTGGATATTGTAGTTTAAGTGCAAAACTACTGTGAAAATGTTGCATATTAGTATAATTTAACTCCATATTAGTGAATGTTCAATGTGGATATAAGAAGTTATTATTAATTCAAGTGCCAACGAGTGCATTCTCAATGTGAAAAAAACACTTTTCTTTTATTGTCACCTCTACCACTGGGAGCAAGGAAGCAACAATGGTGGCGACTGACGTGCAAAAGGCCGAGGACTTCGAGTACGTCATAGATAGTGGAGAAAACTAAGTTAGATCGAGAGGACATTTTTATTTCTAAGCTTTAGTCATTAGTTTCGGTAATATTTTAGTCAGTTCAATAATATTTTTGCACGAATTCTTAAATCAGATTAATATTCTGTTTCTAACGGTTACGTTAGTTATTTTTATCGCTCTAAATTTTTTTCCCCACATGATAATAGTAAGTGATCTTATAGTATAACAATGTTTATTACTATTATGTAAAATATAATAAAGAATATATAAATTTATCTTCACATAAAAATTAATCTTAACACACACTAAATATATGGTCGTCCAATCAAAGAAATATGACCAATGCGAACTTCAGGGCTGGCTTTAACCATGTTCAACCGGCCCTTTTGAACAGGGCCCCAAAATCTTTGGAAAATTAAACCTGATCCTTCTGGAAGTTGTTTTCCTTTCTCGTTCTAACTTCTTAGTTTAGCATATTCGCACGTTTCTTTTCTACAAAAGTATCTTCCTACTTGTAAGAACTCAACTTGTAGTATTTTTTATATTTTATTTAATTGTAATTAAGTAGTATTATTAATTTATCTTTGTCTTTATATTTTATTTTGAAAAACCGTAATATCCAAATACTATAAATTTTATTTGATATTTTTATGTTAATGTATTTAGGGGCCCTATTTTATATTTTGCACAGGGCCTCCAAATTATCAAGAACGACCCTGGATAACTTCATTACTATCTTTAAGCTGTATGATTTAGAAAAGAAGTTACTTTTGTATATTTCTTTGTATTTGAACCTTCAACTAATTAATTGATGATATGGACAAGTAAGCCTTGAAGACATGCACTAAAAGCAACAGAGTGATACTAGGCCTAGTTTTCTAATTTATTCCTATAGAGGCGTTCCGATTTAAGAAGGATTTCAAAATCCTATCAAAAGTAGGTTCACTTGCTTAGTTATTTGAACACCTTGTGCATGCTGAAACCTTAGGGAGATACTTATGAAAGTACTGCACAATTATTTTTAGCTTAAAAAAATGTTCATCAAAAGTCATAAAAGTGAAAAAGTGTATTGCTATCATATGTTAGCTCATTTAAAATGATCTCTGCAACTGGGTGCCTAACTCCATCTGCTCGGCTGATAAGACTAGTAATGTGAGCATTTTTCCTTTATAAATCTAAATCCAAAATCATCAGCAGAAGATTCTTCGGGGTAATACAGGTTAGATTTTCTACTTCAAGTAAGGCTAACCTCACAACAAAATATGATTTATTTCTTCGCTTCACTCTCCTATTTACTGTTAGTTCACCAGGAGATTAAATTTAAACCAACACAAAGGTCACACAAAAGAAAAAGGTAATCCTTATCTAAATCTTTGTGCGATATTTTCCTTGATCCCAGAACCATATTTAGGATGGACTCCCTTAGAAAGGTATAGTCCATGTTCTCTTTAAGGGCATCAGTTTGACAAACAAGATCTCCTTCGAAGTTACTCCCAAGGTTTTGAACCAACAACATATTCTTTAGAGAGTTTAGATCCAGTGAATATTGTGCTTATGTGAAAAATTACTGTCGATTCATTGCAGATTTGTATAATTTAATTCCAGATTAGTGAATATCCAATGTGGATTTAAGAACAAATTAGTAATTCAAGTGCCAGCGAGTGCAGATTCTGTGAAAAAAACACTTTTCTTCTTTTGTCACCTCTGCAATTGGGAGTATACAAAGAACAATGGGAACGACTGGCGTATATTGCTATCATATGTCAACTCATTTAAAATGATCTTTGCAGCTAGCGCCCTTACTAGTTATCACTAAAACCTCAAAACCTTGCCTATAATCAAGCTCCACGTGATTATGAAGCACTTCTCTGATACTCGCTGGAAGATCTCCCGTTTGAAAAACTAACCACGAGCAATAACTGCGCCAATGTGATATCTCCAAGGAGCAGAACTAATGGTAACTTGAACACCATTCCGCTGGAATTAGATTCGTCCAAGGAAGAAGTTTGGGATGTTTGTGGCGGTTGGCCTTAGAAGAAGTCGAGGATTCTAGTGCCACTTCCTGCTGGATTCCTTGATCATCTTAGTCTCGAAGCACGTAAGGCCATGAAGCTACATCTTTAGAGAGATTTACAAAATGACAAACTTATATTTTTATTTGAAGACATGAACTTAGAGAAATTGAGTGACATGAACCAATCTCGAAGCCTAATTTTCTTGTTGATTCCTAGAGAGAAATTCCAATTTTAAATAGTTTTTTCAGGGCAATACAATTTAGATTTTCTACTTTGGGTAAAGCTAACTTTACAGAAAAATCAGAATTATTTCATTTCTCCACTCTCCCATACTCTAGTTCATCAGGAGATTGAGTTATACCAACACAAATGTCGCACAAAAGAAAAAGGCAACTCTTAAATAAATCTTCGTACGATATTTTCCTGGATCCCAGAACCACATTGATGGTAGCCCCCACGGAAAGGTCTAGTCCAAGTTTTCTTTAAGGGCATGAGTTTGAGAGACAAGATCGCTTTCGGAAATGGTCAAAAGATATTGAAACTACAATATGTTCCTTAGAGACTTTAGATCCTGTGGATATTGTAGTTTAAGTGAAAATTTACTATGAATTCATTGCATATTAGTATAATTTAACTCCAAATTCGTTAATATTCTATGCTGATAAGAAGTAATTAGTAATTCAAGTGCCAACGATTGCAATCTTAGTGCGGAAAAAACACTTTTCTTTCTTTGTCAACTCTACAACTGGGAGCAAGTAAATAACAATGGGGGCGACTGACGTGCTAAAGGTCGAAGACTTCAAGCACGTCATAGATAATAGAGAGTAATAAGGTAGATCAAGATAACATTTTTATCTGTAATGTTTAGTCATTAGTTTTTGCAATATTTTAGCCAGTTCAATATTATTTCTACACGAGTTCTCAAATCAGATTAAGATTCCGTTTCCAACGGTTAAGCCAATGGTTTTTTATCTATCTAGAAATTTCATCCCACATGATAATAATAAATGATCTTATAGTATAATAATGTGTAATACTTCTATGATAAATATAATAAAGAATATATAAATTTATTCTCACATAAACATTAATCTTAACACGCACTAAATATTTTGTCGTCCAATCAAAGAAATATTACCAATGCCAACTTCATTTACTATGTTTGAGCAGTTTTATTTAGAAAAAAAGTTACTTTTATATCTTTCCTAGTATTTGAACCTTCAACTAATTATTTGATGATATGGACAAGTAAGCCTTGAAGACACGCGCTAAAAGAAATTGAGTGACACCAGGCCTAATTTTCTACTTGACTCCTATAGAGGGATTCCAAATTAAGAAGTATTTCAAAATCCCACCAAATGTAGATTCACTTGCTGAGTTATTTGAACTCCTTGTGCGTGCTAAAACCTTAGGGAGATACTTATGAAAGTACTTCACAATTAGTTTTACCATCAAATCAAGTTAAACAAAGGTCAGAAAAAATGATGAAAGTATATAGCTATCATATGTCTAATAAATTAAAATTATCTCTACAGTTGGGGTCCTAACTCCATCTGCTTGGCTAATATGACCACTCATGTGAGCAAATTTCGTTAATGAATCAAAATGTAAAATTATTAGCAGAAGATTCTTCAAGGTAATACATGTTAATTAGATTTTCTACTTCAAGTAAAGCTAACTTCACAGCAATATGTGATTTGTTTCTTTGCTCCACTCTCCCGTTTAGTCTTATTTCATTAGGAGATTCAATAACAACACGAAAAGGTCACACAAAAGGAAAAAAGGGTAATCCTTATGTAAATCTTTGTGTGATATTTTCCATGATCCCAGAACCACATTCTAGATGGACTTCCTCAGAATGGTATGGTTCATGTTCTCTTTAAGGGCATGATTTTGAGACAAGATCTCCTTGAAAGATACTCTCAAGGTTTTGAAACAACAATATATTCCTTAGAGACTTTAGATCCTGTGGAAGTTGCAGTTTTAGTGCAAAATAGCTGTGGATTCATTGCATATTTGTATAATTTAAGTCCAGTTTAGTGAATGTTCTATGTGGAATTTATAACAAATAAGTAATTCAAGTGCCAACGAGTGCATATTCAGTGCGAAAAAAACACTTTTCTTGTTTTGTCACCTCTACAATCTGGAGCACACAAAAAACAATGGGGGTGACTGAGGTATATTACTATTATATGTCAGCTCATCTAAAATGATCTTTGATATTGGCGCCCTTATTATATATTATCCATAACCCAAAACCCTACCCAAAATCAACCTCCCCGTGATCATGAAGCACATCTCTCTTAAACTAGAACCCTTGTTAGAATACTCGCTTGAAGATCTCACGTCGGCAAAACTAACCACGAGCAACAAAAGCTCCAATGTGAAATCTCTAAGGATGATGTTCTGGACATTATCGGAAGTCTGCTGGAGAAGAAGCTGAGGATTCTAGTGCCGCTTTCTGTTTGAATCCTCGATCCTCTTAGTCTCGAGGCACGTAAGGCCATGCACCTATCTCTTCAGAGTGATTTACATAAATTCAAACTAATATTTTTATGCGTTAAGAGAAATTAAGTGAAACAGGGCCTTATTTTCTTGTTGATTCCTATGGAGACATTCTGAGTTGAAGTTTTTTTAGGGCTATACAAGTTGGATTTTCTACTTTTGGTAAAGCTAACTTATCAGAAAAATCAAAATTATTTATTTTCCAACTCTCCCATTTACTCTTAGTTCATCGAGAGATTAAATTACACCAGTACAAAGTTCGCAAAAAAGAAAAAGGAAATCCTTAATTAAATCTTCGTGCAATATCTTCCTTCATCCCAGAACCACCTTGATGGTGGAGTCCCTCAAAAAGGTATAGTTCATGTTCTCTGTAAGGGAATAAGTTTGAGAGACAACATCTCTTTTGAAAATGGTCACAAGATATTGAAACAGAAACATATTCCTTAGAGACTTTAGATCCTATGGATATTGTAGTTTAAGTAAAAAATCACTGTGAATTCATTGCATATTAGTAAAGTTTAAATCTAGATTACTAAATATTCTGTGTGGATTTAAGAAGTAATTAGTAATTCAAGGCCAACAAGTGCAATCTCAGTGTGGAAAAACACTTTTCTTTTTTCGTCACCCCTACAACTGGGTGCAAGGAAACAACAATGGTGGCGACTGACGTGATAAAGGTGGAGGACTTCGATTACGCCATAGATAATAGAGAATAATAAGGTAGATCAAGATAAACTTTTTATTTTTATGTTTTAGTATTAGTTTATACAATATTTTAGTCATTTCAATAATCTTTCTGCAAGAGTTCTAAAATCATATTAAGATTTTATTTCTAAAGATGAATTCAATGGTTTTTATTGATCAAGAAATTTTATTGCACATGATAATAGTAAGTGATCTTATAGTATAATAATGTGTACTATTATTATGTAAAATATAATAAAGAATATATATATATATATATATATATATATATATATTTATATATATCTCTTCGCACAAACATTAATCTTAACACACACTAAATATTTAGTTGCCCAACCAAAGAAATATGACCAATGCCAACCTCATTTACTATGTTTGAGCAGTTTGATTTAGAAAAGAAGATTTTTTTTTTAATCTTTCCTAGTATTTGAACCTTTAACTAATTATTTGATGATATGGACAAGTAATCCTTGAAGACATGCACTAAAAGCAACTGAGTGACACTGGGAATAATGTTCTAATTTATTCCTATAGAGCAATTTCAATTTAAGTGGGATTTCAAAATCCCATCAAAAGTAGATTCACTTGCTGAGTTATTGAACGCCTTGTGCATTGTGAAAATCTAGGGAGATACTTTTGAAAGTACTGCACAATTATTTTTACCTTAAAAAAAGGTTCATCAAAGGTCATAGAAAATGGAGAGAGTATGTTGCTATCATATGTCAGCTCATTTAAAATGATCTCTTCAGCAGGGGTCCTAACTCTATCTGCTCGGTTGATAAGACCAGTCATGTGAGCAATTTTTCTTGATTAATCTAAATCCAAAATCATCAGCAGAAAATTCTTTGGGGGTAATACATGTTAGACATTCTAATTCAAGTAAAGCTAACTTCACAGCAAAATGTGATTTATTTCTTTGCTCCACTCTCCCATTTATTCTTAGTTCATCAGAATATTCATTTAAACCAACACAAAGGTAGCCAAAATGAAAAAAAGGTAATCCTTATCTAAATCTTTGTGCGATATTTTCCTTGATCCCAGAACCACATTCAGGATGGACTTCTTCAGAAAGGTATAGTTCATGTTCTCCTTAAGGGCATGAGTTTGAGAGGAAATATCTCCTTTGAAGATACTCCCAAGGTTTTTAAACAACAACATATTCCTTAGTGAATTTAAATCCTATGGATATTCCAATTATAGTGCAAGTTAATTGTGGATTCATTGCAGATTTTGTATAATTTGACTCCATCTTAGTGAATATTCTATGTGGATATAAGAAAAAAATAGTAATTCAAGTGCCAACGAGTGCAGATTCATTGCAGAAAAAATACTTTTCATCTTTCGTCACCTTTACAATAGAGAGAATACAAACAACAATGGGGTGACTGACATATATTGCTATCATATGTCAGCTCATTTAAAATGATCTTTTCAGCTGGAGCCCTTATTAGCTAACACCCAAACCCTACCCAAAATTAACCTCCCAGTGATCATGAAGCACGTCTCTATTAATCTAGAACCCTCGTTAGAATACTCGATGGAAGATCTCTAGTTACAGAAACTAACCTTGAGAAATAACCGTGCCAATGTGATATATCTCAGGAGCAGAACTAACGGTAACTTGTTCAACATTTTGCTGTAATCAGATTTTTCAAAGGTTGATTTTCAAGATGTTAGTGGCGGTCGGCCAGAGAAGAAGCCGAGGATTCTAGTGCTACTCCTGTTGGATTCCTCGATCCTCTTAGTCTTGAGGCACGTAAGGACATGCATCTACATCTTTGAAGTGATTTTCATATATACTTTTATTCGAAGACATGCGCTTAGAGAAATTGAGTGACACTGGGCCTAATTTTCTCGCTGATTCCTATATAGACATTCCGATTTCAAAAAATTTCTGCAAGGAAATACAAGTTAGATTTTCTACATTAGGTAAAGCTAACTTGACAGAAAAATCAGAATTATTTATTTGCTCCACTCTCCCATTTACTCTTAGGTCATCGGGCGATTAAGTTACACTAGCACAAAGGCCGCACAAAAGAAAAGACAATCGTTAACTAAGTCTTCGTGCGATATTTTCCTTGATCCCAGAACCACATTGATGGTGGACTCCATCAGAAAGGTCTAGTTCATGTTCTCTTTAAGGGCATGAGTTTGAGAGACAAGATCTCCTTCGGAAATGGTCACAAGATATTGAAACAACAAATATTCCTCAGAGACTATAGATCCAATGGATATTTTAGTTCAAGTGAAAAATTAATGTGAATTCGTTGTATATTAGTATAATTGAACTCCATATTAGTGAATATTATATGTGGATTTAAGAAGTAATTAGTAATTCAAGTGCTAACGAGTGCAATCTCAGTGCGGAAACAATAATTTTTTTGTCAACTTTACAACTGGGAACAAGGAAACAACAAAGGTGGCAACTGACGTGCATAAGGCCGAAGACTTCGAGTACATATTAGATAATAGAGAAATAAATTAGATCAAGATAATATTTTTATTTGTAAGTTTTAGTCATTATTTTTTGCAATATTTTAGTCAGTTCAATAATATTTCTGCACGAGTTCTCAAATTATATTAATATTCCATTTCTAACGGTTAAGTCAGTGGTTTTTATAGCTCTAGAGATTTTATCCCACATGATAATAGTAAGTGATCTATTAGTCTAATAATGTGTAATACTATTACGTAAAGTATAATAAAGAATATATAAAATTTTCTTCACATAAAAATTAATCTTAACATGCTGTAAATATTTAGTTGTCCAATCAAAGAAATATGCCCAATGCCAACTACATTTATTATGTGTTGGGCATTTTCATTTTAAAAAAGAAGTTACTTTTTTTTTAATCTTTTATGGTATTTGAATCTTTAACTAATTATTTAATGATATGGAAAAGTAATCTTTGAAGACATGTGCTAAAAGTAATTGAGTGACACTAGGCCTAATTTTATAATTTATTCCTATAGAGGCATTCAATTTTAAAAAGGATTTCAAAATCCCATCAAAATTAGATTCACTTGCTGAGTTATTTAAATGCCTTGTGTGTGATGATACCTTAGGGAGATACTTATGAAAGTACTGCACAATTATTTTTTTCTTCAAAATAGGTTCATTAAAGGTCATAAAAATGGAGAAAGTATATTACTATCATATGTCAGCTCATTTAAAATGATCTCTGCAGCTGGGGTCCTAACTCCATCCGCTCGGCTGATAAGACCAATTATTTCTTTGCTCCACTCTCCCATTTACTCTAAGTTCATCAGGAGATTCAATTACACCAACACAAAGGTCGCACAAAAGAAAAAAAAAGTAATCCTTATCTAAATATTTGTTCGATATTTTCCTTGATCCCAGAACCACATTCATGATGGACTCCCTAAGAAAGGTATAGTTGATGTTTTGTTTAAGAGCATGAGTTTGAGAGACAAGATCTCCTTCGAAGATACTCCCAAGGTTTTGAAACAACAACATATTCCCTAGAGACTTTAGATCTTGTGGATATTGCAGTTGAAGTGCAAAGTAACTGTGGATTCATTAAAGATTTGTACAATTTGACTCCATCTTAGTGAATATTCAATGTGGATATAAGAACAAATTAGTAATTTAAGTTCCATTGAAAGAATATTCAGTGTGGAAATAACACTTTTCTTCTTTTGTCCCCTTTACAATAGGGAGTATACAAACAACAATGGGGGAGATTGACGTATATTTCTATCATATGTCAGCCCATTTAAAGTTATCTTTGCAGCTAGAGTAAAGCTATGTAGCTACGTCTTCGGAGTCATTTACGTGATGTCCAACTTTATTTGAAGACACGCGCTTAGAGAAATTGAGTGACACTGGGCCTAATTTTCTTGTTGATTCCTATAGAGACATTATGATTTGAAAAAGTTTCTTCAGGGAAATACAAGCTATATTTTCTACTTAATGTAAAGAAAACTTCACAGGAAAATCAGAATTATTTCTTTGCTCCACTCTCCCATTTACTCTTAGTTCATCGGGAGCTTAAGTTACACCAGCACAAAAGTCGCACAAAAGAAAAGGGTAATCTTCAACTAAATCTTTGTGCGAATCTTTTACTTGATCCTAGAACCACATTGATGGTGGGCTCCCACATAATGGTCTAGTTCATATTCTCTTTAAGGGCATGAGTTTGAGAGACAATCTCTCCTTTGGAAATGGTCACAAGATACTAAAAAGACAACATATTCCTTAGAGACTTTAGATCATGTGGATATTGTAGTTCAAGTGCAAAAGAACTGTGACTTTGTTGCATATTAGTATAATTGAACTCCATATTAGTGTATCTTCAATGTGGATATAAGAACTAATTATTAATTCAAGTGCCAATGAGTGCAATCTCAGTGCGGAAAAAAACTTTTCTTTTACTGTCACCTCTACCACTGGGAGCAAGGAAACAACAATGGTGGCGACTGACGTGCGAAAGGCCGAGGACTTCGAGTACGTCATAGATAAGGAGAAAAATAAGTTAGATCAAGATAACATTTTTATTCGTAAGTTTTAGTCATTAGTTTTGGCAATATTTTAGTCAGTTCAGTAATATTTTTGCACGAATTCTTAAATCAGATTAATATTTTGTTTCTAACAGTTAAGTTAGTTGTTTTTATCGCTCTAAAAAAATTTCTGACATGAAAATAGTAAGTGATCTTATAGTATAACAATGTGTACTACTAATGTGTAAAATATAATAAAGAATATATAAATTTATCTTCACATAAAAATTAATCTTAACACACACTAAATATATTGTCATCTAATCAAAGAAATATGACCAATGCCAACATCAGGGCTGGCTTTGACCATGTTCAATCGGCCCTTTTGAACAGGGCCCCAAAATGTTTGGAAAATAAAACCTGATCCTTCTGGAAGTTGTTTTCCTTTCTCGTTCTGACTTCTTAGTTTAGCATATTCACACGTTTCTTTTCTACAAAAGTATCTTCCTACTTGCAAGAACTCAACTTGTAGTATTTTTTTTATATTTTATTTAATTGTAATTAAGTAGTATTATTAATTTATCTTTGCCTTTATATTTTATTATGAACCTTAATATCCAAATAATATAAATTTTATTTGATAATTTTAAAATGATCTCTGCAACTGGGATCCTAACTCCATCTGCTAGGCTACTAAGACTAGTCATGTGAGCATTTTTCCTTTATGAATCTAAATCCAAAATCATCAACAGAAGATTCTTCGGGGTATTACAGGTTACATTTTCTACTTCAAGCATAGCTGATCCCACAACAAAATATGATTTATTTCTTTGATTCACTCTCCATTTACTGTTAGTTCATCAGGAGATTAAAGTTAAACCAACACAAAGGTCTCACAAAAGAAATTGGTAATCCTTATCTAAATCTTTGTGCGATATATTTCTTGATCCCAGAACTATATTCAGGATGGATTCCCTTAGAAAGGTATAGTTCATGTTCTCTTTAATGACATTAGTTTGAAAGACAAGATCTCCTTCGAAGGTACTCCCAAGGTTTTGAACCAACAACATATTTCTTAGAGACTTTAGATCATATGGATATTGTAGCTTAAGTGCAAAATTACCGTGGATTCATTACATATTTGTATAATTTAATTCTAGATTAGTGAATATTCAATATGGATTTAAGAACAAATTAGTAATTCAAGTGCCAACGAGTGCAAATTTAGTGCAAAAAAACACTTTTCTTCTTTTGTAATCTCTACAATTTGAAGCATACAAACAACAATGGGAACGACTGACGTATATTGCTATCATATGTCAACTCATTAAAAATGATCTTTGCAGATGGTGTCCTTACTAGTTATCACCCAAACCCCAAAACCTTGCCTAAAATCAAGCTCCACGTGATCATGAAGCACTTCTCTGTTAAATTAGAACCCTCGTTAAAATACTCGCTGGTAGATCTCCCATTAGCAAAACTAACCACAAGCAATAAACACGCCAATGTGATATCACCAAGGAGTAGAACTAATGGTAACTTGAACATCATTCCGCTTTAGATTAGTCCAAGGATGATTTTTGGGACATTTATGGCGGTTGGCCTTAGAAGAAGTCGAGGATTCTAGCGCCACTTCCTATTGGATTCCTCGATCATCTTAGTCTCAAAGCATGTGAGGCCATGCAACTGCTTCTTTAGAGAGATTCAAAATATGACAAACTTATATATTTATTTGAAGACATGCGCTTAGAGAAATTGAGTGACACCGGGCCTAACTTTCTTGTTGATTCCTAGAGAGAAATTCCTATTTGAAATAGTTTTTTCAGGGTCATACAATTTAGATTTTCTACTTTAGGTAAATTTAACTTCATAGAAAAATCAGAATTATTTCTTTTCTCCACTCTCCCATTTACTCTTAGTTCATTGGGAGATTGAGTTACACCAGCACAAAGGTCGCACAAAAGAAAAAGGAAACCCTTAAATAAATCTTCGTGCGATATTTTCCTTGATCCTTGAACCACATTGATGGTAGAATCCCACAGAAAGGTCTAGTTCATGTTATCTTTAAGGGCATGAGTTTGAGAGACAAGATCTCTTTTAGAAATGGTCACAAGATATTGAAACAACAATATGTTCCTTAGAGACATAAGATCTTGTAGATATTCCAATTTTAGTGCAAAGTATTTGTGGATTCATTGCAGTTTTTGTATAATTTGACTCCATCTTAGTGAATATTCTATGTGGATATAAGAACAAATTAGTAATTCAAGTGCCAACGAGTGCAGATTCGGTACCGAAAAATACTTTTCCTCTTTTGTCACCTTAACAACAGAGAGCATACAAACAATAGTGGGGGTGACTGACATATATTGCTATCATATGTCAGCTCATTTAAAATGATCTTTTGAGATGGCGCCCTTATTAGCTTACACCCAAACCCCAAAACCCTACCCAAAATCAACCTCCCTTTGATTATGAATCACGTCTCTGTTAATCTAGAACACTTGTTAGAATACTCGCTGGAAGATCTCCAGTTACCAAAACTAACCTCGAGCAATAACCGCGCTAGTGTGATATCTCTAAGGAGCAGAACTAACGGTAACTTGTTCAACATTCCACTGTGATCAGATTCTTCGAAGGTTAATTTTGAAGACGTTAGTAGCGGTCGGCCAGAGAAGAAGCCGATGATTCTTGTGCCACTTCCTGTTGGATTCCTCGATCCTCTTAGTCTTGAGAGACGTAAGGACACGCAGCTACATCTTTGAAGTGATTTTCATATATAATTTTATTTGAAGACACGCACTTAGAGAAATTGAGTGACAGCGGGCCTAATTTCTTGTTGATTCCTATATAGACATTCCGATTTCAAAAAATTTCTGCAAGGAAATACAAGTTAAAATTTCTATGTTAGGTAAATCTAACTTCACAGAAAAATCAAAATTATTTATTTGCTCCACTCTCCCATTTACTCTTAGGTCATCAGAACATTAAGTTACACCAGCACAAAGGTCGCACAAAAGAAAAGGCAATGCTTAACTAAATCTTCGTGCGATATGTTCCTTGATCCCAGAACCACATTTATGGTGGACTCCATCAGAAAGTTCTAGTTTATATTCTCTTTAAGGGCATGAGTTTGAGAGATAAGATCTCCTTTGGAAATGGTCAAAAGATATTAAAACAACTACATATTCCTTAGACTTTAGATCCTGTGGATATTTTAGTTGAAATGAAAAATTACTGTGAATTCGTTGCATATTAGTATAATTTAACTCCATATTAGTGAATATTCTATGTGGATTTAGGAAGTAATTAGTAATTCAAGTGCAAACGAGTGCAATATTAGTGCGGAAACAACAATTTTCATTTTTTTGTCATCTTTACAACTGGGAACAAGGAAACAACAATGGTGGCAACCGATGTGCTAAAGGCTGAAGGCTTCGAGTACGTATTAGATAATAGAGATAAATAAGTTAGATCAAGATAAAAATTTTATTTGTATGTTTTAGTCATTAGTGTTTGCAATATTTTAGTCAGTTCAATAATATTTCTGCACGAGTTCTCAAATCATATTAATATTCCATTTCTAACGGTTAAGTCAATGGTTTTTATCGCTCTTGAAATTTTATCCCAGGTGATAATAGTAAGTGATGTTTAAGTATAATAATGTGTACTACTATTACGTAAAATATAATAAAGAATATATAAATTTATCTTCACATAAAAATTAATCTTAACACGCAATAAATATTTAGTCGTCCAATCAAAGAAATATGACCAATTCCAACTTCATTTACTTTGTATTGGGCAGTTTGATTTATGAAAGAAGTTACTTTTGTATCTTTTCTAGTATTTGAACCTTTAACTAATTATTTAATGATATAAAAAGGTAAGCTTTGAAGACATGCGGTAAAAGCAACTGAGTGACCCTGGGCCTCATTTTCTAATTTATTTTTATAGAGGCATTCCAATTTAAGATGGATTTCAAAATCCCATAAAATATAGATGCACTTGCTAAGATATTTTAACGCCTCATGGGTACTGAAACCTTAGGGAGATACTTATGAAAGTACTGCACAATTATTTTTAGCTTCAAAACAAGTTCATCAGACGTCATAAAAATGGAGAAATTATATTACTATCATATTTCAGCTCTTTTAAAATGATCTCTGCAGCTGGGGTCCTAACTCTATCTGCTCGGCTGATAAGACCAGTTATTTCTCTGCTCCACTCTCCCATTTACACTATGTTCATCAAGAGATTCAGTTACACCAACACAAAGGTTTCACAAAATAAAAAATGGTAATCCTTATCTAAATCTTTGTTAGATATTTTCCTTGATCCCGGAACCACATTCAGGATGGACTCCTGAAGAAAGGCATAGTTCATGTTCTCTTTAAGGGCATGAGTATGAGAGACAAGATCTCCTTTGAAGATACTCCCAAGATTTAGAAACAACAACATATTACCTAGAGACTTTAGATCTTGTGGATAATGCATTTTAAGTATAAAGTAATTGTGGATTCATTGCAGATTTGTATGATTGGACTCCATCTTAGTGAATATTCAATGTGGATATAAGAACAAATTAGTAATTTAAGTTCCAACGAGTAAAGATTCAGTGTGGAAATAACACTTTTCTTCTTTTGTCACCTCTACAATAAGGAGCATACAAACAACAATGGGGGAGATTGACGTATATTGCTATCATATGTTAGCTCTTTTAAAATTATATTTGCAGCTGGCGTAAGGCCATGTAGCTACATCTTTGGATTGATTTACATGATGTCCAACTTATAGTTTTATTTGAAGACATGCGCTAAGAGAAATTGAGTGACACCGGGCCTAATTTTCTTGTTGATTCTTATAGAGACCGTGAACTCGTTGCATATTAGTATAATTTAACTCCATATTAGGGAATATTCTATGTGTATTTATGAAATAATTAGTAATTCAAGTGCCAACAAGTGCAATCTAAGTGCGGAAAAAAACACTTCTCTCCTTTTTTTTGTCACCTTTACAGGTGGGAGCAAGGAAACAACAATGGTGGTGACTGACGTGCTAAAGGCCGAAGACTTTGAGTACATCATAGATAATAGAAGAAAATAAGTTATATAAGGATAAATTTATTTTTGTAAGTTCTAGTCATTAGGTTTGGTAATATTTTAGTCGGTTCAATAATATTTCCACACGAATTCTCAAATCTGATTAATATTCCATTTCTAACGGTTAAGTTCATTGGT
Organism: Rubia yunnanensis; assembly: GCA_037428765.1. Lineage (NCBI taxonomy): Eukaryota > Viridiplantae > Streptophyta > Magnoliopsida > Gentianales > Rubiaceae > Rubia > Rubia yunnanensis. Next base: position 17,541,737 of record CM075062.1, read on the forward strand.
TTTATTTCTCTAAAAAAACTATCCCACATGATAATAGTAAGTGATCTTATAATATAATAATTATCACTACTATTATGTAAAATATAATAAAGAATATCTAAAATTATTTTCAAATAAAAATTAATCTTTACACACTCTAAATATATAGTCGTCCAAATAAAGGAATATGACCAATGCCAACTTCATTTACTATGTTTGAGCAGTTGATTCAGTGCGGAAAAAAACACTTTTCTTCTTTTGTCACCTCTACAACACGGAGCATACAAATAATATTGGGGGATTAACATATATTGCTATCATTTGCCAGCTCATTTAAAATGATCTTTGCAGCTGGCACCCTTATTAGTTGTCACCCAAACCCCAATACCCTACCCAAATTTGACCTCCCCGTGATCATAAAGAAATTCTCTGTTAAACTAGAACACTCGTTAGAATACTCGCAGGAAGATCTCTCATAAAAAAAACTAACCACGAGTAACAACCGCACCAATGTGATATCTCCGATGAGCTGAACTAAAGGTAACTTGAACAACATTCCTGTTGAAATGGATTCATCCAAGGATGATGTTCTGGACAGTAGCAGCAGTCGGCCGGAGAAGAAGTTGAGAATTCTAGCGCTGCTTCCTGTTGGATTCCTCGATCTTCTTAGTCTCGAAGCACGTAAGGCCACACATCTACATCTTCAGAGTGATTTATGTCATGTCAAACTTATATTTTTATTTGAAGACATGTGCTAAGATAAATTGAGTGACAGTGAGCCTAATTTTCTTTTTGATTCCTCTGGAGACATTTGGATTTGAAAAAGTTTCTTAAGGACACTACAAGTGGACACTACTAGCTATATTCTCTACTTTTTGTAAAGCTAACTTCACAGTAAAATCAAAATTATTTCTTTGCACCACTCTCCCATTTACTCTTTATTCATTAGGAGATTAAGTTACACCAACACAAAGATCACACAAAAGAAAAAGTCAATCCTTAACTAAATCTTCGTGCGATATGTTCCATGATCCCATAACCCCATTGATGGTGGACTTCATTAAAAAGGTCAAGTTCATATTCTCTTTAATGGCATGAGTTTGAGAGACAAGATCTCCTTCGAAAATGGTTTCAAGATATTGAAACGACAACATATTCCACAGAGACTTTAGATCCTATGGATATTGTAGTTCAAAGCCAAACTACAGTGAATCAATAGCATAATAATATAATTTAACTCCATATTAATGAATATTCTATGTAGATTTAATGTATAGTTAGAAATTAAAGTGCCAACGAGTACAATCTGAGTGCGGAAAAAATACTTTTCTCTTTTTATCACCTTTACAATAAGGAGCAAGGAAACAACAATGGTGGCGACTGACGTGCTGAAGTTCAAAAACTTTGAATTGTCTATAATGAGTGCAATCTCTATTATCGAGACAATAGTTAAGTCAATTATCTATATGACGTAAAAATACAATTTCTATAACGAGTCAATAGTTACGTCAACCGAAATAATAGAGATGGCACTTGTCATAGAGATAAGTCAGCAGTTACGTCAACAGAGTTAAGTCAAAAGTTACACCAAAAGTTAAGTCAACATTTAAGTCAACAGTTAAGTCAACGGTTACGTCAATAGAGTTAAGTCAACAGTTACGTCATCGAGATTGCACTCGTTATAGAGATAATACTTGTCTCGTTATAGAGCTAATAAACTTCGAATACTTCAAGTACATCATAGATAATAGAGAATAATAAGTAGATCGAGACAACATTTTTATTTGTAAGTTTTAGTCATTAATTGTGGCAATATTTTAGTCAGTTCAATAATATTTCTACACAAATTCTTAAATCAAATTAAGATTATGTTTCTAACAATTAAGTCAATGGTTTTTGTCGATCAGATATTTTATCCCACGTGATGATAGTAAGTGATCTTATAGTATAATAATGTGTACTAATATTATGTAAAATATAATAGAGAATATATAAATTTATCTTCAAACAAACATTAATCTTAAGATGCACTAAATATTTAGCCGTCCAATCAAAGAAATATGACAAATGGCAACTTCATTCACTATGTTTGAGCAGTTTGATTTTGAAAAGAAGTTATTTTTGTATCTTTCCTAGTATTTGAACCTTCAACTAATTATTTGATGACATGGACAAGTAAGCCTTGAAGACATGCACTAAAAGCAACTGAGTGATAGTGAGCCTAATTTTCTAATTAATTCCCATAGTGGAATTCCAATTACAGAGGGATTTCAAAATCCCACCAAAGTAGATTCAATTGCCGAGTTATTTGAACGCATTATGCATGCTAAAACCTTAGGGAGATACTTATGAAAGTATTGAACAATTATTTTTAGCTTTAAAATAGGTTCATCAAAGGTCATAAAATGGAGAAAGTATATTGCTATCATATGTCAGCTCATTTAAAATGATCTCTGTAGTTGGGGTCCTAACTCCATCTTCTTGGCTGATAAGACCAGTCATGTAAGAAATTTACCTTTATGAATCTAAATCCAAAAGCATTAGCAGAAGATTCTTTGGGGTAATACAAGTTAAATGTTCTACTTCAACTAAAGCTAACTTTACAACAAAATGTGATTTATTTCTTTGATCGACTCTCCCATCTACTCTTAGTTATTTAGTATATTCAGTTACACCAACACAAAGGTCGCACAAAAGAAAAAAAGGTAGCCTTTATCTAAATCTTTATGTGACATTTTCCTTGATCCCAGAACTACATTCAGGATGGAGTCCCTCAGAAAGGTATAGTCCATGTTCTCTTTTAGGACATGAGTTTAGGAGACAAGATCTCCTTCAAAGATACTCACAAGGTTTTGAAACAATAACATATTCCGTAGAGACTTTAAATCATGTGGTTATTGTAGTTTAAGTGCAAAGTAACTATGGATTCATTGCAAATTTGTATAATATAACTCCCTCTTAGTGAATATTTTATGTGGATGTAAGAACAAATTAGTAATTCAAGTGCCAATGAGTGATTCAGTGTGAAAAAAATACTTTTCTTCTTTTGTCACCTCTACAACAAGGAGCATATAAACAACAATGAGGCTGATTGACATATATTGCTATAATATGTCAGCTCATTTAAAATGAGCTTTACAGCTGGCGCTCTTATTAGTTATCATCTAAACCCCAAAACCTTACCCAAAATCAGCCTTCCTGTGATCATGAAGCACGTCGTTAGAATATTCGCTGGAACATCTCCCATCGGCAAAACTAATGGGTAACCACGCCAATGTGATATCTTCAAGGAGCAGAACTAACGGTATCCTGAATAGCATTATGCTGGAATCGGATTCGTCCAAAGATGATGTTTAGGATGTTAGCGGTGGTTGGCCAGAGAAAAAGCCAAGGATTGTAGCGCCTTCTGTTGGATTCCTTGATCCTCTTAGTCTCGAGGCACGTAAGGTAACATAACTATGTCTTCAGATTGATTTACGTCATGTCTAACTTATGCTTTTATTTGAATACATGCACTAATAGAAATTGAGTGACACCAGGCCTAACTTTTTGGTTATTCCCAGAGAGACATTTCAGTCTGAAAAAGTTTCTTCAGGGAGATACAAGCTATATTTTCTACTTTAGGTAAAGCTAACTTCACATCAAAATCCAAATTTATTTATTTGCTCCACTCTCCCATTTACTCTTAGTTCATCAGAAGCTTAAGTTACACCAGCACAAAAGTCGCACAAAAGAAAAAGGCAATATTTATCTAAATCTTTGTGCGAATCTTTTCCTTGATCCTAGTACCACATTGATGGTGGACTCCCACATAATGGTCTAGTTCATGTTCTCTTTGAGGGCATGAGTTTGAGAGACAATCTCTCCTTTGGAAATGGTCACAAGATATTAAAAAGGCAACATATTCCTTAGAGACTTTAGATCCTGTTGATATTGTAGTTCAAGTGCAAAAGTACTGTGAATTTGTTTCATATTAGTATAATTTAACTCCATATTACTGTATATTCAATGTGTATATAAGAGCTAATTATTAATTCAAGTGCCAATGAGTGCAATCTCAGTGCGGAAAAAAACCTTTCTTTTATTGTCACCTCTACCACTGGGAGCAAGGAAATAACAATGGTTGCGTGGGAAAGGCCGAGGACTTCGAGTACGTCATAGATAATGGAGAAAAATAAGTTAAATCAAGATAAAATTTTTATTCGCAAGTTTTAGTCATTAGTTTTGGCAATATTTTAGTCAGTTTAATAATATTTTTGCATGAATTCTTAAATCAGATTAATATTTTGTTTCTAACGGTTAAATTAGTTGTTTTTATCGCTCTAAAAAAATTTCCAACATGATAATAGTAAGTGATCTTGTAGTATAATAAAGTGTGCTACTAATATGTAAAATATAATAAAGAATATTTAAATTTATCTTCACATAAAAATTAATCTTAACACCACTAAATATATGGTCGTCCAATCAAAGTAATATGACCAATGCCAACTTTAGGGCTGACTTTGACCATGTTCAATCGGCCCTTTTGAATAGGGCCCCAAAAGTTTTGGAAGATAAAACCTGATCCTTCTGGAAGTTGTTTTCCTTTCTCGTTCTGACTTCTTAACTTAGCATATTCCCACGTTTCTATTCTACAAAAGTATTTTCCTACTTGTAAGAACTCAACTTGTAGTATTTTTTATATTTTATTTAATTGTAATTAAGTAGTATTATTAATTTATCTTTGCCTTTATATTTTATTTTGAACCGTAATATCCAAATAATATAAATTTTATTTGATAATTTTATGTTAATGTATTTAGGGGCCTTATTTTATATTTTTCCCAAGGCCTCGAAATTGTCAGGAAGGCCTGGGATAACTTCATTTACTATGTTTGAGCAGTATGATTTAGAAAAGAAGTTACTTTTGTATATGTCTTTGTATTAATTGACGATATGGACAAGTAAGCCTTTAAGATATGCTCTAAAAGCAACTGAGTGATACCAGGCCTAATTTTCTAATTTATTCCTATAGAGGCATTCCAATTTTAGAAGGATTTCAAAATCCAATCAAAAGTAGGTTCACTTGCTGAGTTATTTGAACACCTTGTGCGTGCTGAAGCCTAGGGGAGATACCTATGAAAGTACCGCACAATTATTATTAGCTTCAAAAATGGTTCATCAAAATTCATAAAAATGGAGAAAGTATATTGCTATCATATGTCAGCTCATTTAAAATGATCTCTGCAACTGGGATCCTAACTCAATCTGTTCGGCTACTAAGACTAGTCATGTGAGCATTTTTCCTTTATGAATCTAAATCCAAAATCAACATCAGAAGATTCTTTGGGGTATTACAGGTTACATTTTCTACTTCAAGTATAGCTAACCTCACAGCAAAATATGATTTATTTCTTTGCTTCACTCACCAATTTACTGTTAGTTCATCAGGATATTAAAGTTAAGCCAACACAAAGGTCGCACAAAGGAAATTGGCAATCCTTATCTAAATCTTTGTGCGATATATTCCTTGATCCCAAAACCACATTCAAGATATATTCCCTCAGAAAGGTATAGTTCATGTTCTCTTTAAGGGCATTAATTTGAAAGACAAGATCTCCTTCGAAGATACTCCCAAGGTTTTGAACCAACAACATATTCCTTAGAGACTTTAGATCATATGGACATTGTATCTTAAGTGCAAAATTACTGTGGATTCATTGATGATTTGTATAATTTAATTCCAGATTAATGAATATTCAATGTGGATTTAAGAACAAGTTAGTAATTCAATTGCCAACGAGTGCAGATTTAGTGCAAAAAAAACACTTTTCTTCTTTTGTAACCTCTAAAATTTGAAGCATACAAACAACAATGGGAATGACTGACGTATATTGCTATCATATGTCAACTCATTAAAAATGATCTTTGCAGCTGGCGCCCTTACTAGTTATCACCCAAACCCTAAAACCTTGCCTAAAATCAAGCTCCACGTGATCATGAAGCACTTATATGTTAAATTGGAACCCTCGTTAAAATACTCGCTGGTAGATCTCCCATTAGCAAAACTAACCACGTGCAATAAACGCGCTAATGTGATATCACCAAGGAGTAGAACTAATGGTAACTTGAACATCATTCCGCTTTAGATTAGTCCAAGGATGATTTTTGGGACATTTGTGGCAGTTGGCCTTAGAAGAAGTTGAGGATTCTAGCGCCACTTCCTATTGGATTCCTCGATCATCTTAGTCTCAAAGCACGTGAGGCCATGCAACTGCTTCTTTAGAGAGATTTAAAATATAAAAAACTTATATTTTTATTTGAAGACACTGGGCCTAACTTTCTTATTGATTCCTAGAGAGAAATTCCTATTTGAAATAGTTTTTTCAGGGTCATACAATTTAGATTTTCTACTTTAGGTAAAGCTAACTTCAAAGCAAAATCAGAATTATTTCTTTTCTCCACTCTCCCATTTACTCTTAGTTCATTGGGAGATTGAGTTACACCAGCACAAAGATCGTACAAAAGAAAAAGGCAACCCTTAAATAAATCTTCGTGCGATATTTTCCTTGATCCTTGAACCACATTGATGGTAGACTCCCACAGAAAGGTCTAGTTCATGTTATCTTTAAGGGCATGAGTTTGAGAGACAAGATCTCTTTTAGAAATGGTCACAAGATATTGAAACAACAATATGTTCCTTAGAGACATTAGATCTTGTGGATATTCCAATTTTAGTGCAAAGTATTTGTGGATTCATTGCAGTTTTTGTATAATTTGACTCCATCTTAGTGAATATTCTATGTGGATATAAGAACAAATTAGTAATTCAAGTGCCAACGAGTGCAGATTCAGTGCCGAAAAATACTTTTCCTCTTTTGTCACCTTAACAACAGAGAGCATACAAACAACAGTGGGGGTGACTGACGTATATTGCTATCATATGTCAGCTCATTTAAAATGATCTTTTGAGCTGGCGCCCTTATTAGCTTACACCCAAACCCCAAAACCCTACCCAAAATCAACCTCCCTTTGATTATGAATCACGTCTCTGTTAATCTAGAACACTTGTTAGAATACTCGCCGGAAGATCTCCAGTTACCAAAACTAACCTCGAGCAATAATCGCGCTAATGTGATATCTCTAAGGAGCAGAACTAACGGTAACTTGTTCAGCATTCCACTGTGATCGGATTCTTCGAAGGTTAATTTTCAAGACGTTAGTAGCAGTCGGCCAGAGAAGAAGCCGATGATTCTTGTGCCACTTCCTGTTGGATTCCTCAATCCTCTTAGTCTTGAGAGACGTAAGGACATGCAGCTACATCTTTGAAGTGATTTTCATATATAATTTTATTTGAAGACACGCACTTAGAGAAATTGAGTGACAGCGGGCCTAATTTCTTGTTGATTCCTATATAGACATTCCGATTTCAAAAAATTTCTGCAAGGAAATACAAGTTAAAATTTCTATGTTAGGTAAAGCTAACTTCACAGAAAAATCAAAATTATTTATTTGCTCCACTCTCCCATTTACTCTTAGGTCATCAGAACATTAAGTTACACCAGCACAAAGGTCGCACAAAAGAAAAGGCAATGCTTAACTAAATCTTCGTGCGATATGTTCCTTGATCCCAGAACCACATTTATGGTGGACTCCATCAGAAAGTTCTAGTTTATATTCTCTTTAAGGGCATGAGTTTGAGAGATAAGATCTCCTTTGGAAATGGTCAAAAGATATTAAAACAACTACATATTCCTTAGACTTTAGATCCTGTGGATATTTTAGTTGAAATGAAAAATTACTGTGAATTCGTTGCATATTAGTATAATTTAACTCCATATTAGTGAATATTCTATGTGGATTTAGGAAGTAATTAGTAATTCAAGTGCAAACGAGTGCAATATTAGTGCGGAAACAACAATTTTCATTTTTTTGTCACCTTTACAACTGGGAACAAGGAAACAACAATGGTGGCAACCGATGTGCTAAAGGCTGAAGGCTTCGAGTACGTATTAGATAATAGAGATAAATAAGTTAGATCAAGATAAAAATTTTATTTGTATTTTTTAGTCATTAGTGTTTGCAATATTTTAGTCAGTTCAACAATATTTCTGCACGAGTTCTCAAATCATATTAATATTCCATTTCTAACGGTTAAGTCAATGGTTTTTATCGCTCTAGAAATTTTATCCCAGGTGATAATAGTAAGTGATGTTTAGGTATAATAATGTGTACTACTATTACGTAAAATATAATAAAGAATATATGAATTTATCTTCACATAAAAATTAATCTTAACACGCAATAAATATTTAGTCGTCCAATCAAAGAAATATGACCAATGCCAACTTCATTTACTATGTATTGGGCAGTTTGATTTATGAAAGAAGTTACTTTTGTATCTTTTCTAGTATTTGAACCTTTAACTAATTATTTAATGATATAAAAAGGTAAGCTTTGAAGACATGCGCTAAAAGCAATTGAGTGACTCTGGGCCTCATTTTCTAATTTATTTTTATAGAGGCATTCCAATTTAAGATGGATTTCAAAATCCCATAAAATATAGATGCACTTGCTAAGATATTTAAACGCCTCGTGGGTGCTGAAACCTTAGGGAGATACTTATGAAAGTACTGCACAATTATTTTTAGCTTCAAAACAAGTTCATCAGACGTCATAAAAATGGAGAAAGTATATTACAATCATAATTCAGCTCATTTAAAATGATCTCTGCAGCTGGGGTCCTAACTCCATCTGCTCGGTTGATAAGACCAGTTATTTCTTTGCTCCACTCTCCCATTTACACTATGTTCATCAGGAGATTCAGTTACACCAACACAAAGGTTTCACAAAAGAAAAAAATTGTAATCCTTATCTAAATCTTTGTTAGATATTTTTCTTGATCCCGAAACCACATTCAGGATGGACTCCCTAAGAAAGGCATAGTTCATGGTCTCTTTAAGGGCATGAGTATGAGAGACAAGATCTCCTTTAGAGATAATTCCAAGATTTAGAAACAACAACATATTACCTAGAGACTTTAGATCTTGTGGATAATGCATTTTAAGTATAAAGTAATTGTGGATTCATTGCAGATTTGTATGATTTGACACCATCTTAGTGAATATTCATTGTGGATATAAGAAAAAATTAGTAATTTAAGTTCCAACGAGTAAAGATTCAGTGTGGAAAGAACACTTTTCTTCTTTTTTCACCTCTACAATAGGGAGCTACAAACAACAATGGGGGAGATTGACGTATATTGCTATCATATGTTAGCTCTTTTAAAATTATCTTTGCAGCTGGCGTAAGGCCATGTAGCTACGTCTTTGGATTGATTTACATGATGTCCAACTTATATTTTTATTTGAAGTCATGCGCTAAGAGAAATTGAGTGACACCGGGCCTAATTTTCTTGTTGATTCTTATAGAGACCGTGAACTCGTTGCATATTAGAATAATTTAACTCCATATTAGGGAATATTCTATGTATATTTATGAAGTAATTAGTAATTCAAGTGCCAAAAAGTGCAATCTAAGTGCGGAAAAAAACACTTCTCTCCTTTTTTTTGTCACCTTTACAAGTGGGAGCAAGGAAACAACAATGGTGGTGACTGACGTGCTAAAGGCCGAAGACTTTGAGTACATCATAGATAATAGAAGAAAATAAGTTAATTAAGGATAAATGTTTTTTGTAAGTTCTAGTCATTAGGTTTGGTAATATTTTAGTCGGTTCAATAATATTTCTACACGAATTTTCAAATCTGATTAATATTCCATTTCTAACGGTTAAGTTCATTGGTTTTATTTCTCTAAAAAAATTATCCAACATGATAATAGTAAGTGATCTTATAGTATAATAATTAGTACTACTATTATGTAAAATATAATAAAGAATACTAAAATTATTTTCACATAAAAATTAATCTTAACACACTCTAAATATATAGTCGTCCAAATAAAGGAATATGACCAATGCCAACTTCATTTACTATGTTTGAGCAGTTGATTCAGTGCGGAAAAAAACTTTTCTTCTTTTGCCACCTCTACAACACGGAGCATACAAATAATAATGGGGGATTAACGTATATTGCTATCATTTGCCAGCTCATTTAAAATGATCTTTGCAGCTGGCACCCTTATTAGTTATAACGCAAACCCCAATACCCTACCCAAATTTGACCTCCCCGTGATCATAAAGAAATTCTCTGTTAAACTAGAACAGTCTTTAGAATACTCGCAGGAAGATCTCTCATAAAAAAAACTATCCACGAGTAACAACAGCGCCAATGTGATATCTCCGATGAGCTGAACTAAACGTAACTTGAACAACATTCCTGTTGAAATGGATTCATCCAAGGATGATGTTCTGGATGGTATCAACAGTCGGCCGGAGAAGAAGTTGAGGATTCTAGCGCTGCTTCCTATTGGATTCCTCGATCTTCTTAGTCTCGAAGCACGTAAGGCCACACAACTACATCTTCAGAGTGATTTATGTCATGTCAAACTTATATTTTTATTTGAAGACATAAGCTAAGATAAATTGAGTGACAGCGAGCCTAATTTTCTTTTTAATTCCTCTGGAGACATTTGGATTTGAAAAAGTTTCTTAAGGACACTACAAGCGGACACTACAAGCTATATTCTCTAGTTTTTGTAAAGCTAACTTCACAGTAAAATCAAAATTATTTCTTTGCACCACTCTCCCGTTTACTCTTTATTCATCAGGAGATTAAGTTACACCAGCACAAAGATCGCACAAAAGAAAAAGGCAATCATTAACTAAATCTTCGTGCGATATGTTCCATAATCCCATAACCCCATTGATGGTGGACTTCATTAAAAAAGACTAGTTCATATTCTCTTTAATGGCATGAGTTTGAGAGACAAGATCTCCTTCGAAAATGGTTTCAAGATATTGAAACGGCAACATATTCCATAGAAACTTAGATCCTATGGATATTGTAGTTCAAAGCCAAACTACAGTGAATCAATAACATATTAGTATAATTTAACTCCATATTAATGAATATTTATGTGGATTTAATATGTAATTAGAAATTAAAGTGCCAACGAGTGCAATCTCAGTGCGAAAAAAACACTTTTCTCTTTTTATCACCTTTACAATAAGGAGCAAGGAAACAACAATGGTGGCGACTGACGTGCTGAAGTTCAGAAACTTTGAATTCTCTATAACGAGTGCAATCTCTATTATCAAGACAATAGTTAAGTCAATTATCTATATGACGTAAAAATACAATTTCTATAACGAGTCAATAGTTACGTCAACCGAAATAATAGAGATGGCACTTGTCATAGAGATAATTCAGCAGTTACGTCAACCGAGTTAAGTCAAAAGTTACGCCAATAGTTAAGTCAACAGTTATGTCAATAGAGTTAAGTCAACAATTACATCATCAAGATTGCACTCATTATAGAGATAATACTTGTCTCGTTATAGAGCTAATAAACTTCGAATACTTCAAGTACATCATTAATTGTGGAAATATTTTAGTCAGTTCAATAATATTTCTACACAAATTCTTAAATCAAATTAAGATTATGTTTCTAACAATTAAGTCAATGGGTTTTATCGATCAGATATTTTATCCCACATGATGATAGTAAGTGATCTTATAGTATAATAATGTGTACTAATATAATGTAAAATATAATAGAGAATATATAAATTTATCTTCAAACAAACATTAATCTTAAGATGCACTAAATATTTAGCCGTCCAATCAAAGAAATATGACAAATGGCAACTTCATTCACTATGTTTGAGCAGTTTGATTTCGAAAAGAAGTTATTTTTGTATCTTTCCTAGTATTTGAACCTTCAACTAATTATTTGATGACATGGACAAGTAAGCCTTGAAGACATGCACTAAAAGCAATTGAGTGACAGTGAGCCTAATTTTCTAATTAATTCCCATAGAGGAATTCCAATTACAGAAGGATTTCGAAATCCCCCCAATGTAGATTCACTTGCCGAGTTATTTGAACACCTTATGCATGCTAAAAACTTAGGGAGATACTTATGAAAGTATTGCACAATTATTTTTAGCTTTAAAATAGGTTCATCAAAGGTTATAAAATGGAGAAAGTATATTGCTATCATATGTCAGCTCATTCAAAATGATCTCTGTAGCTGGGGTCCTAACTCCATCTTCTTGGCTGATAAGACCAGTCATGTAAGAAATTTACCTTTATGAATCTAAATACAAAAGCATCAGCAGAAGATTCTTCGGGGTAATACAAGTTAGATGTTCTACTTCAACTAAAGCTAACTTTACAGCAAAATGTGATTTATTTCTTTGATCGACTCTCCCATCTACTCTTAGTTATTTAGGATATTCAGTTACACCAACACAAAGGTCGCAAAAAAGGAAAAGGTAGTCCTTATCCAAATCTTTATGTAATATTTTCCTTGATCCCAGAACTACATTCGGGATGGAGTCCCTCAGAAAGGTATAGTCCATGTTCTCTTTTAGGACATGAGTTTAGGAGACAAGATATCCTTCGAAGATACTCACAAGGTTTTGAAACAACAACATATTCCATAGAGACTTTAAATCATGTGGTTATTGTAGTTTAAGTGCAAAGTAACTATTGATTCATTGCAAATTTGTATAATATAACTCCCGCTTAGTGAATCTTTTTTGTTGCTGTAAGAACAAATTAGTAATTCAAGTGCCAATGAGTGTAGATTCAGTGTGAAAAAACACTTTTCTTCTTTTGTCACCTCTACAACAGGGATCATACAAACAACAATGGGGCTGATTGACATATATTGCTATCATATGTCAGCTCATTTAAATTGAGCTTTGCAGCTAGCGCTCTTATTAGTTATCATCTAAACCCCAAAACCCTACCCAAAATCTGCCTCCCTGTGATCATGAAGCACATCTATATTAAACTAGAACCCCCGTTAGAATATTCGCTGGAACATCTCCCATCAGCAAAACTAACAACGAGTAACAACCATGCCAATGTGATATCTTCAAGGAGCAGAACTAATGGTAACCTGAACATTATTATGCTGGAATTGGATTCGTTCAAAAATGATGTTTAGGATGTTAGCGGTGGTTGGCCGGAGAAGAAGCCGAGGATTGTGTCGCCTTCTGTTGGATTCCTTGATCCTCTTAGTCCTGAGGCACGTAAGGCCACACAACTATGTCTTCAGAGTGATTTACGTTATGTCTAACTTATGTTTTTATTTGAAGACATGCACTAATCAAAATTGAGTGACACCAGACCTAATGTTTTTTGTTATTCCCATAGAGACATTTCAATTTGAAAAAGTTTCTTCAGGGAGATACAAGCTATATTTTCTACTTTAGGCAAAGTTAACTTCACAACAAAATCCAAATTTATTTATTTGCTCCAATCTCCCATTTAATCTTAGTTAATAGGAGAGATTGAGTTACAGCACAAAGATTGCACAAAAGAAAAAGGCAATCCTTCACTAAATCTTCATGTGGTTTTTTCCTTGATCCCAAACCACATTGATGGTGGACTCCCTCAGAAAGGTCTAGTGCATGTTCTCTTTAAGGGCATGAGTTTGAGAGATAATATCTCCTTCGAAAATGGTTTCAAAATATTGAAACAACAACATATTTCTTAGAGACTTTAGATCCTGTGGATATTGTAGTTCAGGTGCAAAATTACTGTGAATTCATTGCATATTAGTATAATTTAAATCCATTTTAGTGAGTATTCTATATGGATTTAAGAAGTAATTGGTAATTCAAGTACCAGCAAGTGCAATCTCAGTGCGAAAAAAACACTTTTTTGTGTCACCTTTACAACTGGGAGTAAGGAAACAACAATGGTGGTGACTAACGTGCTAAAGGTCAAAAACTTCAAATACGTCATAGATAATAGAGAATAATAAAATGGATCAAAATAACATTTTTATTTGAATGTTTTAGTCATTAGTTTTGGCAATATTTCAGTCAGTTCAATAATATTTCTGCACGAGTTCTTAAATCATATTAAGACTCTATTTCTAATGGCTACGTCAATGGTTTTTATCGATCTAGAGATTTTTCCCCCCACATTATAATGGTAAGCGATATTATAGTAAAATAATTTGTACTAATATTATGTAAAATATAATAAAGAATATATAAATTTATCTTCACATAAACATTAAACTTAATACACACTAAATATGTAGTTGTCCAATCAAAGAAATATGACAAATATTGCCAACTTCATTTACTAGATTTGAGCAGTTTGATTTAGAAAAGAAGTTATTTTTGTAGCTTTCCTAGTATTTTAACCTTCAACTAATTATTTGATGATATCAAAAAGTAAGCCTTGAAGACCTGTGCTAAAAGCAACCGAGTTACACCGTGCCTAATTTTCTAATTGATTCCTATAGAGGCATTCCTATTTAAGAAGGATTTCAAAATCCCATCAAAAGTAGATTCACTTGCTGAGTTATTTGAACGCCTTGTGTGTGCTGAAACCTTAGGGAGATACTTATAAAAGTACTGCACAATTAGTTTTACCTTCAAAACATGTTCATCAAAGGCCTAGAAAAAATGGAGAAAGTATATTGCTATCACATGTCAGCTTATTTCATACGTGCTCTGCACCATAGTCCTAACTCCATCTGCTTGGTTGATAAGACCAATTATGTGAGCGATTTTTCTTAATGAATCAAAATCATCAGCAGAAGATTCTTTGGGGTAATACTGTTTAGATTTTCTACTACAACTAAAGCTAACTTTACAGCAAAATATGATTTGTTTCTTTTATCCACTCTCCCATTTACTCTTAGTTTCTCAGAAGATTCTCTAACACTAATAGAAAGGTCACACATAATAAAACAATGTAATCCTTATCTAAATCTTTGTGCAATATTTTCCTTGATCCCGGAACCACATTCAGGATAGACTACCTCAGAATGGTTTATTTCATGTTCTCTTAAAGGGCATGAGTTTGAGAGACAATATCTCCTTTGAAAATGCTCACTTGATTTTGAAGCAACATATTCCTTAGAGACTTTAGATCCTGTGAATATCATAGTTTAAGTTCAAAACAACTGTGGATTCATTGCAGATTTGTATAATATAACTCTAGATTAATGAATATTATATGTAGATTTAATAAAAAATTAGTAATTCAAGTGCCAATGAGTGCATATTTACTGAGGAATAAACACTTTTCTTATTTTGTCACCTCTACAACGGGGAGCATATAAATAAAAATTGAGGTGACTGGCGTATATTTCTATCATATGACAGCTCATTTAAAATGATCTTTGCAGCTAGCGCCCTTATTAGTTATCACCCAAACCCCTAAAATTACCCAAAATAAACCTCCATGTGATCATGAAGCGTGTCTCTGTTAAACAAGAACCCCCTTAGAATACTTGCTAGAAGATCTCCCGTCAGTAAAACTAACCATGAGCAACAATCGCACTAATGTAATATCTCCAAGGTGTAGAACTAATAGTAACTTGAACAACACCCCTATGGAAGCAGATTCATCCAAAGATGATGTTCGGGACATTAGCAACAGTCGGCCGAAGAAGAAGCCGAGGATTCTAGCGCCTCTTCCTGTTGTATTTCTCGATTCGCTTAATCTCGAGGCAAAATTACTGTGAATTCATTGCATATTAGCATAATTTAACTTCATATTAGTGAGTATTCTATGTGGATTTAAGAAGTAATTAGTAATTCAAGTACAAACGAGTGCAATCTCAGTGAGGAAAAAACACTTTCTTTTTTTGTCACCTCTACAACTGGGAGCAAGGAAACAACAATGGTGGCGACTAACATGTTAAAGGTCGAAAACTTCAAACACGTCATAGATAATAGAGAATAATAAGGTGGATCAAAATAATATTTTTATTTGTAAGTTTTAGCATTAGTTTTGGCAATATTTTAGTCAGTTCAATAATATTTCTGCACGAGTTCTTAATTCATATTAAGATTCTGTTTCTAACGGTTAAGTCAATTGTTTTTATCGATCTAGAGATTTTTTCCCACAATATAATAGAAATCTATATTAAAATAATGTGTACTAATATTATGTAAAATATAATAAAGAATATATAAATTTATCTTCACATAAACATTAATCTTAATACGCACTAAATATTTAGTCGTCCAATCAAAAAAACAAGACCAATATTGCCAACTTCATTTACTATGTGTGAGCAGTTTGATTTGGAAAAGAATTTATTTTTGTATCTTTACTAGTATTTGAACTTTCAACTAATTATTTGATGATATGGACAAGTAAGCCTTGAAGACATGCGCTAAAAGCAACTGAGTGACATCGGGCCTAATTTTCTAATTGATTCCTATAGAGGAATTCCGATTTAAGAAGGAATCCAAAATCCCATCAAAAGTAAATTCACTTGCTGAGTTATTAGAACACCTTGATACGACCAGTCACGTGAGCAATTTTCCTTAATGAATCTAAATCCCAAATCCCAAATCCTCAGCAGGAGATTCTTTGAGGTAGTGCATGTTAGATTTTCTACTTCAACTAAAGCTCACTTCACAGCAAAATGTGAGTTATTTCTTTGCTCCACTTTCCCATTTACTCTTAGTTCATCAAGAGATTCAGTTACACCAACACAAAGGTCGTACAATAGAAAAGGTTAACCTTTTCTAAATATTTGTGCCATATTTTCTTGATCCCAGAACCACATTTAGGATGGACTCCCTCAGAAAGGTATAGTTCATGTTCTCTTTAAAGGCATGAGTTTAAGAGACTAGATCTCTTACAAAGATACTCACAAGGTTTTTGAAAAAACAACATATTCCTTAGAAACTTTAGATCACATGGATATTACAGTTTAAGTGCAAAATAAGTGTGGAGTCATCTCAGATTTGTATAATTTAACTCCAGATTAGTGAATATTCTATGTGGATTTAAGAACAAATTAGTGTTTTAAGTGGCAACGAGTGCAGATTCAGTGCGAAAAGCACTTTTTTTCTTTTGTCACCTCTACAAAGGGAGTATACAAATAACAATGGGGGTGACTAATGTATATTGCTATCATATGTCAGCTCATTTAAAACTATCTTTTTAGTTGTCTCCCTTATTAGTTATCACCTAAACCCAAAAACCCTAACCAATATCAACATTGTTGTGATCATGAAGCACATCTCTGTTAAACTAGAACCCTCATTAGAATACTCACTGGAAGATATCTCTTTAGAAAAACTAACCACAAGCAACAACCGCGATAATGTGATATTTGTGAGAAGCAGCACCAATTGTAACTTGAACAACATTCTGCTGGAATCAGATTTGTCCAAGGATGATGTTCGGGATGTTAGTGGCGGTCAACCGGAGAAGAAGCAAAGAATTCTAACTCCACTTCATGTTGGATTCCTTGATCCTCTTAGTCTTTAGGCACGTAAGGCAATGTAGCTACGTCTTCAGAGTGATTTATGTAATTTCAAACTTATACTTTTATTAAAAGACATGCGCTTAGAGAAATTGAGTGACACCGGGCCTAATTTTCTTGGTATTTCCTTTAGAGATTCCTATTTGAAAAAAATTTCTTCAGTGCAATACAAGTTATATTTTCTACTTTAGGTAAAGCTAACTTCACAGCAAGATCAGAATTATTTCTTTGCTCCACTCTCCCATTTACTCTTAGTTCATCGGGAGATTAAGTAACAACATCACAAAAGCCGCACAAAAAAAAGGACAATCCATAAATAAATCTTCGTGCGATATTTTCCTTGATCCCAGAATCACATTGATGGAGGACCCCCTCAGAAATGTCTAGTTCATGTACTCTATAAGGGAATGATTTTGAGAGACAAGATCTCCTTCGAAAATGGTCACAAGATATTGAAACTGCAACATATTCCTTAGATACTTTAGATCCCGTGGATATTGTTGTTTAAGTGAAATATTACTGTGATTTCATTGCATATTATTATAATATAACTCCGGATTAGTGAATATTCCATGTGGATTTAAGAAGTAATTAGTAACTCAAGTGACAAAGAGTGCAATCTCAGTGCGGACAAAACACTTTTCTTTTTCTTTTGTCACCTCTACAAATGGGAGTAAGGAAACAACAATAGTGGTGATTGGCGTGCTATAGGTCGAGAACTTCGAGTACGTCATAGATAATAGAGAATAATAAGGTAGATCAAGGTAAAATTTTTATTTGTAAGTTTTAGTCATTAGTTTTGGCAATATTTTAGTCAGTCCAATAATATTTCTACACAAGTTCTCATATCAGATTAAGATTTCGTTTCTAGTGGTTAAGTAAATGGTTTTTATCGATCTAGAAATTTTATCCCACGTGATAATAGTAAGTCATCTTATAGTATAATAATGTGTACTGCAATTATGTAAAATATAATAAAGAATATATAAATTTATCTTCACATAAACATTAATCTTAACACGCACTAAATATTTAGTCGTCCAATCAAAGAAATATGACCAATGCCAACTTCATTTACTATGTTTGAGCAGTTTGACTTTGAAAAGAAGTTACTTTTGTATCTTTCCTAGTATTTGAACCTTCAACCAATTATTTGATGATATAGACAAGTAAGCCTTAAAGACATGCGCTAAAAGCAACTGAGTGACACCATGCCTAATTTTCTAATTGATTCCTATAGAGGCTTTCTTGTTTCAGAAGGATTTCAAAATCCCATCAAAAGTATATTCACTTACTGAGTTATTTGAACACCTAGTGCGTGCTAAAACCTTAGGGAGATACTTATGAAAGAAGTGCACAATTATTTTTACCTTCAAAATAGGTTCATCAAAGGTCAGAAAAAATGGAGAAAATATATTGCTATCATATGTCAGCTTATATAAAATATTATCTCTGCAGCTGGGGTCCTAACTTCATATGCTTGGCTAATAAGACCAGTCATGTAAGCAGTCTTCCTTGATGAATCTAAATCCAAAATCACCAGCATGAGATTCTTTGAGGTAATATAGGTTAGATTTTCCACTTCATGTAAAGCTAACTTCACAGCAATTTAAAATATGATTTATTTCTTTGCTCCACTCTCCCATTTACTCTAAGTTCATCTTGAGATTTAGTAACACCAACACAAAGGTCGCACAAAAGAAAAAGGTAATCCTTATCTAAATCATTGTGTGATTCTTTCCTTGATCCCAGAACCACATTCAAGATGGACTCCTTTAGAAAGGTAGAGTTTTTAAGGGCATGACTTTGAGAGACAAGATCTCTGCCAAAGATACTCACAAGGTTTTGAAACAACAACATATTCCTTAGAGACTTTAGATCCTCTGGATATTGCAGTTTAAGTGCAAAATAACCGTGGATTCATTTCAGATTAGTATAAGTTAACTCCAGGTTAGTGAATATTCTTTATGGACTTAAGAACAAATTAGTAATTCAATTGCCAACGAGTGCAGATTCATTGCATAAAAAACACTTTTCTTCTTTTGTCACCTCTACAGCTGAGAGCATACAAACAATAATGGGGGCAACTGACGTATATTGCTTTCACATGTCTGCTCATTTAAAATGATCTTTGCAGTTGACACCCTTATTAGTTATCACCTGAATCCAAAACCATACTCAAAATTAACCTCTTTGTGATCATGAAGCACATCTTTGTTAAACTAGAACCTTTGTTAAAATAATTGCAAGAAATATCTCCCGCCGGAAAACTAACCACGAATAACAACCACACCAATGTGATATCTCTGAGGAGTAAAACTAACGGTAACTTGGACAGCATTCCACTGGAATCGGATTTTTCCAGGGATGATGTTTGAGACATTAGCGGCAGCCGGCCAGAGAAGAATCTGAGGATTCTAGCATCACTTATGGTCATATTCCTCAATCCTCTTAGTCTCGAGGCACATAAGGACATGCAACTACGTCTTCAGAATAATTTACGTGTTGTAAAACTTATATTCCAATTTGAAATAAATATTTTAGGGCAATGTAAGTTAGATTTTCTAATTTAGGTAAAGGTTACATCACAAAAAAATCATAAATTATTTATTTTCTCCATTCTCCCTTGTACTATGAGTTTAACAGGAGATACTATTACACCAACACAAAGGTCGCACAAAAGAAAAAGGAAATCCTTAATTAAATTTTCGTGTAATATTTTTCTAGACTCCCTCAACAAGGTCTCACTACAAAAAAATATTCCAGTAGTGACACATATTTTGTGACAGGTATGGAAATGTCACAATATTTACTCCACCATCAGGTGTCACTAAATATTTGTGAGATGTGCACATGTAACTAAACTGAGTCCATGTCACAAAATTTAATGACACTTCTAAATTGAACTGCATCTTAAAGCTTCATAATAAATATATATGATACTTCAATGTGTCACTTAAATATTGTGACGCACTGAAATATCATTATTTTTTTGTGACACTTTAACATGTAGTTCAATATAAAAGTGTCATTAAATTTTGTGACATGGATTCAGTTTAGTGACATGTGCACATCTCACAAATATTTAAGACACCTGAAGATGGAGCAAATGTTGTAACATTTCTTTACCTGTCACAAAATTTGTGTCACTACCGGAATATTTTTTGTAGTGTCTAGTTCATTTTTTCTTTAAGGGAATGAGTTTGAGAGACAATATCTCCTTCAAAAATGCTCACAACTTATTGAAACAACAACATATTCCTTGGAGACTTTAGATCATGTGGACATTGCAGTTTAAATGCAAAATTACTATAGATTCATTAATAAGTACTATTATTATGTAAAATATAATAAAGAAAATATCAAGTTATCTTCACAAAAACATTAATCTTAACACGAACTATATATCTAGTCATTCAGTAAGGTAAATATGACCAATGCCAACTTCATTTACTATAATTGATCAATTTTATTTAGAAAAGAAGTTATTTTTGTATCTATCTTAGTAACTGAACTTTCAACTGAATTATTTGATGCAATGGACAAGTTAGCCTGGAAAACATGCGCTAAAAGAAATTGAGTGACATTGGACCTAATTTTCTTCTTAATTCCTACAGAGGCATTTTAATTTAAGAAGGATTTCAAAATCTCATCCAAAGTAGCATCACTAGTTGAGTTATTTGAACGCCTTGTGCATGTTGAAACCTTAGGGAGATACTTCTAAAAGTACTGCACAATTTGTTTTAGCTTCAAAACATGTTCATCAAAGGTCAGAAAAAATGGAGAAAGTATATTACTATCATATGTCAGCTTATTAAAAATGATCTCTGCAGTTGGGGTTCTAACTCCATCTGCTTGGCTGATAAGACAAGTCATGTGAGAAAATTTCCTTGATGAATATAAATCAAAATCATTAGCAGATGATTCTTCAAGGTAATACATGTTAAATTTTTTTTACTTCAAGTAAAGCTAATTGCACAGAAAAATGTGACTTATTTCTTTGCTCCACTCTCCCATTTACTCTAAGTTCATCGTGTGATTCAGTTACACCAACATAAATGTTGCACAAAAGAAAAGGACAATCCTTATCTAAATCTTTGTGCGATATTTTCCTTGATCCCAGGACCTCATTGAGGATGTAGTCCCTTAGAAAGGTATAGTCCATGTTCTCTTTAAGGGTGTGAATTTGAGAGACAAGTTCTCCTTCGAAACAATAACATATTCCTTAGAGGTTTTAGATCCTGTGGATATTGCTGTTTAAGTGAAAAATAACAGTGGATTCCTTGCAGATTGGTATAATTTCTCGAGATTAATGAATATTCCATATGGATTTATAAACAAATTAGTAATTCAAGTGCCAAAGAGTGCAGATTCAGTGCGAAAAAACACTTTTCTTCTTTTGCCACCTCCACAACTGGGAGCATACAAACACTAATGGGGGCGACTGACGTGTATTGCTATCATATGCCAGCTCATTTAAAATGATCTCTACAGCTGGCGACCTTATTAGTCATCACCCAAACACCAAAACCATACCCAAAATCAACCTCCTCGTGATCATGAAGCACGTCTCTTTTAAAACTAGAACCCTTATCAGAATACTCACTGGAAGATCTCCCGTCAGCAAAAGTAACCACGAGCAACAACCACGGCAATGTGATATCTCTGAGGAGCAGAACTAACGGTAACTTGAGCAGCATCCCACTGGAATTAGATTCGTCCAATGATGATATTCGAGACGTTAGCAGCGGTCGGCTGGAGAAGAAACCCAGGATTCTACCGCTAATTCCTGCCCGATTCCTCGATCCTCTTAGTCTTAAGGCACGTTCTATGTCTTTGGAGTAATTTAAGTGATTTCAAACTTATATTTTTATTTTAAGACATGCGCTAAGAGAAATTCAGTGACACCGTGCTTAATTTTCTTATTGATTCCTACAGAGACATCCCGATTTGAAAAAGGTTCTCCAGGGCAATAAAAGTTAGATTTTCTACTTTAGGTAAAGCTAACTTCACAGAAAAATCAGAATAATTTCTTTGCTGTACTCTCTCATTTACTCTTAGTTCATGAGGAGATTCGGTTACACCAACACAAAAGTCACACAAACTAAAAAGGCAATCCATAACTATATCTCTGTGCGATATTTTCTTTGATCCCAGAACCACATTGAGGATGGACTCCCTAAGAAAGTTCTAGTTCATGTTCTCTTTAAGGGCATGAGTTTGAGAGACAAGATCTCCTTCGAAAATGCTCACAAGTTATTGAAATAACAACATATTCCTTAGAGACTTTAGATCCTATGTATATTGTAGTTTAAGTGCAAATTTATTGTGGATTCATTGCATATTAGTGTAATTTAACTCCATATTAGTGAATATTCTATGTGTATTTAAGAACAAATTAGTAATTCAAGGGCCAGCGAGTGCAAATTCTGTGCAAAATATATACTTTTCTTCTTTTGTCACCTTTACAATTGGGAGCAAAGAAACAACAATGGTGGCGACTGACAGGCTAAAGGTCGAAAACTTCAAATACGTCATAGATAATAGAGAATAATAAGGTAGATCAAGGTAACATATTTATTTGTAAGTTCTAGTCATTAGTTTTGGCAATATTTTAGTCAGTTCAACAATAATTCTGCACGAGTTCTTAAATCAGATTAAGATTCCATTCTTACGGTTAAGTCAATGGTTTTTATCAATCTAGAATTTTTATCCCACGTGATAATAGTAAGTGATCTTACCGTATAACTATTATGTAAAATATAATAAAGAATATATAAATTTATCTTCACATAAGCATTAATCTTAACACGCACTAAATATTTAGTCGTCCAATCATAGAAATATGACCAATGCCAACTTTATTTAATATGTTTGAGCAGTTTGATTCAAAAAATTAGAAGTTATTATTGCACTAAAATGTTACAATATATAATATGTGATAGTTCAGACACAAACAAGTTGTTGGTCATTTATGTTATCTACTTTAAATTTTAGTGCTTCTATATCTATCGTTAGATTAGATCTAACAATTAAAATTTACTTAATCTTCATTAAAATAGCAGTGAAGGGACCATGAGAGCTCCCCTCCACATAAAGCCTTTGAATAACCTCTAACAACCCTGACAAATTTCAAACTGAAAAAATCACCAAAAATAGGCAGTGGTAGCGAAGGAGAAAGAGGTGTGGAAGCCAGATTTTCCATACTACAAAAGGCGAGCACTTCGAGCACTTCATGAAAAAATACTTCATCATCCTCTAGTAAATATAAGTTCGACATCGACGGAACCTCCCTTGGAAACGGCGAGAACATATCACGCTTTCACACACTCATTTTCTACAACATCTAACGATGTTGTTTTGCCCTCGAGGTGCTCTACAAGATTGGGTGCTTCATTTAAGACAAGTTCCACCTCCCTGAGAACCCTCCCTTGAATCTCAATTCGCAAGACCTTCTCCAATTAGGGGGCATAGGTTTCTACTTCATGTTGCTCATAAAAAGTCTTTCGAGGTGTCAATTTGGGTAAGCAAATTCAGGTTAGATCGGTCCGATCAGCTATTTTCTTGATGGGATTTAGTTGGTATAGAATTAGGTTGGATTTTTTCTTATTCATGTCAGGTTTTGGTATACTTCGCATCGAGTCATTTTGGATTTTCGATTATGTGGTCAATTCCTGTCAATTTTGGGTTTTGCTGGAATTATATTATTCTAAAATTGGATCATGGTCGGACATTGTATCCTTGTAACTTTTAGTTGTATTTAAATAAAAATTATATTCTATTACTTCTTAAGCTATTCTCGAATTTTTATAACTACTAAATTACAATTATAATTGTAGTTAAATCTCTCTCTCTCTATATATTTGGTGATTATTCATTAGATCTATAATTTTAACCATGTTTTTGGATTATTAAGTTTATCTTTTGTAATCAAATTTGTTGTGAGTTGACTTTTTACAATCACCTTTGTTGACTTTCAGTTCATATGTAGGTTTAATTTATTGGAATTACTATGGGCACTAATTCGCAATATGTAGGAATTCATAGTGCAATGACTTTAACTACTGTAGTTTCTCTCATCATGCTCAACTACTAGAATTTGTACTAATACTAGTGCATTTTATGTTTGTTTTACTGCAGTTTAAGTGCAAAACTACAGCAGGCTCCATCTCCCAAGAAACTCTCTCGTGAAGCTCTGTTCACGGAAGCTTCTCCAATTAGGGTACCTTTTCCAATAGGTAATTAGCGTTTTTTTCCAGTTTTGAATTCTACTCACGGGAACTGAACATCTTTTCCAGTTTTCCAATCTACCTGCTATCTTGTCCACCATTGCGAAGAAGTGCGGGTTAAGTTTCCTCCCATGTAGAGTGAAAAAATGAAAAGATGTTTAGTACCTGTTGGGAAAATGTTTGGCTATCCTAATAAGGTAGACTTGTATTGATTAGGCATGTCCTAAGTGCCATCCCTCAACACACACCATTAACAAAATAGAAAGCTCAATACATAAATTCATGTGGGGTCAAAACGAAAAGGGAAACACACAAGATATCATGGAAAAACATTTTCTATCCAACACAAGAAAACTGACTAGGTGTCGGGGATTTAAAAAATATGGTCGACCCATTCTCCTAAAAAATTTGGTGGAAAATGAAACTAGGATCATCACCGTGTCTAGATTCATGTGGTATTTTCCAGAAACGCATGCTAAACTAAATTCACAGGTCATCATAGGAGATGGAGCAGCAAATATTTGGACTGCGAACCAAACAGGAACAAAGGCACCTTTGAAACATTGGCCGCATCAGGTAAAAATCTCTGACTCTTTCTTCGAATCAAATATTCCCAGGTACTTAAGCCTCTCCTCCTTCCAATTTTTAATGATTATTTACCTGCAGATGTAATGGAGCACATTATGAAAGAAATATTTTGAATGAGGACATATATGTTTTAGTTTTGGAAGCCAGAGGACAATGGAATGTATATAACTAAGTCAGCTTATCCTACTTCCAGAAAATTTAAACCTAACATTCAGGTATTGAGGAAGGCATTGAATTCAATAATACCAAAGAAGATTTCATTCTTTGTTCAGAAATTATTGAATAATACTCTACTTTTCAACAATATCTTATAGATAATGGGAATTAATTAGCTTCCAAGTATCGTATATGTGATCATGTAGATTCTTTGTCAGATTTTTTCGATGCACTCTATGTTCACAATTCTTTCAATCCAAATGTAACGTTCAGATTTTTGTTACAAACGGAATCACTCCACCACTTGTAAAATGAAAAAAAAGGTGTATATCACTACTGATAAATGGAAATCACCCAACATAGGATTGAAAGTGAATTGTGATGCATCGTATATAGGTAGTGCATCTAGTTTGGACGGTGTTGCTAGAAACTCAGAAGGAGAACTATTACATGCCATCTCTCACTTTGTGAATGATCTACTCTTTTATGCACTTCATGTTGAGTTGTTAGCTGTTTAATTTAACTCCACATTAGTGAATATTCTATGTGGATTTAAGAACAAATTAGTAATTCAAATGACAACGAGTGCAGATTCTGTGTGGAAAAAACACTTATCTTGTTTTGTTACCTCTACAACTGGGAGCATACAAACAACAATGGGGAGGACGGACGTATATTACTATCATATGCTTGCTCATTTAAAGTGATACGTGCAACTGGCGCCCTTATTAGTTATTGTTGGACATATATTGGAAAAAACATGTCGAAATTACACAAACAATTTAACATCAGTAACAATAAAGAAATAGTACTAATTATTCACGCGTACAATTAATAAGCAAATGAGTCCCGTCGTGGACATCGTTCCCTAGGATAAAACCATTGAAGGTAATCTAACAAGTAAAATTACCTCGGAGTCACACAAAGCCCGAAGGACTATCACTGACAAAGACAGAGTAAGAAGACTATCACCGACAAAGACAGAGTAAGAAGATAAGACTCAAGTTTAGAAGTAGGGAGGGACTTGAGAATGGTGCGAGGTTTCTGTCTGACATAGAGGCTCTATTTATAGATGTCTAAGAAACCCTATGGGAAGATACGTGGAAGATCTGATTCCCGTAATCAGAGAAAATATTCTCTAACAACCAAATATTTTACAAATATTTGAATAGATTCTGGAAAGATAAAGAATATCATATTCCTTATCATGATTAACCGCGTATCAAATCTCAGATATTCCACACGTGATTCTTAGAATATTTGTTACGCGGTTTGGGATTTCTGGAGACTTCCACACGATCCAAACACATTTTAGACAGTCAAAAAATTACAGAACACTTAATACGTGCGAATGAATTTCCGCCTAAGTTTCCATTCTCAGAGTGACTCTTTGAGCATCCATACCTCATTCACCCTTTATTCGTTTTGAGAGTTTAAATAGTCGATTTTATAGTACTCGCAGAGGAGAATCCAAAAACGACGCCCACTGACTCTAATTCAGTTCGAGCTCAACTAAAAAACGAAGCCCAAAAGTTGACAAAATTCAACTTGTTTTACAATCATTTTCCAACAATCCCCCACATGAATAGATATTGATGTGGAATCAGAACAATCACGCCAGACGTGGAGTTTGACTTGGTGATAGATTCATTTCAACTGCATAGATGCTGCATAGGATAAGTAGGTGTCACCCTTTGAACTTTCCCTTGAGATAGTACACTTAGCCCACTGGTTAGGAAGTAGACGCGATGTCCTTGAACTTCCCCGACCGCTTGTGTGAACGACAATGCACTTCCCACAGACATCTTTCCTAGCCTTTGTGCTTTCCTCGGCTGTGTCCATTAATCAGGCCATGGCACACCCCCTAGTTCTGTAAGGTTTCTAAGGAATTGCGTCCCAACAATTCCCTTTCGAAGCGGCCACACTTCTCGCTTACATAGGTGATTCTTTGCATAAGAGCAGTTCCGTAAACTATGCGCTCTTTCAAGTATCATACACTCGATGCCGTGAATCATTAAAAGCAATTTAATGCTTAACCTCCACTCACTTCACTATTTCTTCATTATAGGAAATAAGACAGGAGGTATGAACCCCCCACAGTGATCGCGATGGGTCTTTGCAGTTTAGTTGTCCCATTGAACCTAGATCTTGGGATCTCCAGTCACATAGGTTGGGTTTCCACGTACGTAACCCATCATTTAATGGACTTCAGTCCCATTCCTCTCGATGATGTTTCAACTACCTCTCGATTCAACCCCTTAGTCAAGGGATCAGTTATGTTGTCCTTAGACCTTACATAGTCAATTGTGATCACTCCAGTTGAGAGAAGTTGTCTTATGGAACTATGTCTCCGTCGAATATGACGAGACTTCCCATTATAGAGCATATTCTGAGCTTTTCCAATAGCAGATACACTATTACAATGTATACGTATGGCTGGCACAGGCTTTGGCCATCTAGGAATGTCCTCTACGAATTGAAGGAGCCATTCGACCTCCTCACCCGCCTTGTCTAAGGTAACAAACTCGGATTCCATTGTGGATCGAGTAATAACCATTTGTTTAGAGGACTTCCACGAGACTGCTCCTCCACCTAGTGTAAATACATACCCACTAGTGGATTTCAGATCCTTTATATCGTGTATCCAGTTTGCATCACTGTATCCTTCAACTACAGCTGGATAACTCGAATAATATAGACCATAATCACGAGTTAAACGTAGATATCTCAATACTCTAGTTATTGCTTTCCAGTGAGTCATACTGGGATTACTCGTGTATCTACTCAACCTACTTACAGTGTAGGCAATGTCTGGTCTGGTACAACTCATCAAGTACATCAGACTCCCAATGACTCTCGAGTACTCCACCTGATTAATAGCCTCTAGTTTGTTCTTTCGTAGATGCAAATTCGGATCTATTGGAGTCATCGCCACCTCTAAGTCATTCTTGTTGAATTTCTCAAGGATTTTATCTACATAATGGGACTGGGTTAAGGTGATACCATCAGAGCTTCGGATGATCTTTATTCCCAAGATCACATCCGCCAGTCCCATATCCTTCATGTCAAAATGAGAATTCAACATGTCCTTGGTAGATTTGATCATCTTTTCATTACTACCCACAATGAGCAAGTCATCTACATATAAACATAGGATTACATATCCATTTTCTGTGTCTTTCACGTAGACGCACTTATCACACTCATTGATTTTGAAACCATTGGCAAGGACGATATGGTCAAACTTCTCATGCCATTGCTTTGGTGCTTGTTTGAGACCACACACTGATTTCACCAACTTGCAGACTTTTCCTCCTTGTCCGGGAGCTGTAAACCCCTCAGGTTACTCCATGTAGATTTCTTCCTCTAAATCTCCATTCAAGAAGGCAGTCTTCACATCCATTTGATGAAACTCAAGCTTACGCAATGCGGCGATAGCAAGTATCATTCTAATGGAGCTTATTCTCGTGACTGGAGAATAAGTATCAAAGTAGTCAAGACCTTCCCTTTGTCTATAACCTTTGATTACAAGTCTGGCTTTATACTTGTCAATCGAGGCATCTACTCTCATCTTCTTCTTGAAGATCCATTTGTAGCTCAGTGGTTTACACCTCGGAGGTAAGTCCACTAGCTCCCAAGCATGATTATGTAGAATCGAGTCGATTTCATTTTTAATCGCTTCTTTCCACATAGGCCCCTCTGATGAATTCACAGCTTCTTTATAACTTTGTGGCTCACTTTCAAGTATAAACGTTAGATAATCAGGACCAAATGATTTTTCGGTCCTAATCCGTTTACTTCGTCTAGGTTCATCCACTTCCTCCTCTTGATCCTCGAGATCGTCGGGAATTACTACGCCTTCGTCCAGTGACTCAACGGTCCTCTTCGACGATTCAGACCTTTCCTTGGCAGGGAACACATCCTTAAAGAAATTTGCATTTCTTGATTCCATGATTGTGTTCTTGTGAATCTCTGGATGATGAGATTCATGTACAAGGAAGCGATAAGCACTACTCTCATGTGCATATCCTATAAAGATACAGTTAACCGTTTTAGGTCCAATCTTTAACTTCTTGGGGGGTGGGATTAATACCTTCGCAAGGCACCCCCACATTCGCAAGTACGTAAAGGATGGCTTCGTGCCTTTCCACAACTCACGAGGAGTTGCTTTCTCATCCTTACGGGGTATCTTATTCAAAAGATAATTGGCCGTTAAAATAGCCTCCCCCCACATGCTCTGTGGCAACCCAGAACTTATCAACATTGCATTCATCTCTTTAAGAGTGCAATTTTTACGTTCAGCCACACCATTAGATTGAGGCGAGTAGGGGGCAGTGACCTTGTGAATAATGCCATGTTCAGAACAATAGTCCCTAAATGGCTCTACATATTCACCTCCACGGTCACTTCTAATCACCTTGATCTTCTTATCAAGTTGATTTTCAACTTCCGTTTTGTAGAGAACAAATTTCTCAATTGCCTCATCTTTGCTTTTCAGCAAGTACACGTAATAGTATTTCGTACAATCATCCATGAAAGTGATGAAATACTTGTTACCTCCTCTTGTTTGAATGAACTTGAGATCACAGATATCGGTATGTATCAACTCAAGAGGTTTCGTGTTTCGTTTAACTTGTTTGAAAGACGTTCGAGACATCTTAGCTTCAACACAAGTTTCACACTTATGATTTGCATCAATTTCCATGTTAGGTATGTTTTCCATTTTAATTAATCTTCTTATCGAATCATAATTAACGTGTCCTAGTCTACCATGCCATAAATTGGAAGACTCAATCATGTAAGCAGAAGAAGAAGCATTCATTTCATCTTTCTTAGGAGGTACAACCATGGTGTTCAACTTGACATACCATCTAGCTCATAACCTTTGCCTACAAACATACCTTGCTTTGACAAGACTAACTTATCAGACTCAAACACTAGCTTAAAGCCATGCTTGATCAACATAGAACCGGACGCAAGGTTCTTGCAAATGTCTGGCACATACAAAACATTCTTCAAAGTCAACTCCTTCCCAGACGTCATCTTCAGTACCACAGTGCCACGCCCTTTCACCATAGAAGTTGCAGAGTTGCCCATGGAGATGGTCTCTCCATCTTCAATTGCCTTGAAGTTTGAGAACACTTCCTTAACAGAGCAAATGTGCTTAGTATCACCACTATCAATCCACCATTCCTTTGGATTGGAGTCCACCATGTTGACTTCGGAAATCACAGCACACAGATCGATGTTATTCACATCTAGTGCAAGATTTTCAACCATATTGGTCTCGTTCTTGGCATTCCTTGGCTTTTCCTACATTCAGAGGACTTGTGGCCAACGAGGTTGCAATTGTAGCACTTTCCAGTGAACTTCGACTTCTTCAAAACTCCACCCTTAGCTCCCAACTTGGATCCCTTCTTTACCTTGGCCTTCTTTGATTTGGAGCTCCCACCAACCTCCACGAGATTGGCCCTTGCCACAGGCACATATCCATTCATCCTCTTTTCAGAGATGCAGTTATCCTCCTCAACACGAAGCTTTTGGATTAAATCCATCATGGTCATCACCTTTCGCTTGTGTTTCAGATTACTCTTGAAGTCCTTCCAACTTGGAGGCAACTTCTCGATGATGCAATAGACTTGGAGAGTCTCGCACATTGTCATCTTCTCGGCTATCCACTCATTGATCATCATTTGAAGCTCTTGAGCTTGACTGACCACAGACTTGGCATCAACCATCTTGTAGTTGAGGAACTTTCCAATGACCCACTTCTTGGATCCAACCTCCTCACCCCTGTACTCTTGGTCCTAAGTTTCCCACAGCACCTTAGAAGGCTCTTTCACTTGATACACACTCCAAATGGCTTCGTGAAGGCTATTCAAAATGAGGTTGCGACAGATATACTCCTTAGAGTTCCATTCCACCGCAGCATTTTGGACTTCCACATTGCTAGTCTCATCTGCAACTGGACGATCTTCGCGAACATAGCGCTCCAAACCCATAGTGGACAAGTAGAAGAGCATCTTCTGTTGCCAAATCTTGAAGTTCATACCATTATTGAACTTCTCGGGTTTCTCAGCATGAGGAACAGCCATAAGAGGCGTCACCCCTGGGGTAGTTTTAGCCTGAATAGTCACAAGAGGCGTCGCCCCATGGATGGTCTCATCGCTCGACATGGTTCTATTGTAAACAACCAAAACCCAATGAATTAGCATGCATAAATTTATTTTTTTAAACATACAATTTCCATAAAGCATGCAATCAAATATTTTCGCAGACTTGCAAAACCACGTGCATATTAGTAGCATGCATATCTTTCCAAACATACAATTTGCATAAAGCATGCAGTCACATATATGGAATATATTAAACAGCATGCAAGCAATGTAGAACCTTACGCATGCGTATGTGAGGCATGCAAAAATGTGGTAATGTAAGGTATGCAATATTGATGCAGATTAATCATCTAATCACGTAAGCATACATAAATTTCGAACAACTATTTAGTTGAGTATTATGAATGCAAGTTCTAATTACTTACGAAGTATACTACATATATACTATTAATCCAAACTAGGCATATAAATCGCATACGACATGTATGGCATATTTGCGTACGACATGTATTGCATAGGCATATAATTTGCAATTCCATATAATTCACATGTATGAATGGCATATTGCGACATTATTGTCATATAATTTGCACAAGCATTAATATATATGGCGTGTATATTTATTTATTTTTTACTAAGTTTAATCAATATAACCCAACAAAGATCATTCGTTTCAAGACTGTTGGACATATATTGGAAAAAACATGTCGAAATTACACAAACAATTTAACATTAGTAACAATAAAGAAATAGTACTAATTATTCACGCGTACAATTATTAAGCACGTTTCAAGCAATCACATATATCACATATTGATGGAGTCACGAGTACACTTGCTCGTGGACATCGTTCCCTAGGACAAAACCATCGAAGGTAATTTAACAAGTAAAATTACCTCGGAGTCACACAAAGCCCGAAGGACTATCACCGACAAAGACAGAGTAAGAAGACTATCACCGACAAAGACAGAGTAAGAAGATAAGACTCAAGTTTAGAAGTAGGGAGGAACTTGAGAATGGTGCGAGGTTTCTGTCTGACATAGAGGCTCTATTTATAGATGTCTAAGAAACCCTATGGGAAGATACGTGGAAGATCTGATTCCCGTAATCGGAGAAAATATTCTCTAACCACCAAATATTTTACAAATATTTGAATAGATTCTGGAAAGATAAAGAATATCATATTCCTTATCATGATTAGCCGCGTATCAAATCTCAGATATTCCACACGTAATTCTTAGAATATTTGTTACGCAGTTTGGGCTTTCTGAAGACTTCCACACGATCCAAACGCATTTTAGACAGTCAAAAAATTACAGAACACTTAGTACGTGCGAATGAATTTCCGCCTAAGTTTCCATTCTCAGAGTGACTCTTTGAGCATCCATATCTCATCCACCCTTTATCTGTTTTGAGAGTTTAAACAGTTGATTTTATAGTACTCGCAGAGGAGAATCCAAAAACGACACCCACTGACTCTAATTCAGTTCGAGCCCAACTCAAAAATGAAACCCAAAAGTTGACGAAATTCAACTTGTTTTACAATCATTTTCCAACAGTTATCACCCAAACCCCAAAACCCTAACCAAAATCAACCTCCCCATGATCATGAAGCACATCTCTGTTAAAATAGAACCCTCATCAGAATACTCGTTGGAAGATATCCTGTCAGCAAAAGTAACCACAAGCAACAACAATGCCACTGTGATATCTCCGAGGAGCAAAACTAACGGTAACTTGAACTGCATTCCGCTGGAATTGGATTCGTCCAAGGATGGACTCCCTCAGAAAGGTCTAGTTAATTTTCTATTTAAGGACATGAGTTTGAGACACAAGTTCCCCTTAAAAAAAGCTCACAAGTTATTCAAACAGCAAAATATTCCTTAGAGACATTAGATTTCGTGGATATTATAGATTAATTAAAAATATTTACTGTGGATACTGCACATTGGTATAATTTAACTCCAGATTATCGAATATTTTCCAGTGCCAATGAGTGCAAATTCAATGCAGAATAAACACTTTTCTTCTCTTAACACCTCTATAACTAGGAGCAAAGAAACAACAATGGTTGTGACTGACATGCTAAATGTCGAGGACTTCGAGTAGATCATAGATAATAGAGAATAATAAGGTAGATCAAGATTACATTTTTATTTGTAATTTTTAGTCATTAATTTTGGAAATATTTTAGTAAGTTCCATCAAAATTTTGCACTAGTTCCCAAATCTAGATTCATATTCCATTTCTAACGGTTAAGTAAATAATTTTTATCTATCTAGAAATTTTATCCCACATAATAATAGTAAGTGATCTTATAGTATGATAATAAATACTCTTATTATGTAAAATATAATAAAGAATATATATAATTATCTTCACATAAACCCTAATCTTAACAAACACTAAATATCTAGTCGTCCAATCAGATAAATATGATCAATGCCAACTTCATTTACTATGTTTGAGCGATTTGATTTAGAAAAGTATTTATTGTTGTATCTTTTTAAGTATTTGAACCTTCAACTAATTTTTTTATGATATGGACATGTAAGCCTTGGAGACGTGCGCTAAAAGCAACTTAGTGACACCAGGCCTAATTTTCTAATTGATTCCTATAGAGGCATTGTGATTTGAGAAGGATTTCAAAATCCCATCAAAAGTATATTCACTTGCTGAGTTATTTGAACTCCTTGTGCGTGCTGAAACCTTAGGGAGATAATTATGAAAGTACTGCACAATTAGTTTCACCTTTAAAACAGGCTCATCAAAGGTTCAAAAAAATGGAGAAACTAATTGTGCTCATCAACGAGTGCAGATTTAGTGCAGAAAATACACTTTTCTTCTTTTTTCACCTCTACAAATGGGAGCATACAAACAACAATGGGGGTGAGTGATGTATATTTCTATCATATGTCAGCTCATTTAAAATGATTTATGCAGGAACCCTTATTAGTAATAACCCAAACCCCAAAACCCTACCCAAAATCAACCTCCCCGTAATCATGAAGCACGTCTCTGTTAAACTAGAAAGGTCACACGAAAGAAAAAAAGGCAATCCTTAACTAAATATTCATGTGATATTTTCCTTGATCCCAGAATCACATTGAGGATGGACTCCCTAAAAAGGGTCTAGCTCGTGTTCTCTTTAAGGACATGAGTTTGAGAGACAAGATCTCCTTCGAAAATGCTCACATGTTATTGAAATAGCAACATATTCCTTAGAGACT
Source organism: Rubia yunnanensis (assembly GCA_037428765.1). Lineage (NCBI taxonomy): Eukaryota > Viridiplantae > Streptophyta > Magnoliopsida > Gentianales > Rubiaceae > Rubia > Rubia yunnanensis. The sequence goes on from CM075062.1 coordinate 17,576,399, forward strand.
TTAGATCCTGTGGATATTGTAGTTTAAGTGCAAAATTACTATGGATTCATTGCATATCGGTTAATTTAACTTTATTTTTGTGAATATTATATATGGATTTAAGTACAAATTAGTAATTCAAGTGCCAACGAGTGCAAATTCATTGCGGAAAAAACACTTTTCTTCTTGTCACCTCTACAACTGGGAGTAAAGAAACAAAAATGGTGGCAACTAATGTGCTAATGGTCGAGGACTTTGAGTACATCATAGAAAATAGAGAATAATATGGTAGATAAAGATAACATTTTTATTTGTAACTTTCAGTAATTAGTTTTTGCAATATTTTAGTCAATTCAATCATATTTGTGCACGAGTTCTCAAATCAGATTAAGATTCCGTTTCTAACGGTTAAGTCAATGGTTTTTATCGATCTAGAAATTCTATCCCATATGATAATAGTAAGTGATCTTATAGTATAATAATAAGTATATTATTATGTAAAATATAATAAACAACATAAAAATTTATCTTCACATAAACATTAATCCTAACACACACTAAATATTTAGTCGTCCAATCAAATAAATATGACCAATGCCAACTTTATTTACAATGTTTGACCAGTTTCATAAAAAAAAGTTATTAGAGCATTAAAATTTATAATACATAATATGTGATAGTTCAGACTCAAACAAGTTGATGGTCATTTGAATTATTTACTTTAAATTGTAGTGTTTCTATATCTATCTTTAGATTAGGTCTAACAATTAAAATTTGCTTGATCTTCAGTCAAATATCGGTGAAGGGACCGTAGATGCTCCTCTCCACGTAATACCTTTGATTAACCTCTAACAACCCTGAAAAATTGCAAACTAAAAAAATCACAGAAAATAGACATTGGCAGCGATGGATAAATCGGTGTTAGGGCCACATTTTCCATACTAAAAGGCGAGCATTTCATGCACTATATGAAAAACTACTTTTTTGTCGTCCGGGACATATAAGTTCGACATCGATGGAACCTCCTTTGGAAACGGAGAGAACATATCACGGTGTCACATGCGCATTTTATACAACATCCAACGATGTTGTTTTGCCCTCGACGTGCTCTACAAAAATGGGCACTTCATTGAAGACATGCTCCGCCTCCCTGAGAACCCTCCCTTGAATCTCAATTCACAAGACCTTCTCCAAATAGGAGACATAGGTTTCTACTTCATGTTGTCCGTAAAAAGTCTTTCAAGGTGTCAATTAGGGTAAGCAAGTTCAGGCCAGATCGGTTATTTTCTTGTTGGGATTTAGTTAGGGTAGAATCAGGTTTGTTTTTATCTGAATCATGTCAGATTTGGGTACACTTTTCTTTGAGTCATTTTGGATTTTCGATTATGTGGTAAATTCTTGTCAGGTTTGGGTTATGCAGGAATTATATTTTTCTAAAATTGGATCATTTTCGGATAGTGTGTCCTTTAAAAATTTATTTGTATTTAAATAATAATTTATATACTATTACTTCTTAAGCTACTCTCGAATTTCTATAACTACTAACTTACAATTATAATTTTAGTTAAATCTTGCCCTCAATTTGATGATTATTCATTAGATCTATAATATGTGATAGTTGCGACACTAAAAGGTTGTTGGTCATTTACATTATCTACTCTATATTTTTGCGTTTCTATATCTACTGTCATATAATATCTAACGATTACAATTGATAGGTTGAACCTTCAATCATAAAGCAATGAAGGGATTTTGGAAGCTCCTCTCTATATGTTAACCTTTGAATAACCTCTCACAACCCTAACAAATAGGAAACTCATAAATTCACGGGAAATGGATTGATTCGGTGGTAGGTAGGAGGTAACGATATAAAGTTCAGATTCGTCATACTAAAAGGCATGGACTTCATGTACTATATGTAAAATTATTTAATCGTCCAAGGCTGCAACTTAAAAAATGCTCACAAGTTATTCAAACAGCAACATGTTCCTTAGAGACATTAGATTTTGTGGACATTATAGATTAATTTTAAAAAATTACTATGGATTCACTTCACATTGGTATAATTGAACTCCATCGAATATTCCATGTGAATAAAAAAAAATAGTAATTCAAGTGCCAATGAGTGCACATACAGTGCTGAAAAAAATACTTTTCTTCTCTCAACAACTCTATAACTAGAAGCAAATAAACAACAATGGTTGTGACTGGCGTGCGGAAGGTCAAGGACTTTGAGTACATCATAGATAATAGAGAATCATAAGGTAGATCAAGATTACATTTTTATTTTTAATTTTTAGACATTAAGTTTGGAAATATTTTAGTAAGTTTCATCAATTTTTGCATTACTTCTCAAATCAGATTCAGATTCCATTTCTAATGGTTAAGTTAATATTTTTTATCGATCTAGAAATTTTATCTCACGTGATTATAGTAAGTGATCTTAATAGTATGATAATAAATACTCTTATTATGTTAAATATAATAAAGAATATATATAATTATCTTCACATAAACCCTAATCTTAACAAACACTAAATATTTAGTCGTCCAATCAGATAAATATGACCAATGCCAACTTTATTTACTATGTTTGAGCAATTTGATTTAGAAAATAAGTTATTTTTTGTATCTTTCTAATTATTTTAACCTTCAACTAATTTTTTTAATGATATGGACAAGTAAGCCTTTGAGACATGCGCTAAAAGCAACTAAGTGACACCGGGCCTAATTTTCTAATTGATTCCAATAGAGGCATTGTGATTTGAGAAGGATTTCAAAATCCCATCAAAAGTATATTCACTTGCTGAGTTGTTTGAATTCCTTTTGCGTGCTGAAACCATAGGGAGATAATTCTGAAAGTACTGCACAATTAGTTTTACCTTTAAAACAGGCTCATCAAAGTTCGAAAAAAATGGAGAAAGTATATTTCTATCATATGTCAGCTTATTCAAAATTATCTTTGCATATAAGGTCCTAAATCCATCTGCTTGGCCAATAACACTAGCAATGTTTCCTGGTGAATCTAAATTCAAAATCATCAGGAGAAGTTTCTTCAGAGCAATACAGATTAGATTTTGTACTTTAGCTAATGCTATTTTAACACCAAAATGTGAGTTATTTGTTTGCTCCACTCTCCCATTTACTCTAAAATCATCGGGATATTGAGTTACACCAACACAAAGGTCGAACAAAATAAAGGAAATCCTTATCTAAATATGTGTGCGATATTTTCCTTGATCTCACAACCACATTGAGGATGGATCTCTCAAAAAGGTCTAGATAATTTTCTCTTTAAGGGCATTAGCTCGAGAGACAAGATCTCCTACGAAAATACTCAAAAAGAATGTAAACAGGAACATATTCCTTAGAGGCTTTATAAGAGGATATTGCAGTTTAAGTGCATTATTACGGTGGATTCATTTCATATTTGTGTAATTTAACTCCGGATCGGTGAATATACTATGTGGATTTAAGAACAAATTAGTAATTCAAGTGCCAACGAGTGCATATTTAGTGCGGAAAATACACTTTTCTTCTTTTTTTACCTCTACAAATAGGAGCATAAAAACAACAATGGGGGTGAGTGACGTATATAGCTATCATATGTCAGCTCAATTAAAATGATCTGTGCCCAAACCCCAAAACCCTACACAAAATCAACCTCCCCGTAATCATGAAGCACATCTCTGTTAAACTAGAACCCTCGTTAGAATACTCGCTAGAAGATCTCCCGTCATCAAAACTAATCACTAGCTACAACCATGCCAATGTGATATCTCCATGGATAGGAGCTATCAGTAACTTGAACAACATTCCGCTGATAGTAGATTTGTCCAAGGATGATGCTTGGGACATTAGCAAAAGTCGGCCAGAGAAGAAGCTGAGAATCCTAGCACCACTTCTGGTTAGATTTCTTGATCCCTTAGTCTGGAGTCATGTAAAGACATGCAACTACATCTTCAAAGTAATTTACGTGTTGTCAAACTTATATTTTTATTTGAAGACATGCGCTAAGCGAATATGGCGTAATTTTCGTTTTGATTCCTATAGAGATAGTATGATTTTAAAAAGTTTCTTCAAGGAAATAAAAGTTAGAATTTCTACTTTAGGTAAAGCTAACTTCACAGCAAAATCATAATCATTTCTTTGCTCCACTATCCCATTTACTCTTAGTTCATCAGGAGATTCTGTAACACCAACACAAAACTCGCACAAATGAAAAAGGCAATCCTTAACTAAATCTTCATGAAATCTTTTCCTTGATCCTAGAACCACATTGAGGATGGACTCCTTCAAAAAGGTCTAGCTAATGTTCTCTTTAAAAGCATGAGTTTGAGAGACAAGATCTCCTTTGAAAATACTCACAAGGTATTGAAACAGGAACATATTCTTTAGAGACTTTATAAATGTATATTGCAACTTAAGTGCATTAATACTGTGGATTCATTGCATATTGGTATAATTTAACTCCGGATTAGTGAGTATTCTATATGGATTTAGGAATAAATTAGTAACTCAAGTGCCAACGAGTGCAGATTCAGTGCAGAAATATTACTTTTCCTCTTTATTCATCTCTACAACTGGGAGCAAAGAAATAACAATGGTGCTGAGTGACGTGCTAAAGGTCGAGGACTTCGAGTACGTCACGGATAATAGAGAATAATAAGGTAGATCAAGATAACATTTTTATTTGTGAGTTTTTGTCATTAGTTCTTGCAATAATTTATTCAGTTCAATCATATTTCTGCACGAGATCTCAAATCATATTAAGATTTTGTTTCTTACGATTAAGTCAATATTTTTTTATCAACCTAGAAATGTTTTTCCCACAAGATCATAGTAAGTGATCTTATAGTATAATAATGAGTACTCTCATTATGTAAAATATAAAATATATATATATATATATAATATATATAATTATCGTTACATAAAGATTAATCTTAACACACTCTATATATTTAGTCATTCAATCTGATAAATATGATAAATGCCAACTTCATTTACTGTGCTTGTGCAATTTGATTTAGAAAAGAAGTTATTTCTATTTCTTTGTTAGTATTTGAACCATCAACTGAATTATTTGATGCCATGGACAAGTAAGCCTTGAAGATATGCTCAAAATGAAACTGAATGACACAAGGCCTAATTATCTTGTTGATTCCTATAGAAGCATTCCGATTTGAGAAGGATTTCAAAATCTCATTAAAAGTAGTATCACTTGTTGAGTTATTTGAACACCTTGTGCATGCTAGAACCTCAGGAAGATACTTCTGAAAGTACTGTACAATTAGTTTTAGCTTGAAAAAAAGTTCAACAAAGGTAAAAAAATGGAGAAAGCATATTGGTATCATATATCAACTCATTTATTATGATCTCTCTTGCTGGGGACCTAACTCCATCTGCTCGGTTGATAAGACTTGTCATGAGAGAAATGTTCCATGATGAATCTGAATAAAAAATCATCAGCGGAAGTTTCTTAAGGGAAATACAGGTTAGATTTTCTACTTCGGGTATAGATATCTTCACAGTAAAATGTGAGTTATTTCTTTGCTCCACTCTCCCATTTACGCTTAGTTCCTTAGGAGATTCAGTTACGCCAACACAAAGGTCGCACGAAAGAAAAAAGAAATCCTTAACTAAATATTTGTGCGGTATTTTCCTTGATCTAAGAGCCAAACTAAGGATGGACTCCCTCAAAAAAGTCTAGTTCATGTTTTCTTAAAGGGCATGAATTCAAGAGACAAGATCTCCTTCGGAAAATGCTCACAAATTATTGAAACAACATGTTCCCCAAAGACTTTAGATCTTGTGGATATTCCTATTTAAGTGCAACGTTACTGTGGATTCATTAAAAATGGTATAATTTAATTCCATATTTGTGAATATTTTATGGGGATTTAATAACAAATTATTAATTCGAGTGCCAACGAGTGCATATTCAGTGCGGAAAAAACACTTTTCATCTTTTGTCACCTCTACAATGCAAAGAAACAACAATGGGGGGGGGGGATGCCGTTTAAATGTCAAGGACTTTGAGTACGTCATAGATAATAGAGAATAATAAAGTAGATCAAAATTACATTTTTTATTAGTGAGTTTTAGTCATTAGATTTTTCAAAATTTTAGTCAGTTCAATCATAATTCTGCATAAGTTCTCAATTTAGATGAAGGTTCTGTATCTTATGGTTAAGTAAATTGTTTTTATTGATCTAGAAATTTGATCCCACGTGATAAGAGTAACTGATCTTATAGTCTGTTTGGGTAAGTGGGTTCAGGTCTGGTGGGTTAAATCAATTATTTTCTTATTAGGATTTAGTGTGGGTCGAGCCAGGCCATTTTTTAAAATGTTGTTTGGTCACTTTTCCATGGTATCTAGGAATTCTCAGTGCAATCACTTTAACCATTGTAACTTCTATCGTTATGCTCAATTACTAGAATTTGCACATATACTAGTGCATACTATGTGAGGGGTTTTTTTCTGGGTACATTTCTTCCCCTGCAATTTATTAGGGGTGACTTCGAATTTTCATAGTCAGATCATTAAACCAACAATTTAAGCAAACCTTCTAGAAATGATTTACAAAGAAAATCTTTAGAATATTCCAGAGCCTATTGAATGCTAAAATTATAAATATCTACGAAATAGCTTAAGAGGACATATCAAAAAATGAAGACCGAAGCTATAATCCCTATAAAAAGAACAAGAAGTTTTAGCTAATATCTCAATGCTTGACTCCCTTCCCTTCCCTTCCCACGGCAAGGATAGTTCATGTCATAATAAGCGCTTCTCTACTAATTTGTAGAAATTCACAAACTTAATATTTTTTCTAGGAGACGAGGTAAAGCCTTTACCGTACGGATCTCCAAAATAGAATTTATTTATGTATCTTTCTTAGTATCTTAACCTTCAACTGAATTATTTGATGCTATGGGCAATTAAGCCTTGAAGACATGCGCTAAAATCAACCAAGTGACATCTGGTCTAATTTTCTTGTTGATTCCTACAAAACATTCCAATTTGAGAAGGATTTAAAAATCTGATCAAAAGTAGCATCACTTACGTAGTTATTTGAATGCCTTTTGCATAGTTATTTCTTTTTAAAATCCCATCAAAAGTAGATTCACTTGCTGAGTTATTTGAACATCTTGTGCATGCTGAAACCTTAGGGAGATAATAATGAAAGTAATACACAATCAGTTTCACCTTCAAAACAGGTTCATCAAAGGTTAGAAAAAATGGAAAAAGTACATTTCTATCATATGTCAGCTTATTCAAAATGATCCTTGCATCTAAGGTCCTAAATCCATCTACTTGGCCGATAACACTAGTCATGTTAGCAATGTTTCCTGATGAATCTAAGTCCAAAATCATCAGGGGAAGTTTCTTCGGGGCAAACATGTTAGATTTTCTACTTCAGGAAAAGCTATTTTCACAGCAAAATGTGAGTTATTTGTTTGCTCCACTCTCCCATTTACTCTAAGTTCATCAGGAGTCTCAGTTAGACCAACAAAAAGGTCGCACAAAATAAAGGAAATCCTTATCTAAATATTTGTGTGATATTTTCCTTGATCTCACAACCACATTGAGAATGGACTCTCTCAAAAAGGTCTATATAATTTTCTCTTTAAGGTAATGAGTTTGAGAGACAAGATCTCCTACAAAAATACTCATAAAGTATTGAAACAGTAACTAATTCCTTAAAGACTTTATAAATGGATATTGCAGTTTAAGTGCATTATTACTACAGATTCATTACATATTGGTATAATTTAACTCCAGATTGGTGAATATATTATGTGGATTTAAGAACAAACGAGTGATTCAAGTGCCACCGAAAGCAGGTTTAGTGCGGAAATTTAAATACACTTTTCTTCTTTTTTCACCTCTACAATTGGGAGCATACAAACAATGATGGGTGTGACTAGCGTATAATGCCATCATATGTCAGCTCATTTAAAATGATCTGTGCAGCTGGCGCCCTTATTAGTTATAATCCAAACCCCAAAAATACCCAAAATCAACCTCAACCCTCGTCAGAATACTCGATGGAATATCTACCATCAGCAAAACTAACCACGAGTAACAACTGCACCAATGTGATATCTCCAAGGAGCAGAACTAACGGTAACTTGATCTGTATTCCATTGGAATTTGATTCATTCAAGGATGATGTCTGGGATGTTAGCGGCGGTCGGCCAAAGAAGAAGCAGAGAATTCTAGCGCCAATTCTTGTTGGATTCCTTCATCCTTTCAGTGTCAAGGATGTAAGGACATGAAGCTACGTCTTTGGAGTAATTTACATGATGTCAAAATTATATTTTTATTTGAAGACATGTGCTAAGATACATTGAGTGGCACCTAGCCTAATTTTCTTGTTGATTCCAATAGAGACATTCCGATTTGAAAAAGTTTCTTCAAAGAAATACAATTCTGATTTTCTACTTTAGATAAAGCTAACTTCACAAAAATTTCAGAATTATTTCTTTGCTCCACTCTCCCATTTACTCTTAGTTCATCAAAATATTCAGTTACAACAACACATAGATCGCAAAAAAGAAAAAAGGCAATCCTTAACTAAATCTTTGTGCGGCATTTTCCTTGATCCTAGAACCACATTGAGGATGGACTCCCTCATAAAGGTATGGTTCATGTTCTTTTTAAGGGCATGAGTTTGAGTGACAAGATCCCCTTCGAAAATGCTCACAAGCTATTCAAACAAACTTATATTCCTTAGAGACTTTATATCATGTGAATATTGTAGTTTAAATGCAAATTTACTTTGAATTAATTGCAGATTGGTATAATTGAACTCCAGATTATTGAATATTCTTTGTGAATTTAAGAACAAATTTTGTAATTCAAGTGCAAATGAGTGCAAATTTAGTGCATAAAAAACATGCCGAGTTATTTGAATGCCTCGTGCGTGCTGAAACCTTATGAGATTATTTCGAAAGTACTGCACAATTAGTTTCACCTTCAAAATAGGTTCATCCAAGGTTATAAAAAATGGAGAAAGTGTATTTCTAGCATATGTCAGCTTATTCAAAATGATCTTTGCATCTAAGATCCTAAATCTACCTGCTTGGCCAATAACAGCAGTCATGTTTGTAATGTTCCTTGATGAATTTAAATCCAAAATCATCAGCAGAAGTTTCTTCAGGGCAATACAAGTTAGATATTCTATTTCATGTAACACTAATTTCAAAGCAAAATGTGTGTTATTTCTTCTCTCCACTCTCCCATTTACTCTAAGTTTATCAGGAGATTCAGTTACACCAACCCAAAGGTCGCACAAAAGAAAAGCAATCCTTATATAAATCTTTCTGTGATATTTTCCTTGATCCAAGAACTGTATTGAGGATGGATACCCTCAAAAAGGTCAAGATTATATTTTGCTTAAGGGTAAGAGTTCGAGAGACAAGAACACCTTCAAAAATATTCACAAGGTATTGAAAGTGGAACATATTCCTTAGAGAATTTATAAATGTATATTGTAGCTTAAAGGCATTATAACTGTGGATTCATTTCATTTCGGTATAATTTACCTCCAAATTAGTAAATATTATCTATGGATTTAAGAACAAATTAGTAATTCAAGATTCAACAAGTGCATTTTCAATGCAGAAAATACACTTTTCTTATTTTGTCACATCTACAACTGGGAGCATACAAACAACAATAAATAGAATTTCATATATTGCTATCATATGTTAGCACAATTAAAATAATCTGTGTAGCTAGCATCTTTTATAGTGATCACCCAAACCCCAAAAACCTATCCAAAATCAACCTCCCCTTTATTATGAACCACATCTCAATTAAACTAGAACTCTCATCAGTATACTCGCTGGAAGATCTCCCATCATCAAAACTAACCACAGACAACCACTCCCCCAATGTGATGTCTCCGAGGAGCCGAACTGATAGTAACTTGAACTACATTCCATTGAAATTGGATTCGTCCAAGGATGACGTTTGAGACGTTAGCGATGCTTGGCCAAAGAAGAAGCTGAGAATTCTAGCGCCACTTCCTATAGGATTTCTTATTGATTTCTATAGAGACATTCGGATTTGAAAATTTTTCTTCAGGGAAATACAAGTTATATTTTCTACTTTAGGTAAAACTAACTTCCCAGCAAAATTAGAATTATTTCTTTGCTCCACCCTCCCATTTACTCTTAGTTCATCAGGAGATTCCGTTACACTAACACAAAGTTCGCACAAAAGAAAAATGCAATCCTTAACTAAATCTTTGTGCATTATTTTCCTTGATCCCTAACCACATTGAGGATAGACTCACCTAGAAAGGTCAAGTTCATGTTCTCTTTTCGGGCGAGAGACTGAGAGACAAGATCTCCTTAAAAAATGCTCACAAGTTATTGAAACAGAAACATATTCCTTAGAGACTTTAGATCATGTGTATATTTTAGTTTTAGTGCAAAAATACTGTGGAATCATTGCAGATTGGTAAAATTGAACTCCAAAATACTGAATATTCTATGTGGATTTCAGAACAAATTAGTAATTCAAGTGCCAATGAGTGCAAATTCAGTGAGTAAAAAACACTTTTCTTCTATTATCACCTCTACAACTGGGAGCAAAAAACAACAATGCTGGCGACTGGAGTGCTAAAGGTCAAGGACTTCAAGTACATAAATATAATAGAGAATAATAAGGTAGATCAAGATTACATTTTTATTTGTAAGTTTTAGTCAATAATTTTTGCAATATTTTAGTAAGTTCAATCATATTTCTGCACGAGTTCTCAAATTAGATTAGGATCCATTTCTAACGGTTAAGTTAATATTTATCAATCTAGAAATTTTATCCCAAGTGATAATACTAAGTCATCTTATAAATAATAACGAGTATTCTTATTATGTAAAATATAATAAGAAATATATATAATTATCTTAACATAAGCACTAATCTTGACACACACTAAATATTTAGTCTCCCAATCATATACATATGACCAATGCCAACTTCATTTACTATGTTTGTGCAATTTGATATAGAAAAGAAGTTATTTTTGTATTTTCTCAGTATTTGAACCTTTAAATAACTAATTGATGATATGGAGAAGTAAGCCTTCAAGACATTCGCTAAAAGCAACTAACTAACACCGGGCCTAATTTTCTAATTTATTCCTTTGGAGGCAATGCGATTTGAGTAGGATTTCAAAATCCCATCAAAAGTGGATTCACTTGTTGAGTTATTTGAACGCCTTGTGCATGCTGAAACCTTAGGGAGTTAATTCTGCAAGTACTACATAATTAGTTTTACCTTAAAAACATGTTTTACACCAAAATTAGTTTCACCTTAATTTTATAGCAAAATGTGAGTTATTTGTTTGCTCCACTCTCCCATTTACTCTAAGCTCATCGGGAGACTCAGTTACACCAACACAAAGGTCGCACTAAAAAAGGGAAATCCTTATCTAAATATTTGGGTGATATTTTCCTTGATTTCACAACCACATTGAGGATGGACTCCCTCAAAAAGGTCTAGATAATTTTCTCTTTAAGGGAATGAGTTTGAGAGACAAGATCTCCTACGAAAATACTCAGAAAGTATTGAAATAGGAACTAATTCCTTAAAGACTTTATAAATGGATATTGTAGTTTAAGTGCATTATTACTCTAGATTCATTACATACTGATATAATTTAACTCCAGATTGGTTAGTATATTATGTGGATTTAAGAACAAATGAGTGATTCAAGTGCCAACGAAAGCAGGTTTAGTGCGGAAAATGCACTTTTCTTCTTTTTAATCTCTACAATTGGGAGCATACAAACAATGATAGGGGTGACTGATGTATAATTCCATCATATGTCAGCTCATTTAAAAGGATCTATGCAGCTGGCGCCCTTACTAGTTATAGCCCATACCCCCAAAACCCTACGCAAAATCAATCTCAATCATCGTCAGAATACTCGCTGGAAGATCTCCCATCAGCAAAACTAACCATGAGTAACAACTGCGCCAATGTGATATCTCCAAGGAGCAGAACTAACGGTAACTTGAACTGCTTTCCGACAGAATTGGATTCATCCAAGGATGATGTTTGGAACGTTAGCGGTGGTCGACAGAGAATTTTAGCGCCACTTGCTGTTGGATTCCTTGATCCTCTCAGTGTGCAAGCATGTAAGGACACGAAGCTACGTCTTTGGAGTAATTTAAATGATGTCAAAATTATATTTTTATTTGAAGAAATGTGCTAAGATAAATTTAGTGACACCTAGCATAATTTTCTATTGATTCCAATAGAGACATTCCGATTTGAAAAAGTTTCTTCAAGGCACTACGAGTATGATTTTCTACTTTTGTTAAAGCTAACTTCACAGCAAAATCATAATTATTTCTTTGCTCCACTCTCCCATATACTCTTAGTTCTTCATGAGATTCCGTTACACCAACACATAGATCGTAGAAAAGAAAAAGGCAATCCTTAACTAAATCTTTGTGGGATATTTTTCTTGATCCCAGAACCACATTGAGGATGGACTCCCGCATAAAGGTCTAATTCATGTTCTCTTTAAGGGCATGATTTTGAGAGACAAGATCCCCTTCGAAAATAATCACAAGCTATTCAAACAACAACATATTCCTCAGACTTTAGATCATGTGGATATTGTAGTTTAAATGCAAAATTACTTTGGATTCATTGCAGATTGGTATAATTGAACTCCAGATTATTGAATATTCTTTGTGGATTTAAGAACAAATTTGTAATATAAGTGCCAATGAGTGCAAATTCAGTGCCTAAAAAACACTTTTTTTCTATTATCACCACTACAACTAGGAGCAAAGAAACAACAATGGTGCAACTGACATGCTAAAGGTCGAGGACTTCACGTGTGTCATAGATACTAGATAGTAATGAGGAAGATCAATAATATATTTTTATTTGTAAGTTTTAGTCATTAATTTAGGAAATATTTTACTAAGTTCAATCATATTTTTGCATGAGTTCTCAAATCATAATAAGATTTTGTTTCTAACGATTAAAATAATATTTTTTAACGATCTAGAAATTTTATCCCACGTGATAATAGTAAATGGTCTTATAGTAATATAATGAGCCCTCTTATTATGTAAAATATAATAAAGAATATATATAATTATCTTCACATAAACACTAATCTTAACACACTAAATATTTAGTCATCCAATCAGATAAATATGATCAATGCCAACTTCATTTACTATGTTTTAGAAATTTTATTTAGAAAAGAAATTATTTTTGTATCTTTCTTAGTATTTGAACCTTCAATTAATTATTTGATTATATGGACCAGTAATCCTTGAAGACATGTGCCTAAAGAAACTAAGTGACACCGGGCCTAGTTTTCTAATTGATTCCGATAGAGGCAATGCAATTTGAGAAAGATTTCAAAATTCCATCAAAAGTAGATCCACTTGCTGAGTTATTTGAACGCCTTGTGCGTGCTGAAACCATATGAGATTATACTTAAAGTACTGCACAATTAGTTTGACCTTCAAAATAGGTTCATCCAAGGTCAGAAAAAATGGAGAAAGTTTATTGCTAGCATATGTCAGCTTATTCAAAATGATCTTCACATCTAAGGTCCTAAATCCATCTGCTTGGCTGATAACAACAATCATGTTAGTAATGTTCCTTGATGAATTTAAATCCAAACTCATTAACAGAAGTTTCTTCAGGGCAATACAAGTTAGATATTCTATTTCAGGTAAAGCTAGTTTCAAAGAAAAATGTGAGTTATTTCTTCTCTCCACTCTCCTATTTACTCTAAGTTTATCAAGAGATTCAGTTACACCAACATGCACAAAAGAAAAAGGCAATCCTTATCTAAATCATTGTGCAATATTTTCCTTGATCCAAGAACTGCATTAATGATGGATAGCCTCAAAAAGGTCTAGATAATATTCTACTTAAGGGCAAGAGTTCGAGAGACAAGATCACCTTCAAAAATATTCACAAGATATTGAAAGTGGAAAATATTCCTTAGAGACTTTATAAATGGATATTGTAGCTTAAGTGCATTATTACTGTGGATTCATTTCATTTTGGTATAATTTATCTCCAGATTAGTGAGTATTCTATGTGGATTTAAGAATAAATTAGTAATTCAAGATCCAACGTGTGCTTATTTAGTGCGGAAAATACACTTTTCTTATTTTGTCACCTCTACAACTGGGAGCATACAAACAACAATGGGGGTGACTATCATATATTGCTATCATATGTTAGCACAATTAAAGTGATATGTGCAGCTGGCCCCCTTATTAGTGATTTCCCAAACCCAAAAACCCTTTCCAAAATCAACCTCCCCGTGGTTATGAACCACGTCTCAATTAAACTATAACCCTCGTCAGTATACTTGCTGGAAGATCTCCCATCATCAAAACTAACTACGAACAACAACTCTGTCAATGTGATGTCTCCGAGAAGTAGAACTAATGGTAACTTGAACAGCATTCCGCTGAACTTAGATTCGTCCAAGGATGATGTTTATGACGTTAGCGATGGTTGGCCAAAGAAGAAGCTGAGAGTTCTAGCGCCACTTCCTATAGGATTCCTTGATCCTCTCAGTCTCGAGGCATGTAAGGACATGCAGCTACATCTTCAGAGTAATTTACGTGATGTGAAACTTAATTTTTATTTGAAGACATGAGCTAAGATAAACTGATTGACACCTGGCCTAATTTTCTTATTGATTCCTATAGAGACATTCCGATTTGAAAATGTTTCTTCAAGGAAATACAAGTTAGATTTTCTAGTTTAGGTGAAGCTAACTATCAAGCAAAATCAGAATTATTTCTTTGCTCCACCCTCCCATTTACTCTTAGGGCATCAGGAGATTCCGTTACACTAATATAAAGGTCGCACAAAAGAAAAAGGAAATCCTTAATTAAATCTTTGTGCAATATTTTCCTTGATCCCTAACCACATTGAGGATGGACTCGCCCATAAAGGTCACGTTCATGTTCTCTTTCAGGGCGAGAATCTGAGGGACAAGATCTCCTTCGAAAATGCTTACAAATTATTCAAACAGCAACATATTCCTTAGAGACGTTAGATCATGTGGATATTGCTGTTTAAGTGAAAAATTACTTTGGAATCATTGAAATCCGGATTATTGAATATTCTTTGTGGATTTAAGACAAATTAGTAATTCAAGTGCCAATGAGTGCAAATTCGGTGCATAAAAACACTTTTCTTTTATTAACACCTCTACAACTGGGAGCAAAGGAACAACAATGGTAGCGATTGATGTGCTTAAGGTCGAGGACTTTGAGTACGTCATAGATAATAGAGAATAATAATGTAGATCAAGATTACATTTTTATTTGTAAATTTTAGTCATTAATTTTGGAAATATTTTAGTAAGTTCAATCATATTTCTGCACTAGTTCTCAAATCATATTAAGATTCTGTTTCAAACTGTTAAGTTAATATTTTTTACCGATCTAGAAATTTTATCCCACGTGATAATAGTAAGTGATCTTACTGTGTGATAATGAGTACTCTTACTGTGTAAAATATAATAAAGAATATATATAATTATCTTCACATGAACCCTAATCTTAACACACACTAAATATTTAGTTGTCCAATCAGATAAATATGACCAATTCCAACTTCATTTACTATGTTTGGGCAATTTGATTTTTAAAAGAAGTTATTTTTGTATCTTTCCAAGTATTTGAACCTTCAACTAATTTTTTTATGATATGGACCAGTAAGCCTTGGAAACATGTGCCTAAAGCAACTGAGTGATATCTGGCCTAATTTTCTAATTGATTCCTATAGAGGCAATGCGATTTGAGAAGGATTTAAAAATCCCATCAAAAGTAGACCCACTTGCAGAGTTAATTTGAACGCCTTGTACGTGCTAAAACCTTAGGGAGATAATTTTTAAAGTACTGTACAATTAGTTTCACCTTCAAAATAGGTTCATCAAAGGTATGAAAAATTGAAGAAAGTATATTGCTATTATTTGTCAGCTTATTCAAAATGATCTTTGCATCTAAGGTCCTAAATCCATCTGCTTGGCCGATAACATCAGTCATGTTAACAATGATCCTTGATGAATCTAAATCCAAAATCATCAGAAGAAGTTTCTTTAAGACAATACAAGTTAGATTTTCCACTTCAGGTAATGCTAATTTCACAGCAAAATGTGAGTTATTTCTTTGCTCCACTCCCTCCCATTTACTCTAAGTTCATTAGGAAATTCAATTACACCAACACAAAGGTTGCACAAAATAAAAAGGAAATCTTTATCTAAATCTTTGTGAGATATTTTCCTTGATCCCGGAACCACATCAAGGATGGACTCCCTAAGAAAGGTCTAGATAATTTTCTCTTTAAGGGCATGAGCTCGAGAGATAAGATCTCTTTCAAAAATACTCACATGGAATTGAATAAAGAAAATATTCCTCTAAGACTTTATA
This sequence comes from Rubia yunnanensis, assembly GCA_037428765.1. NCBI lineage: Eukaryota > Viridiplantae > Streptophyta > Magnoliopsida > Gentianales > Rubiaceae > Rubia > Rubia yunnanensis. The sequence goes on from CM075062.1 coordinate 17,592,830, forward strand.
AATGGATATTGCATATTAAGTGCGTTATTACTATGGATATATTGCATATTGGTATGATTCAACTCCAGATTAGTGAATATTCTATGTAGATTGAAGAACAAATTAGTAATTCATGTGCTAACAAGTGTACATTCAGTGTGGAAAAAACACTTTTCATCTTTTGTCCCTTTTACAACTGAGAGCATAAAAACAACAATGAGGGCAACTGACATATATTGCTATCATATGTCAGCTAATTTAAAATGATCTCTGCAACTGGCGCCCTTATTATTTATCACCCAAACCCCCATCCTAAAATCAACCTCACACTGATCATGATGTACACCTCTATTTAAACTAGAACCCTCGTCAGAATACTCGCTGAAAGATCTCCTGTCATAAAAAATAACCACAAATAACAACCGCGGCAATGTTATATCTCTGAGGAGTAGACTAGGAGTAACTTGAAAAGCATTCTGCTTGAATTGGATTCGGCCAAGGATAATGTTTAAGACATTAGCGGCGGTTGGCTGGTGAAGAAGCCGATAATTCTAGCTTCACTTTTTGTTGGATTCCTTGAGCCTTTTAGTCTTGAGGCACGTAAGAACATGCAGATACGTCTTCGGAGTAATTTACATAATGCAAACTCATATTTATATCTGAAGACATGTGTTATGAGAAATTGAATGATACCGGGCCAAGTTTTTATTTGTTGATTCCTATAGAGACGTTCTGGTTAGTGTAAGGGGATTCAACCTCTAGCCTTCTGATCATTTCCAGTAAGTGAGGCATTCGAATCCTTCCACTAAGAGATAGGGGTTTCGAAACTATTACTTAGTGTAAAGGGATTCGGCTTCTAGCATTCTGATATTTTTCAGAAAGTGGGGCGTTTGAATTCCTCTGCTATGAGATAGGGGTTTCGAAACTATTACTTAGTGTAAAGGGTTCAGCTTCTAGCCTTTGATCTTTTTTAGAAAGTGAGGCATTCGACTCCTACCACTAAGGGATAGGGGTTTTCAAACTATTACTTAGTGTAAAAGGATTTGGCTTCTAGCCTTCTGAGTGATACTGGGCTTAATTTTATTCTTGATTTCATTAGAGACATTCCGACTTGAAATTTTTTCTTTAGGGCAATACAAGTTAGATTTTCTACTTTAGGTAAAGCTAACTTCATAGCAAAATCAGAGCCTTTTCTTCTCTATACTCTCCCATTTACTCTTAGTTCATCAGGAGATTCGGTTACACCAACACAAAGGTTGCACAAAAGAAAGAGGCAATACTTAACTAAATATTTGTGCGATATTTTCCCTTATCCCAAAACCACATTGAGGATAGACTCTCTCAAAAAGGTCTAGTTCATGTTCTCTTTAACGGCATAAGTTTGAGAGACAAGATCCCCTTAGAAAATGCTCACAAGCTATTCAAACATCAACATGTTCCTTAGAGACTTTAGATCATGTGGATATTGTAGTTTAAATGTAAAATTACTTTGGATTCATTGTAGATTGGTATAATTGAATTGTGGATTTAAGAACAAATTTGTAATTCAAGTGCCAATGAATGCAAATTCCGTGCATCAGAAACACTTTTCTTCTATTATCACCTCTACAACTAGGAGCAAAGAAACAACAATGGTGGCGACTGGCGTTCTAAAGGTCGAGGCCTTCAAGTGTGTCATAGATAATAGATAATAATAAGGTAGATAAAGATTACATTTTTATTTGTAAGTTTTAGTCCTTTATTTTGGCAATATATTAGTAAGGTCAATCATATTTTTGCACGATTTCTCAAATCATAATATGAATTTGTTTCTAATGATTAAAATAATATTTTTTTATCGATCTAGAAATTTTATCCCACGTGATAATAGTAAGTGGCCTTATAGTAAAATAATGAGTACTCTTATTATGTAAAATATAATAAAGAATATATATAATTATTTTCACATAAACACTAATCTTAACACACACTAAATATTTAGTCGTCCAATGAGATAAATATGACCGATGCCAACTTCATTTAATATGTTTGAGCAATTTTATTCAGAAAGTAAATTATTTTTGTATCTTTCTTAGTATTTGAACCTTCAATTCATTATTTGATTATATGGACAATTAATCCTTGAAGACATGCGCCTAAAGCAACTAAGTGACACCGGGCCTAATTTTCTAATTTATTCCTATAGAGGCAATCCGTTTTGAGAAGGATTTCAAAATCCCATCAAAAGTAGATCCACTTGCTGAGTTATTTGAACGCTTGTGCATGTATAAACCTTATGAGATTATTCTAAAAGTACTGCACAATTAGTTTCACCTTCAAAATAGGTTCATCCAAGGTTAGAAAAAAATGGAGAAAGTGTATTGCTAGCATATGTCAGCTTATTCGGAATGATGTTTGCATCTGAGGTCCTAAATCCATCTGCTTAGCTGATAACAACAGTCATTTTAGTAATGTTCATTGATGAATTTAAATAAAAAATCATCAGCAGAAGTTTCTTCAAGGAAATACAAGTTAGATATTCTATTTTAGGTAAAGCTAATTTCATAGCAAAATGTGAGTTATTTCTTCTCTCCACTCTCCCATTTACTCTAAGTTTATCAGGAGATTCAGTTACAATAACACAAAGGTTGCACAAAAGAAAAGGCAATCCTTATCTAAATCTTTGTACGATATTTTCCTTGATCCAAGAACTGCATTTAGGATTAATACCCTCAAACATGTCTAGATAATATTCTGCTTAAGGGCAAGAGTTTGAGAGACAAGATCACCTTCAAAAATATTCACAAGATATTGAAAGTGGAAAATATTCCTTAGAGACTTTATAAATGGATATTGTAGCTTAAGTGCATTATTACTGTGGATTCATTTCATTTTGGTATAATTTTCCTCCAGATTAGTGAGTATTCTATGTGGATTTAAGAATAAATTAGTAATTCAAGATTCAACGTGTGCTTATTTAGTGCGGAAAATACACTTTTCTTATTTTGCCACCTCTACAACTGGGAGCACACAAACAACAATGGGGGAGACTATCATATACTGATATCATATGTTAGCACAATCAAAATTATTTGTGCAGTTGGCACCCTTATTAGTGATCATCCAAACCCCAAAACTATATCCAAAATCAACCTCCCTATAATTATAAACCATGTCTCAGTTAAACTAGAATCCTCGTCTGTATACTCGCTGGAAGATCTCCCGTCATCTAAATTAACCATGAATAACAACTCCTCCTATGTGATGTCTCCAAGGAGTATAACTAATGGTAACTTGAACTGTATTTCACTGAAATTGGATTCGTCCAAGGATGACGTTTGAGACGGTTGGCCAAAGAAGAAGCTGAGAATTCTAGTGCCACTTCCTATAGGATTCCTTGATCCTCTCAATCTCATGGCACGTAAGGACATACTTCTACGTCTTCTGAGTAATTTACGTGATGTGAAAATTATATTTTTATTTGAAGACATGAGCTAAGAGAAATTGATTGACACGTGGCCTAATTTTCTTATATATTCCTATAGAGACATTCCAATTTGAAAAATGTTTCTTCAGGGCAATACAAGTTAGATTTCCTACTTTAGGTAAAGCTAACTTCCCAGCAAAATCAGAATGATTTCTTTGCTCCACCCTCCCATTTTCTCTTAGTTCATAAGAAGATTCAGTTACACTAACATAAAGGTCACACAAAAGAAAAAGGCAATCCTTAACTGAATCTCTATGTTATATTTTCCTTCATCCCTAACCACATTGAGAATGGACTCACCTAGAAAGGTCAAGTTCATGTTCTCTTTCAGGACGAGAGTCTGAGAGACAAGATCTCCTTCGAAAATGCTCAAAAGTTATTCAAACAGAAACATATTACTTAGAGACTTTAGATCATGTGGATATTGTAGTTTAAGTGCAAAATTACTGTGGATTCATTGCGGATTGGTAAAATTGAACTCCGGATTATTGAATAATCTATGTGGATTTAAGGAACATATTAGTAATTCAAGTGCCAATGAGTTCACATTCAGTGAGTAAAAAACACCTTTCTTCTATTATCACCTCTACAACTAGGAGCAAAGAAACAATAATGGTGGCGACTGGGTGCTAAAGGTCGAGGACTTCAAGTACATGAAGATAATAGAGAATAATAAGGTAAGTCAAGATTAAATTTGTATTTGTAAGTTTTAGTCATTAATATTTGCAATATTTTAGTAAGTTCAATCGTATTTTTGTACGAGTTATCAAATCACATTAGGATCTATTTCTAACGGATAAGTTAATATTTATTGATCTAGAAATTTTATCCCATGTGTTAATAGTAAGTCATCTTATAAATAATAATGAGTATTCGTAATATGTAAAATAAAATAAGGAATATATATATAACTATCTTAACATAAACACTAATCTTAAAACACACTAAATATTTAGTCATCCAATCATATAAATATGACCAAGCCAATTTCATTTACTATGTTTGTGCAATTTGATATAGAAAAGAAGTTGTTTTTGTATCTTTCTCAGTATTTGAACCTTTAAATAACTATTTGATGATATGGAGAAGTAAGCCTTAGAGAAGTACTTTCCTGATCGGATGACTCATTAGTAAGATGATCCTATGACCCTGGAAGTCAGCCGAAGGCACCTCACAATGTGAAAAAGATCCAATATAAGCTTTTTGAGGGAAGTGTATCTAGATTCTGAACCTGGCAAAGCTCTACTTACGAAGTAGACAGGGTGTTAGGCTCTGTTCTTTTGTTTTGTCAGAACTACACTGATGGCCAAGGGGGATGCTGAGATGTACAAATACATATCCTCCCCTTTGTCTGGCTTCATTAGGGTGGGTAGACTCGTTAGTAGTCCTTCAACTCCCAGAAGGCTTTGTCACATTTTATCGTCCATTCGAATTTCATAGCTTTTCGAAGGACGTCAAAGAATGAAAAGTGTTTTTCCACCCCCTTTGAAAGGAATCAACAAAGGGCTGCAAGGGACCCTGTTAGTCTTTGGACATCCTTCACCGAGTGAGGGGTTTTAATTTGCATTAAAGCTTCAATATTTTTGGGGTTAACATCAATATCCTTTCCTGGGACCATATATCCAAGGAATTATTCCGCTCCTACCCCGATTACACAGATTGCTAGGTTTAGCTTTAAGTTGGCATTCCTAAGCGTCTGGAATGTTTCCTCAAGGTCCAAAAGAAATTGATCGAAAATCCTACTTTTCACCACAATATCATCTATGTATATTTCAACGTTTCTTCCAATTTTCTTTTGGAACAGCTTATTGATGAATCTCTGATAGGTGGCTTCAGCGTTTTTTAGGCCGATTGGCATATTTTTATAGCAAAATGTACCTACATCTGTTATGAAAGATGTCTTCTGCTTGTCCTTTTTAGCTATGACTATCTAATGATAGCCTTTGTGGGCATCACAAAATACCAAAACCTCATATCCAGCAATGGCTTCCACCAGCACGTCAATGGAGGGTAAGGGATAACTATCCTTTGGTCTATATTAGTTAAGGTCTGTAATATCAGTGCACATTCTCTAAGCCCCATTGTGCTTGGGAACCATCAATGGATTCTGCTAGAGTAAATCATATTTCTGATTAGATTATAATTGATTCTAGATAAGTCATGTTGACTAAACTAGAGTTCTACTCTTATTCTATCACCTTATTGTACTCTACTTATTCCTGTCAGTAATACAATATTCCTTACGCAAAATACATCTTTTCATAGTATCAGAGCAGTGTTCTGATTTACCTTCTAAACCCTAATATTTTTTTCCTGGCCGCCTCTTCTCATTCTTCTTCTTCCTCTAGTGGCCGAACTCCTTCTTCCATTCTCATCATTTCTAGTGAGAAATTATAGTTTAATACTCTTCTCCAGATGCTACAAATTAAACTAAATAAGACCAACTTTCTTCTCTGAAAATGCTAGATTGAATACGTTCTTCGTTCTCAGAAGCTTTTTGGATATCTCGATGGGTCGATTCCACGCCCTCCTCTGCCGACTCTGTCGACGGCTGGTTCAACGTCTTCCTCCTTCGCTATCGCTCTCCGCACTCCTCCTCCTGATCATGCGGCTGCTTAGGCAGTTTACAATAAGGCCAAGGATGCTTATGATCTCTGGATAGATGAGGACCGGAGGGTCTGTAGCTTGTTGTTCTCGTTTCTTTCTCCTGAGGCCCTCTCCAAACTTCTGACCTCGTGTGTGACTGCCAAGGATATCTGGGACAGTTTTTGTGCCACTTTTCAGACTAGCAACACTTCCAAAATTCTTTGTCTTCGAGCCGATGCTCACGGTATCCGTAAGAGTGGCTGTTCATGAACTTCATTTACAATTTAAGGATATTTTTGAGCAGCTATCCCTTATGGGTTCCCCTGTTTCTAACGATGATCAAATTATTTGGTTTTTAACTGCTCTTGGGTCTGAGTTTAAGAACTTTGTTGCTCCTTTGATTAATTCTTCTCCTACCTCGCTTTATGCTGATGTTTTGTCTCACGCCAAGAATCAGAGGCATTTTTGAAGAATCTTCAAGGCAACTCGATACCTGCTCCTGGTCCAATGGTTTTCTCCACTGGAGAACATCCTTCTTTCAGCCATTCGTGGGATCCTATGCCAGCCAGGGGCGGTGGCACTTGAGGTTCCCATGCCTCTCGAGGTGGTCGTTCCGGTGGTCACCGAGGCGGTCATTTTGGCACTGGATCTGGTCGCGGCTATCCTCATTGCACCTGGTGTGGTCGTCCGGGCCATTATGTTGCTACCTACTACAAGATGTTAGAACAGACTCGCCGTTCTCTTTCCTCACACCTGGCTGAAAATTTTCAAACTTCGCTCTAGTTGGAGCCATCCTCTCGTGCTTCTGACTGATACGTTGATTCGGTGCCACCAGTTATATGGTGTCTTTTGCGTCTGGCCCTGACAGTGTCACACCTTACTCTGGTAATTCCTTTGTTTTTGTTGGTAATGGTGCTTCGATTCCAGTTTCTCATATTGGTGATTCTCGAATTTCTGATTCCTTGATACTATCTGACGTTCTTGTTGTCCCTGCCATCACTAAGAATTTACTGTTCATTAGTAAACTAACCAAGGATTTAAATGTCTTTGTTACTTTTGATGATCAAAAATTTGTGATTCAGAACAAAGTTTCCAAGGAAGTCATGGGCAAGGGTCACAGTGAAGATGGCCTGTACGTTTTGGACGAGGGTGGCGCAACTCTCATTTTCTTCTTGTGGAAGCGTACTGGACAGGCGTCTTTTGAGCTTTGGCATGCTCGACTGGGGCATGTTCCAGCCTTTATCATCCCTGATTTACAAAGTCTAGTCTCTTGTTTGTCTCTTCGTTATTACCCAAACCGCATACTTGTGCTCCATGGGTTATGGCAAACAGGTAGTGGTTAGCTTTTATTGAGAATAATAAGCGTGCTGCACACATCTTGGATTTGATTCACTGTGATTTGTGGGGGCCTTCCTTAGTTTTGTCTTCGAATGGTTTCTCTTATTATGCCTTTTTTATGGATGATTTTTCTCGCTTTACATGTTTTTCCCTTGCGTTGAAAATCCAATTTTGTCGACACTTACTTGCAGTTCAAGGCTTTAGTTGAGAATCAGTTTACGTCCAAAATTAAGGTTTTTCAGAATGACGGTGGCACTGAATTCTTAAATGCGTGCTTACGCTCCCATTTTGCCTCCAAAGGCATTCACCATCAAGTTTCGTGCCCTTATACTCCGTAGCAAAATGGCCGGGCCGAGCGTAAGCACAGACATGTTGCCAAAATAGGACACACTATGCTCTTTCATTCCCATCTGCCACTGTCAAGATGGGATGATGCCTTTGCTACTGCGGTTTACACCATTAATCGACTTCTAACTCCGGTGTTACAAGGGACTTCTCCATATGAAATTCTTTATCATCGTACTCCGACCTACTCCAACTTCCATCCTTTTGGTTGTCAAGTCTTCCCTTATGTTTGTCCCATGGCCCTTCACAAGTTATCTCTATAGAGCATTCCTTGTGTTTTTATCAGATACAACTGCCATTATAAGGGCATTCATTGTCTTGATCCTGCCACTGGAAAAATCTTTGTCACTCGCCATGCACGCTTCGATGAAGACTGTTTTCCTTCTGCCCTGTCTTCACCCTCGGCAGCTGGCTCTCCTCTCTCGACTTTGGACGTTGCCATTTTTCTGGAGGCTGATGGTAGCTCTGCTCTGCCTCTCTTGACTTCTGATCAGCCATCTCCTATGCCTGACTCCATTTGCTCACCGGTGGTCCGTTCTCCTTCCTCTGATGCATCATCTTTGGCCACCTCTGATATTCAGTCCCTAGTGCCCTCTCTGATTCCCTCTCCTCTAGTTTCATCTTCATGGTGTCGTACTCATCCCATGGCCACTTGATCTTCCACTGGTGTTGTCTCGCATCGAGACTATTCTGGTCTTATGGCTCATGGCCTCTTTACTGCCCTTCTCGCTCAGATCGAACCCACGGATTATCGTTTGGCATTGAAGAATTTGTCTTAGGTTGCTGCGATGAACAAGAAGATTGCCACCTTACAAGAACAGTATACTTGGGACCTTTTTCCACGCCCTTCTGGTGTCAACGTTGTTCGCTCCAAGTGGGTTTACCGACTGAAGTATCATCCTCATGGTACGGTTGAGTGTCACAAAGCTTGTCTTATTGCGCAAAGATTCTCTCTGATTTTGGGGTTTGATTTTGATCATACCTTTAGTCTGGTTGTCAAGGCTTCCACTGTTCAAACCGTTCTTGACATTGCCACTATGCGATCCTGGCCTCTTCATCAGTTGGATGTCAAGAATGCCTTCTTGAACGGTATTCTTGATACTCCGATCTACATGGCACAACCGGACAATGACTCTCCTCATCCAGATTATGTCTGCCACCTGCGAATGGCCATTTATGGTCTTAAGCAAGCACCTAGAGCATGGTTCTAACGGTTCAGCACCTATTTATCTCAACTCGAGTTTCTGTGCAGCTCTGCCGACACTTTCTTTTTTGTTCTTTCTCGAGGCTCGTTCTTGCTCTATCTACTGGTCTATGTTGATGATATTATTCTCACGGGCAATGACTATGTGCTTCTTCGGAAGTTTATTGATCGAACACATCGGGAGTTTGCTATTAAAGATTTGGGGGCACTCTATTACTTTCTTGGCTTATAATTTTCACCTACTTCCTCGGGTCTATTCTCGGTCAGGCTAAGTATGCTCGAGATATTCTCACTCATGCAGGTATGTCCGATACAGTTCCAGTTTCTACCCCTTTTGTTCCTGGTTCGCAGTTGCACAGTTCCACCAGTCCGCCATTTTAGAATCCGATGTTGTATCAATCTCTTATTGGTGCCCTTCGGTATCTGATGATTACCCGTCCTGATCTGGCCTTTGCGGTCAACACAGTTAGTCAGTTTCTTTAGGATCCTTGCACTGACCATTATGCCGATGTCACTCAGATTCTTCGCTACGTCCGAGGCACTCTTCATTTCGGCCTCACTTTTCGCTCGGCCAGTACTCCTGAGGTCTTAGGGTATTCGGATGCTGATTGGGATTGTTTTCTTGAGACTCGTCGTTCTACGTATGGATATGCAGTCTTTCTTGGTGGAAATCTTGTTTCTTGGAGTGCCAAGAAACAACCTACTATCTCTCTGTCCAGCACTGAGTCCGAGTATGGAGCCCTTGCTAACACTGCCTCGGAGATTGTTTGGTTAACTCATTTACTCTGGGACCTTCGTCTTCCGCTTTCGAGCTCCCCATTGTTGTTATATGAAAATAGTAGTGCCATTTTTCTGCCTTAAAATCCGACTGGTCATAAGCGGGGCAAGCATATTGACCTCGACTATCATTTTGTTCAAGAGTTGGTGGCATCTGGCAAGTTGCGTGTTGCACATGTCTCCACTGGTCTTCAAATTGCTGACATCTTCACTAAAGAACTTTCTCGTCCCCTCTTTGAGTTCTTTCGGTCCAAGCTTTGCATCGCTGAACATCCGACGCTTCACTTGAGGGGGGGTGTTAGAGTAAATCTTATTTCTGATTAGATTATAATTAATTATAGATAAGTCATGTTGACTAAGCTAGAGTTCTACTCTTATTCTATCACCTTACTGTACTCTATTTATTCCTGTCAGTAATAAATATGCCTTACGCAAAATACATCTTTTCATATTACTATTCATTTGGGATAGAACACCTCTTCGTTCTCTTCAGCCTTAAGAAGCTTTTGGACCTCTTTGCAATGGCTAAAAAACTTTTGGCCGCTGGCTGGTCCATCATTATGACTGCTATTCCCTTCTTTGTGGGTAATTTCATTGTCAGATCATAGGGGAACCATATGGCTCACTCTTAGCACATCCAAGGTCTTCCCAATATCATGCTGTAAGGGGATACAACATCGATCACTGCAAAATTGCAATCAATCATGACCTGCTTCTCTACATCTTCCACTCTAACTGGAAGGTTTATAACCCCTAAGGGAAGAACCATTTTCCCCATAAAGCCGTATAGTGAGGAGGTTGTTCTTTTCAAACTTTTGATGTCGAGCCCAAGTTGATCAAAGCAATTGGCAAGCATCACTTCTACCACGATGCCATCATCAACAAACACCCTTTTAAAATAGAAATTGCCAATCATCGCACGTATGCCCGTTGGATCCGTATGGGGGGTTTGCTAGGCACCAAGTCCACTTCTTAGAAAGTGATCACTTCTAGTGGTCAAATTTGCTTCTGACTGGGCTCTCCGGGGGGGCATGTACCAAGACCACGCCTTAATGATAGTGTTCGATGACTGGTCACCTACTATACCATTGATGAAATTAATTACCCGGTTTGGCCCATCCCTTTAGTTTCAATTTTCCCTAGCTTCAACCGCGTGTCTGTCGTTCTCCCTTGCCCTATTTCCTGTTTGTTCGGCTTCATTTCCTTGCTGTTTTTTAGCCCCTCAATTTCCTCCCTTTCTTTCACCCTTCCAATGGCTTTTCTTGCATTTTGAAGAGGTTCCTCCCTTTGATCCCTTGACGCAATCCGAGAGCAACCCTTCTTTAGCGCACCTTTTGATTTTTGCCTTCAGGTGGCGACAATCATTTAAGTTGTGACCCCGTTCTTGATGGAAGTTACAGTACTTATGGATAAAATATATTTTCTATCTTGGGAAATCCTATCCTATCCTCGGGGAGGCCTTCTGTTGCTTTTGGATAAAATATATTTTCATCATAGATTTAGTTAGGGGGACGTAGCTTTCGAAGCTTTTTTTTCGAAGCCTCAGGTCTCGTAGACTTATCAAGGTGCTTTGGACCTTTTTTGCCACCTCTATCCCCCTCTCTTTTCCTTTTCATTGCTTTTTCAATCTTGGATCCTTATTCCACAATCTCCTGTAGCTACTGCAATATCTCCGGCCTTTTTAAGACCAGCATCCTTTACTGGTTGATATCAAACATCCTATTCATATACTGCAAGATTACTCCATCCTCAGTATGGTTGATCACAATAAGGCTCTCCTCCACATATATATGATAGTATGCCTGGGTCGATCCCCCATGCTTTTGATTGACCTGATAAAGTTCTACCAAGGTTTTCCTAAACTTCTTCTTATAGAACTGACCTAGCAAGGCCCTTTCGAAGTCCCTAAAAATAAAATGATCATTTGGCTAGCTTGTTAAACCAATCCTGGGCCTTACCCCGAAGGTAGCTTTCGGCCAGCTTACACGTCAATTGTTCATCGAAGTCTCTTAAGTTCATCAGACTGAGGAAGGTCTGGATGAATTCCAGGGGGTCCGAATCTCCATTGTATATGGGGAGCCCTTTGGGAGGTTTAACATCGCTAGGCCATCAGATGGCCATTATGGCGAGGCTGAAGGAATAGGTTACAGTTTGACCTGAAGGACTGATTAGTGAATCAAGCTCTCTCGCGAGAGAGTCACTTGACTCATCTCCCCAATTCATGGATCTTCTCCACCGATTTAGCCAGGAGGCATCATTGGAGGGGGGGTTCCTTGTTTTAAGCCATGTACCCTAGCCGTGATCCTACAATAGCTGAACTATATGGTATCCGCTGATGCCCCAAATAATAAAAATAGTTTCATCAATTCAATCATATTTCTGCATGAATTCTGTACGAATTGCATCACATCCTCACTGGGCCGCCATGCCTAGTTTTATGTGGTACAGGGTTATAATGCCCTCCAACCGAGGCTCGACGTTGACGCTTGTCTTTTCCAGAGTGTTCAGCTGTGCGAGGGATTACATCGTAAGGCCCTCTTATCCTATTGTTTTAGGGATCTGATCTTGGACACTCTCTGTGTGTTTGTTACCGGTGCCTGAAGGGGTAGTATATATCTGATTGGTCCTACACCCTTTTTCTTCTCTAGTAAGGGGACTGTACTTCTTCTTCGGCAGGCGAAACACCTTTATCCTTCAACCGTTCACTCCTATGCAATGAACTTTTCGTAGGGGCAAACATAAACCATTAGGCCCGTACAGTTTTACACATTATCAATAATACAGGTTGGATTTTTGACATCAAGTAAAGCTCACTTCACAAAAAAAATGTGAGTTATTACTTTGCTCCACTCTCCCGTTTACTCTTAGTTCATCATGAGATTTAGTTACACCAATGCAAAGGTCGGACAAAATAAAAATTAAATCTTTATCAAAATCTTTGTACGATATTTTCCATGATCCCATAACCACATTGAGGATGAACTCCCTCATAAATGTATAGTTCATGTTCTCTTTAAGGGTATAAGCTTGAGAGACAAGATCCACTACAAAAATGCTCACAAGTTATTCAAACAACAACATATTCCTTACAGACTTTAGATCTTGGGGATATTGCAGTTTAAGTGCATAATAAATATGGATGCATTGCAGATTGGTATAATTTACTATAGATTAGTGAATATTGTATGTGTATTTAAGACCAAATTAGTAGTTTAAGTGCCAACGAGTGCAGATTCAGTGGGGAAAACACTTTTCTTCTTTTGTTACATGTACAACTAGGAGCATACAAACAACAATGGGGGTGACTGACATATATTGCCATCATATGAAAGCTCAATTAAAATTATCCATGTAGCTGGTGCCCTTATTTTTTATCTCCCAATCCCCAAAAACCTACCCAAAATCAACCTCCCCGTGATCATGAAGCACGTCTCTATTAAACTAGAACCCTCATCAGAATACTTGCTAGAAGATTTCTCACTAGCAGAACTAACCACGAGCATTAATTGTGCCAATGTAATACCTCTGAGGAGCATAACTAACGGTAACTAGAAACAATTTTTGCTAGAATTGGATTCGTCCAAGGATGATGTTTGGGTCGTTTGCGGCGGTCGTCCGGAGAAGTAGCCGAGGATTCTAGTGTCGTTTCCTATTGGATTCCTCGACACGAGGCACGTAAGAACATGCAACTACGTCCTCGAAATAATTGACATGATGAAAACTTATATTATCTTAAGACATGCGCTAAGAAAAATTGAGTAACATCGGGCCTAATTTTATTATTATTGATTTTTGTAGAGACATTCCGACTTGAAATTTTTTTTAGGGCAATACAAGTTAGATTTTCTACATTTGGTAAAGCTAACTATACAGAAAAATCAGAAAATTTTCTTTGCTCCACTCTCCCATTTACTCTTAGTTCATCAGGAGATTCGGTTACACTAACACAAAGGTCACACAAAAGAAAAAGGCAATCCTTAACTAAATATTTGTGCGATATTTTCCTTGATCCCATAACCACATTAAGGATAAACTCCCTCAAAAAGGTCTAGTTCTTGTTCTCTTTAAGGGAATGAGTTTGAGGGACAAGATCTCCTTTGAAAATGCTCAAAAGTTATTGAAACAACAACATATTCTTTGTAGACTTTAGATCATGTGGTTATTGTAGTTTAAGTGAAAAATTACTATGGATTCATTGCATATCAACATAATTTAACTTTATTTTTGTGAATATTATATGTGGATTTAAGAAAAAATTCGTAATTCAACTGCCAACAAGTGAAAATTCAGTGCGGAAAAAACACTTTTCTTCTTATCACCTCTACAACAGGGAGCAAAGAAACAAAAATGGTGGTGACTGAAGTGCTAAAGGTCGAGGAGTTCGAGTACATCATAGACAATAAAGAATAATATGGTAGATAAAGATAAAAATTTTATTTTGTAAGTTTTAGTTATTAGTTTTTGCAATATTTTGTCAATTCAATCATATTTATGCACGAATTCTCAAATCGGATTAGATTTCGCTTGTACCGGTTAATTTATTGTTGGCATCTGTAGAGACATTCCAACATGAAAATTTTTCTTTAGGGAAATACAAGTTAGATTTTCTACTTTAGGTAAAGCTAACTTCACAGCAAAATCAGAATTTTTTCTTTGCTCCACTCTCCTATTTACTCTTAGTTCATCAGGAGATTCGGCTACACCAACACAAGGGTCAAAAAAAAGAAAAAGGCAATCCTTAACTAAATATTCGTGCAATATTTTCCTTGATCCCAGAACCACATTGAGGATAAACTCCCTGAAAAAGGTCTAGTTCTTGCTCTCTTTAAGGGCATGAGTTTGAGAGACAAGATCTCCTTCGAAAATGCTCACAAGTTATTGAAACAGCCACATATTCTTTTGAGACATTAGATCCTATGGATATTGTAGTTTAAGTACAAAATTACTATGAATTCATTGCATATTAGCATAATTCAACTTTATTTTTGTGAATATTCTATGTGGATTTAAGAACAAATTAGTAATTCTAGTGCCAATGAGTGCAAATTCAGTGCGTAAAAACACTTCTATTCTTGTCACCTTTACAACTGGGAGCAAAGAAGCAAAAATGGTGGTGACTGACGTGCTAAAGGTTGAGAACTTCGAGTACATCATAGACAATAGAGAATAATATGGTAGATAAAGATAACATTTTTATTCGTAAGTTTTAGTTATTAGTTTTTGCAATAGTTTTGTCAATTCAATCATATTTCTTTAAGATTCCGTTTCTAACGGTTAGGTCTATGGTTTTAATTTATCTAGAAATTCTATCCAACATGATAATAGTAAGTGATATTATAGTACAATAATGAGTACTATTATTATGTAAAACATAATAAACAATATAAAAATTTATCTTCACATAAACATTAATCTTAACACGTGTAAAAAAAATAAAATTTCGACATCGACGGAACCTCCCTTGGAAATGGTGAGAACATATCACGCTGTCACACACCATTTTCTACAACATCCAACGATGTTGTTTTGCCCTCGAGGTGCTCTACAAGAACAGGTGCTTCATTTAAGACGTGCTCCACCTCCCTGAGAACCCTCCCTTGATTTTAATTCACAGGACCTTCTCCAAATTGGGCACATAGGTTTCTACTACATGTTGTCCGTAAAAAGTCTTTCAAGGTGTCAATTTGGGTTAGCAAGTTCAGGTCAAATCGGTTATTTTCTTGTTGGTATTTAGTTAGGGTTGAATCAGGTTGGTTTTTTTTCTTAATCATGTCAGATTTTGGTACACTTTGCGTTGAGTCATTTTGGATTTTTTTATGTGGCCAGTTCTTGCCAGGTTTGGGTTATGTTGGAATTATATTATTCCAAAATTGGATAATTTTTTGATATTGTGTCCTTGAAAATTTTAGTTGTATTTAAATAATAATTTATATTCTATTACTACTTAAGCTACTCTCAAATTTATATTACTAACTTACAATTATAATTCTAGTTAAATCCCACCCTCTATTTGATGATTATTCATTAGATATATCATTTTAACCATGCTTTTGGATTATGAAGTTTATCTTTTGTAATTAAATTTGTTGTGAGTTGACTTTATACAATAACCTTTGTTGACTTTCAGCAAATATGTTGCTTTAATTTATTGAAGTTTCTATGGGTACTATTCCGCGGTATGTAGGAATTCATAGTGCAATGACTTCAACCATTGTTGTTGCTCTCATCATGCTTAATTACTATAATTTTAACTAATACTAGTGCATTTTAGTGCAGTTTAAGTGCAAAACTACTGCAGATTCAATGCAAGTTTTGTGTAGATTTAAGAGCAAATTAGTAGTTCAAGTGCCAACAGTGTAGATTCAATGCGGAAAAATACTTTTCTTCTTTTAACACATTAACAACAATGACTGGCGATAATGGTGACGTCTGATATGGAAGCTAGATTCACCAAACTAAAAGTTGAGGACTTCGAGCATATCATAAATGATAAAGATTAATAAGATAGATAGAGATTACATATTTATTTGTAAGTTTTAGTTATTTGTTTTTGCAATAGTTTTGTCAATTCAATCATATTTCTGCATGAATTCTCATATCAGATTAAGATTCCGTTTCTAACGGTTAAGTCGATGATTTTTATTGATCTAGAAATTCTATCCCACATGATAATAGTAAGTGATATTATAGTACAATAATGAGTACTGTTATTATGAAAAACATAATAAACAATTTAAAAATATATCTTCACACAAACATTAATCTTAACATGTGTAAAAAAAAAAAAGTTCGACATCGACGAAACCTCCTTTGGAAATGGTGAGAACATATCACGCTATCACACGCCATTTTCTACAACATCCAACGATGTTGTTTTCCCCTCGAGGTGCTCCACAAGAACAGGTGCTTCATTTTAGATGCGTTCCACCTCCCTGAGAACCCTCCCTTGAACTTAATTCACAGGACCTTCTCCAGATAGGGGACATAGGTTTCTACTACATGTTGTCCGTAAAAAGTCTTTCAAGGTGTCAGTTTGGGTTAGCAAGTTCAGGTCCAATCGGTTATTTTATTGTGGTATTTAGTTTGGGTCGAATCAGGTTGTTTTTTTCTTAATTATGTCAGATTTTGGTACACTTTGCGTTGAGCCATTTTGGATTTTTTATTATGTGGTCAGTTCTTGTCAGGTTTGGGTTATGTTGGAATTATATTATTCCAAAATTGGATCATTTTTTGATATTGTGTCCTTGAAACTTTTAGTTGTATTTAAATAATAATTTATATTCTATTACTTCTTAAGCTACTCTCAAATTTCTATAACTACTAACTTACAATTATAATTCTAGTTAAATCCCGCCCTCTATTTGATGATTATTCATTAGATCTATCATTTTAACCATGCTTTTGGATTATGAAGTTTATCTTTTGTAATTAAATTTGTTGTGAGTTAACTTTATACAATAACCTTTGTTGACTTTCAGCAAATATGTTGCTTTAATTTATTGAAATTTCTATGGGTACTGTTCCGCGGTATGTAGGAATTCATTGTGCAATGACTTCAACCATTGTTGTTGCTCTCATCATGCTTAATTACTATAATTTTAACTAATACTAGTGCATTTTAGTGCAGTTTAAGTGCAAAACTACTGCATATTCAATGCAAGTTTTGTGTAGATTTAAGAGCAAATTAGTAGTTCAAGTGCCAACAGTGTAGATTCAATGCGGAAAAATACTTTTCTTCTTTTAACACATTAACAACAATGACTGGCGATAATGGTGACGTCTGATATGGAAGCTAGATTCACCAAACTAAAAGTTGAGGACTTCGAGCATATCATAAATGATAAAGACTAATAAGATAGATAGAGATTACATATTTATTTGTAAGTTTTAGTTATTTGTTTTTGCAATAGTTTTGTCAATTCAATCATATTTCTGCATGAATTCTCAAATCAGATTAAGATTCTGTTTCTAACGGTTAAGTCGATGATTTTTATTGATCTAGAAATTCTATCCCACATGATAATAGTAAGTGATATTATAGTACAATGATGAGTACTGTTATTATGAAAAATCATAATAAACAATATAAAAATATATCTTCACATAAACATTAATCTTAACACGTGTAAAAAAAATAAAAGTTCGACATCGACGAAACCTCCCTTGGAAATGGTGAGAACATAACACGCTATCACACGCCATTTTCTACAACATCCAACGATGTTGTTTTACCCTCGAGGTCTACAAGAACAGGTACTTCATTTAAGACGCGTTTCACCTCCCTGAGAACCCTCCCTTGAACTTAATTCACAGGACCTTCTCCAGATAGGGGACATAGGTTTCTACTACATGTTGTCCGTAAAAAGTCTTTCAATGTGTCAGTTTGGGTTAACAAGTTCAGGTCCAATCGGTTATTTTCTTGTTGGTATTTAGTTAGGGTCGACTCAGGTTGGTTTTTTTCTTAATCATGTCAGATTTTGGTACACTTTGCGTTGAGTCATTTTGTATTTTTTATTATGTGGTCAGTTCTTGTCAGGTTTGGGTTATGTTGGAATTATATTATTCTAAAATTGGATCATTTTTTGATATTGTGTCCTTGAAACTTTTAGTTGTATTTAAATAATAATTTATATTCTATTACTTCTTAAGCTACTCTCAAATTTCTATAACTACTAACTTACAATTATAATTCTAGTTAAATCTCGCCCTCTATTTGATGATTATTCATTAGATCTACCATTTTAACCATGCTTTTGGATTATGAAGTTTATCTTTTGTAATTAAATTTGCTTTGAGTTGACTTTATACAATAACCTTTGTTGACTTTCAGCAAATATGTTGCTTTAATTTATTGAAGTTTCTATGTGTACTATTCCGCGGTACGTAGGAATTCATAGTGCAATGACTTCAACCATTGTTGTTGCTCTCATCATGCTTAATTACTATAATTTTAACTAATACTAGTGCATTTTAGTGCAGTTTAAGTGCAAAACTACTGCAGATTCAATGCAAGTTTTGTGTAGATTTAAGAGCAAATTAGTAGTTCAAGTGCCAACAGTGTAGATTCAATGCGGAAAAAATACTTTTCTTCTTTTAACACATTAACAACAATGACTGGCGATAATGGTGACGTCTGATATGGAAGCTAGATTCACCAAACTAAAAGTTGAGGACTTCGAGCATATCATAAATGATAAAGACTAATAAGATAGATAGAGATTACATTTTTATTTGTAAGTTTTAGTTATTTGTTTTTGCAATAGTTTTGTCAATTCAATCATATTTCTGCATGAATTCTCAAATCAGATTAAGATTCTGTTTCTAACGGTTAAGTCGATGATTTTTATTGATCTAGAAATTCTATCCCACATGATAATAGTAAGTGATATTATAGTACAATGATGAGTACTGTTATTATGAAAAAACATAATAAACAATATAAAAATATATCTTCACATAAACATTAATCTTAACACGTGTAAAAAAATAAAAGTTTGACATCGACGAAACCTCCCTTGGAAATGGTGAGAACATATCACGCTATCACACGCCATTTTCTACAACATCCAACGATGTTGTTTTCCCCTCGAGGTGCTCCACAAGAACAGGTGCTTCATTTTAGATGCGTTCCACCTCCCTGAGAACCCTCCCTTGAACTTAATTCACAGGACCTTCTCCAGATAGGGGACATAGGTTTCTACTACATGTTGTCCGTAAAAAGTCTTTCAAGGTGTCAGTTTGGGTTAGCAAGTTCAGGTCCAATCGGTTATTTTATTGTTGGTATTTAGTCTGGGTCGAATCAGGTTGTTTTTTTCTTAATTATGTCAGATTTTGGTACACTTTGCGTTGAGCCATTTTGGATTTTTTATTATGTGGTCAGTTCTTGTCAGGTTTGGGTTATGTTGGAATTATATTATTCCAAAATTGGATCATTTTTTGATATTGTGTCCTTGAAACTTTTAGTTGTATTTAAATAATAATTTATATTCTATTACTTCTTAAGCTACTCTCAAATTTCTATAACTACTAACTTACAATTATAATTCTAGTTAAATCCCGCCCTCTATTTGATGATTATTCATTAGATCTACCATTTTAACCATGCTTTTGGATTATGAAGTTTATCTTTTGTAATTAAATTTGCTGTGAGTTGACTTTATACAATAACCTTTGTTGACTTTCAACAAATATGTTGCTTTAATTTATTGAAGTTTCTATGTGTACTATTCCGCGGTACGTAGGAATTCATAGTGCAATGACTTCAACCATTGTTGTTGCTCTCATCATGCTTAATTACTATAATTTTAACTAATACTAGTGCATTTTAGTGCAGTTTAAGTGCAAAACTAATGCAGATTCAATGCAAGTTTTGTGTAGATTTAAGAGCAAATTAGTAGTTCAAGTTCCAACAGTGTAGATTCAATGCGGAAAAATACTTTTCTTCTTTTAACACATTAACAACAATGACTGGCGATAATGGTGACGTCTGATATGGAAGCTAGATTCACCAAACTACAAGTTGAGGACTTCGAGCATATCATAAATCATAAAGACTAATAAGATAGATAGAGATTACATTTTTATTTGCAAGTTTTAGTTATTTGTTTTTGCAATAGTTTTGTCAATTCAATCATATTTCTGCATGAATTCTCAAATCAGATTAAGATTCCGTTTCTAACGGTTAAGTCGATGATTTTTATTGATCTAGAAATTCTATCCCACATGATAATAGTAAGTGATATTATAGTACAATAATGAGTACTATTATTATGTAAAACATAATAAACAATATAAAAATATATCTTCACATAAACATTAATCTTAACCCGTGTAAAAAAAATAAAAGTTCGACATCGACGGAACCTCCCTTGGAAATGGTGAGAACATATAACGCTATCACACGCCATTTTCTACAACATCCAACGATGTTGTTTTCCCCTCCAGGTGCTCTACAAGAACAGGTGCTTAATTTAAGATACGTTCCACCTCCCTGAGAACCCTCCCTTGAACTTAATTCACAAGACCTTCTCCAGATAGGGGACATAGGTTTCTACTACATGTTGTCCGTAAAAAGTCTTTCAAGGTGTCAGTTTGGGTTAGCAAGTTCAGGTCCAATCGGTTATTTTCTTGTTGGTATTTAGTTAGGGTCGACTCAGGTTGGTTTTTTTCTTAATCATGTCAGATTTTGGTACACTTTGCGTTGAGTCATTTTGGATTTTTTAGTGGATCACTATATCTCGCCCTGTATTTTACTATCCTCGCCCTAATACGTATACAGTATATATTTTTAATTTAATTTAAATAACTAAATTAAATTATATTTTAGTTTCAAAAATTTAATTTTTAAAAAAACAAAAATCTGGGGGAAAAAAAAAAATTGCGCCGCCGCCGGACCACCGGGCGCCGCCGCCGGACCACCGGGCGCCGCCGCCGGACCACCGCGCGCCGCCGCCGGACCACCGCGCGCCGCCGCCGGACCACCGGGCGCCGGCGCCGGACCCGGTTCGCCACCGCCTGGGCGCGAGGCGCCACCGGTCGGCTCGCCACGGCTTGGGCGCGAGCCGTGGCGGAGAGTCACCGGCGGTCCGGTCGCCGCGGCATGGCCGCGTGCCGCCGGCCATCCGGTCGCCACGCACAGCCCGCGTGCCGCCGGTCGGACCGCTCGCCACGGTCCGGGCGAGAGCCGGACCGGCGCCGGTCGCCTGCGCCAGCGCGCGAGCCACCGCTCGCCGTTCGTTGGCCGCGAGCCGGACGCGGTCCGCTCGCCAGGCCGTGGCTGCGAGCCGGACGCGGCTCGGCTCGCCGTGGCTTGGGCGCGAGCCGAGCCAGGCTGTTTTTTTTTTTTTTTTTTTTTTTCAAAAATCTGACTTCTATAAATGTGCTCGGATTCCATTCTTCCAATGGCACTTGAATTGTTTTGCAGTCCTAGTTTGGTGAAAAAAAACTCCAAAAAGGGTGTTGCAAATTCCATGTCTTCGGAGGTAATTTTACTAATTAGTTTTCTGTCCGTAAGTAGTTGTTGAATTTAATAATTTTTGCTGTAGAAATTTGTGCTCGTCTTTGTGTTTTAATTTGTTAACAGTTACGTAGAAATTATTGCACATTTATCTCCTTTGAATTTAGCTCCTATCAGTTGCAGTAACGTTAATTTTGTTGTTAATTTAGCTACATAATGCTGTTTTGAATTTATCTACAGTAATTCATGGCCTATTAATTATTGTAATGTTAATTTTGTTGTTCCGTTAAAATTCTTAAGCATTGCTGTAGAAATTTATGCCCGTCTTTGTGTTTTAATTTGTTAACTGTTACGTAGAAATTATTGCACATTTATCTCCTACGAGTTTATCTCTCATTAATTGCAGTACCGTTAATTTTGTTCTTAATTGAGCTACGTAATGGAGTTTTGAATTTATGTACAGTAATTTATGTCCTATTAATTATTGTAGCGTTGCTTTTGTTATTCTGTTAAAATTGTTAATTATTGCCGTAGAAATTTGTGCTACTCTTTGTGTTTTAATTTGTTAACTGTTATGTAGAAATTATTGCGCATTTATCTCCTATGAATTTATCTCCTACTAGTTGCAGTAACGTTAATTTTGTTGTTAATTTAGCTGCGTAATGCTGTTTTGAATTTATCTACAATAATTTATGCCCTATTAATTATTGTAACGTTAATTTTGGTTGTTCCGTTGTAATTCTGATTGGATGGAAAATACTATGTTAATTTAACTACGTAATGCTGTTTTGAATTTGTGTACAATAATTTATGTCCGATTAATTACTGTAGCGTTGATTTTGTTGTCCTACTAATTACCTGATGTTTATTGCTGTTTCAGGATGACAGTCAGTCATGTGAAGCTGCTGCAGGGCGGAATGGATACTCTCCATTTGCCACCTCAGCTGTGTTCCCAGATGTTGACGAGGCTTATTCGTACCTGCAGCGGATTGCTCTGCAGGTGGGATTTGAACTTGTGACGGGGTCCTACAAGCAGAACAGGAATGGTCCGCTGAGGTTATATTGCATTTGCAATCGGGGCCGGAAGGATAAGGATGTAGATACGAGCGAATCTGATGTAGTCCGACGGAGTAGCAGCTCGACCAGCAGTTGTGGCTGCCCGTTCGCGATTGTCTTGAAACAGAGCATCACGGGGAATGGTTGGAATGTAGTGCCGTGCAAGGATCCTAGACGAGGGATGCAAAACCACCCTTTCTCAGTGTACCCCGAGGGTCATAGACAGAGCAGCAAGCTCCATGCGGACGCGAAGCAAATGATCAGAGACTTGACAGATTCAGAAACAGCTCCAAGGCATATCAATGCCAGCCTCAGTAATTCGTTTCCGGACCTGCATCAGAACATTAGGCAGGTGTACAATGAGAGGTCGGCATACGCAACAGAAAGGCGAGGCGGGCGCAACACGGCGGAGAATTGTTTGCATCTGGCCACCGAGAAAGGGTATGTCACTAGTCACCGCTCAGCAGGTGATGGCACTCTGACTCATTTATTCATGGCCAATCCCGATGCTGTTGTGGCATTTCGCACGTTTCCGTGGGTTGTGGCCATCGACTCAACATACAAGACCAATCGGTATGGCATGCCATTCATTGAGATGGTTGGGATGTCCCCTTGCAACACAAACTTCTTGATCGCCTACGCAATTGTTGTTGACGAAACGGCAGACACCTATGAGTGGGTGCTGAACGCTCTGAAGAACTTGCTTGTGGATGGACCGTTCCCTGAGGTTGTGGTCACCGATCGGGAGATGGGACTGATTAGGCCACTTCGGACTGTGTTTCCAGAATCGAAACATCTGCTCTGCACCTGGCATATCAACAAGGATGTGGAGGCACGTGTCACCGTGCTGACGGGGAGTAAGAGGAACGGGTCAGGGTTCAAGAACGGTGCATGGTTCCGGATTTGCAATGCGTCCACCGTTACAGAGTACGAAACCGCCGTAGTTGATATGAGGGCTGCATGGGCTTGGAGCCCATCTGTTATTAGCTACGCTGAGACGACGTGGCTCACACCCCATAAGGAGAAATTTGTGAGGGCATGGACGAACAGATTTCTGCATTTCGGGAACACAACTACGTGCAGGGTCGAGAGTGCACACTCGTCACTGAAAGGGTGGTTACACACGTCGACTGGTTCACTGGACACGGTATGGAGGCGTGTCGACCTGCAGATAGCCCAGCAGATTACTATGATCAAGACCGGCCTTGAGAAGTCAAGAACGCGTATCGGAAGATTGCACCGTATGGCCGTTTTCAGCAACTTGATCAACAATGTGTCCAAATTCTGCCTGGATAAATTGAGGGTCGAGTACCGCAGGATTGATGCACTGGGAGCACAGGTATATGCTTACTGCGGCTGTGTGCTGCGCTCGACATACGGAATACCGTGTGCATGCGTCATGGCCGCGGCAGTTGCTGAAGGAATCCCCTTGTACTTGGACGACATTCATCCGCTGTTTAAGAGCCTGGCATTGGGTGATCACTCGCAGAGCACGGAGAACAGCTCGAGGGCCGAACAGGATCAGTCGCGGTTCGACACTCTGTTGGAGGAGTTGGCACGCAGCGACCCTTCGGTCCGACGACGAGTTGCATCCTACGTAGATGCGCAGTTGCATCCGGAGGAGAGCGGCATTGGCGAGCCGGACATCTGTACCAGTGCACGTGGGAGACCAAGCGAGCAGGTCCCCCGATCAAGATCAACCCGACGTTCACCGAGCTACCACGAGCACGTGAACAGGCGATACGGGAGTAGTTCAAGGTCCCCGGGGCGTGCTTCAGGGAGCGGTCGCCGCCACGGTAAGTACAACATGTTTATCTTATTGTTTATCTAAATGTATATCGCCGCCTGCACAAGATATTTATGTTAATGTGTTGTCCTGCAGCGACATTCCCGTTCCTCGAAAGTGTCCCCCACATTGTCAGGCGTTACATCCAAGGCTGGAACGATGTCGTGAGTGATGGTAACTGTGGCTTCAGATGCGTTGCTGATGCGTTCCACGTAGACGGTGAAGGTGAATGGTCCACAGCGCGTCGGGCAGTATTTAACGAGATATCAACTCATTGGCCTGACTACGTTCCCATTTACGGTTCGCAAAATGACGTTGAACTCGCCAGAGCCCGTATACACCACACCAGCGGTCCATGTGGTCCAGAGCATTGGTTCACGGTCATTGCGGACATGTTTCCCGTCGCCACCTACTACAACACGGTCGTGGTTTTATATTACATTTTAGAGAACGGGTCGGCGGACCATTGCTGTACAGTCCTTCCACTGAGGGCAGGTGGGGGCGAGGCTGGAACAAGTAGGGAGCTGCACATTGTATACGTTCGCAGTGCAAGCCATTTCGTCCGGGTAAACATGAAGGAAAACTGTCCCATGCCCCCCGTGGTTAATCTGTGGACCACGCTAAGGAAGCCTGATGTCGTAGGTTGGGAGTTACCCTTTCGTAGGAGGCTAAGCGCTTGGAGGAGAGCATACTCCCAGAGTAATTAACTGTTGTTATTAACTCGGCATGTACGCAACCGTTACAGTTATTGCCTACGCGTCGCGTAATTAATTTTGAGAGCGTTGTCGATGCAAAAATGAATGACGCATAAATGTGATATGCAAAAACATAGCTGATTACATAAATGAGCAGAATATGGCACAACTGTGAGCTCACACATAAACAAACATTCGACTAAGGAATGGGTCCATAACCGAGCCTCCGATACTCATCGCGAAGACCGAGCAGAGTCGTCATCAACTCCCTCACGCTGGGGTCGCCGAGTCCATCAACGGTCGCCGAGCCAAACGGATCCAGTGCGCTCATCACGTCACTCAGCATCTGTTACACAGGAAACGGAGTTTACAATAACGAGACAGTAAAATGTAATATAATTACTCGAAGCAAACAGTTAGTGAAAACTTACCGAGACCTGATGCTGTGTCCTGTCCGGGCCACTCGCGGCAGCATGTTCAGGATTTGCGATCACTGGGTGCGAATGAGTCTCGTACCAGTCCTCGTAATCCATGGTACACTCTGATTGGGGCGTGGCTACCGGGAACGCCGCAAGCCGTTCCTTGTGCCAAGTGTGTGCCATCTCCCATAGGGTCAACTGCAGCCTCCCTGGGTAGGTCACTGAATAGCCGGCTGGATCAGCCGGGCGGAAACAAGGCTCCGGCGCAATAGCAAGA
This sequence comes from Rubia yunnanensis, assembly GCA_037428765.1. Classification (NCBI taxonomy): domain Eukaryota; kingdom Viridiplantae; phylum Streptophyta; class Magnoliopsida; order Gentianales; family Rubiaceae; genus Rubia; species Rubia yunnanensis. The sequence goes on from CM075062.1 coordinate 17,618,714, forward strand.
CCCCGCGGTATACCCTGTAGGAGACCGAACTGCCGCACAACGCGATCTGGCATGTACGCCTCCATTGCGTCGAGGTATCGGATCACGCCGCGGTAGTGAGTCCTCCCCCCCGCAGCCCTAACCACGTCCACTCCATATGGCAACCAATCCACCTGCAAAAAGTTTCACAGACATGTTACGTTTCTATGGAATCCGATCTATCTACTACTGTCAGAATAAGAGTAAAAGCATGGAATTCATACCTGGTCGGGCTGTAAGGCATCCAACTGTCGCCTGATGGCACCGAGCCTCCCCGTACCCCTCCCCGATCTAACCCCTGTGTGCCACCGACTGGCGCGACCCGGAAGAGCTGGCAACGTACTCGGTCCCGGCCGAAACATCGGAAAGTACTCGTATATCCATGCTTGGAGCAGCGTGCAACATCCGCATAGGCCGCGCGCCTTGGACCGGGACGCAATTCCCAACTGCAGATACAAACTGGCCAACGTCGCCGAGCCCCACGACAACTGCGACAACTGCGAATCAAGCAGGGGTAGAAGGTTGGCTCTAACCTTATTCCCAGTTTTATCCACAAAAAGCGTGGATGAAAACAGGGTCAGCATGTAGCACATGAATTGGAAGTTCTGGCTCTGCCCCCCCGCTACACACCTCGCCATCAAAGATTGGGCATCTATGTTACCCCCGTTCCAGTCTTCCGCGAGAAAGGACTCCACGTCTTTCCCAAACAGTTCGGCGCACGCTTCCTCAATAGTCTCCGCCGAAATGGTACTCGCAACAGCGCCACCATCGATGGGAATGCCAAGAATCATCTCAACGTCATGCATCAAGATGGTCATCTCCCCAAACGGCATGTGAAACGTGTTCGTGTCCGGCTGCCACCTCTCGACAAAAGCGGATATCAGTGCCATGTCAAGGAACTGGAACATAATCGCAGGCAGGTGGCCCAACCCGGTCGCATGTATCCGGGCCTGTGCAACATCGCTCAGTTCGGGGAGCGTGTCGACTAGCTGCTTGCATAGCGGCGACCGAGCATGGCATCTCAACACACCTCGCTCTATACCATTCCAAACGTCAAGCGCGACGTGTCCTCCGAAGCTTGGTATGACGAGGTCATCCTGCGGGCCACCAGCCACTGGTCCCCGCACTAGCCACGTCTCATCGGCGGCGGGTCGCTTCCTCCTATTCCTCCGTGCCATTCCGGTGCTAGGCTCACCGGCATTGCACGATCCACCAGAAGACTGTGCGAATTGACCAGCTCTGTTCCTCACGGTGTGCCTGGCTCCAGCTTCAGCATAACGTTCGATCCCGGCATCCAATGGAACACTCGAACCAGGTTGGCCCACCGGGGGGACATCTGCGGGCAGGTCATAATTCATCTGCCAATCACTTTCATGACGAATACCACCGGGCGGGAGGATGTTAATCTCCGGACCGTCCCATGTCGGCATGGGATCGAATGCACGAACGCTCGGTGGAGAAGGCTGCTCCGCTCCTACATCAAACTCCCGCGGGCGAGGCGACGGTTCATCCTCGACCACGCGGCCTCTAGCCTGTCTCGCCGAGGCACTAACACATCTTCGTCGTATGGAACGACCATGACCGTCACGTTGACCACCAGTGCTCATCTACGACACAAGATATGTAATTAGTATAACAACAAGTGAATCAAACTGATATGATAAGATAAATTAACATACATTTCAACAACGTGTGAACTGATTTTCCGAACAGTGCATCAACGAACTGGAACATTTTTTCTAGTTACAAATTGGAGATTACATAACTAAATAATCTTATTTTCTTACCACTATTATTAACATTCAAGGAAACAATAGTTAAAACATATCGTAACAGTTTACTACACAATTGTTTACATCGGATTACTAAAGTTTGTTTACATTGAACTATATTCTATTATGTCACATAACTAAATAATTTCCAAAAAACACAATTCCTAATCAATAATTTCTGAATAATTTCTATTACGTCACATAACTAAATAATTACTAAATTACCCAATTTCTAAAAAATACAATTTCTAAAACAATATGTCCAAATTTAAACTAAGTAATTTCTACGAAACACAATTTCTTCGTTTTAATTCCAATTACGTCACATACCTAAATAATTTCTAAATTGGCCAATTTCTACAAAATACAATTTCTAAACCATTATGTCCACATTGAAACTAAGTAATTTCTACAAAACACAATTTCTTCGTTTCAATTCCAATTACGTCACATAACTAAATAATTTCTAAATAACCCAATATCTAAAAAATACAATTTCTGAAATATTATGTCCGAATTTAAACTAAGTAATTTCTACAAAACACAATTTCTTCGTTTTAATTCCGATTATGTCACATAACTAAATAATTTCTAAATAACCCAATATCTAAAAAATACAATTTCTGAAATATTATGTCCGAATTTAAACTAAGTAATTTCTACAAAACACAATTTCTTCGTTTTAATTCCGATTATGTCACATAACTAAATAATTTCTAAATAACCCAATATCTAAAAAATACAATTTCTAAATAAATTCTATTAGGTCACATAACTAAATAATTTCTAAATAACCCAATTTCTAAAATAAACAATTCCTAAAATATTATGTCCAAATTTAAACTAAGTAATTTACACAGAACACAATTTCTTCGTTTTAATTCCAACTATGTCACATACCTAAATAATTTAGAACATCACAAATTCTAAACAAATAATTCCTAAGTAATTTCTATTATGTCACATAACTACATAATTTCTAAAAAATCCAACTTCTAAAAAATACAATTTCTAAAATATTATGGCCAAATTTAAACTAAATAATTACTAAAAAACACAATAAGCTTCCAATTATGTCATCATGTCCAATTATGTCATTAATTCCGACAAGCTCAACAAAATTCTAACAATTCCGACAAGTTCAACAAAATTCGAATAGATCGGGCAACGATTCCCACGAAAAGAAAAAAAAATTTCTCAAAAACTTACATTTTCCGGCGAGATTCCGGCGGGATTCCGGCGAAATTCCGGCAGGATTCCGGCGTCGGCGGTCGGCGGCGGGCGGCGGCGGGCAGGGGCTGGAGGCGGAAATGGAAGGGAAGGGGGAGAGGGAAGAGGGAGAGGGAAGGGGGAGAGGGAAGTGGGAGAGGGAAGGAATGGGAGAGGGAAGGAGGGGGGTAAGGGTTATTTATAGAATTTTTGGTGGGTTTTGTAATATTTTTTATTTCTTTTTTCTATTTTCTTAAAATTAAAAATTATTTTATTTTAATTCAAAATACGTGTATTTATACGTATTAGGGCGAGAATAGTAAAATACAGGGCGAGATATAGTAATACCCATTTTTTATTATGTGGTCAGTTCTTGTCAGGTTTGGGTTATGTTGGAATTATATTATTCCAAAATTGGATCATTTTTTGATATTGTGTCCTTGAAACTTTTAGTTGTATTTAAATAATAATTTATATTCTATTACTTCTTAAGCTACTCTCAAATTTCTATAACTACTAACTTACAATTATAATTCTAGTTAAATCCCGCCCTCTATTTGATGATTATTCATTAGATCTACCATTTTAACCATGCTTTTGGATTATGAAGTTTATCTTTTGTAATTAAATTTGCTGTGAGTTGACTTTATACAATAACCTTTGTTGACTTTCAACAAATATGTTGCTTTAATTTATTGAAGTTTCTATGTGTACTATTCCGCGGTACGTAGGAATTCATAGTGCAATGACTTCAACCATTGTTGTTGCTCTCATCATGCTTAATTACTATAATTTTAACTAATACTAGTGCATTTTAGTGCAGTTTAAGTGCAAAACTAATGCAGATTCAATGCAAGTTTTGTGTAGATTTAAGAGCAAATTAGTAGTTCAAGTTCCAACAGTGTAGATTCAATGCGGAAAAATACTTTTCTTCTTTTAACACATTAACAACAATGACTGGCGATAATGGTGACGTCTGATATGGAAGCTAGATTCACCAAACTACAAGTTGAGGACTTCGAGCATATCATAAATCATAAAGACTAATAAGATAGATAGAGATTACATTTTTATTTGTAAGTTTTAGTTATTTGTTTTTGCAATAGTTTTGTCAATTCAATCATATTTCTGCATGAATTCTCAAATCAGATTAAGATTCCGTTTCTAACGGTTAAGTCGATGATTTTTATTGATCTAGAAATTCTATCCCACATGATAATAGTAAGCGATATTATAGTACAATAATGAGTACTATTATTATGTAAAACATAATAAACAATATAAAAATATATCTTCACATAAACATTAATCTTAACACGTGTAAAAAAAATAAAAGTTCGACATCGACGGAACCTCCCTTGGAAATGGTGAGAACATATAACGCTATCACACGCCATTTTCTACAACATCCAACGATGTTGTTTTCCCCTCCAGGTGCTCTACAAGAACAGGTGCTTAATTTAAGATACGTTCCACCTCCCTGAGAACCCTCCCTTGAACTTAATTCACAGGACCTTCTCCAGATAGGGGACATAGGTTTCTACTACATGTTGTCCGTAAAAAGTCTTTCAAGGTGTCAGTTTGGGTTAGCAAGTTCAGGTCCAATCGGTTATTTTCTTGTTGGTATTTAGTTAGGGTCGACTCGGGTTGGTTTTTTTCTTAATCATGTCAGATTTTGGTACACTTTGCGTTGAGTCATTTTGGATTTTTTATTATGTGGTCAGTTCTTGTCAGGTTTGGGTTATGTTGGAATTATATTATTCCAAAATTGGATCATTTTTTGATATTGTGTCCTTGAAACTTTTAGTTGTATTTAAATAATAATTTATATTCTATTACTTCTTAAGCTACTCTCAAATTTCTATAACTACTAACTTACAGTTATAATTCTAGTTAAATCCCGCCCTCTATTTGATGATTATTCATTAGATCTATCATTTTAACCATGCTTTTGGATTATGAAGTTTATCTTTTGTAATTAAATTTACTGTGAGTTGACTTTATACAATAACCTTTGTTGACTTTCAGCAAATATGTTTCTTTAATTTATTATAGTTTCTATGGGTATTATTCCGCGGTACGTAGGAATTCATAGTGCAATGACTTCAACCATTGTTGTTGCTCTCATCATGCTTAATTACTATAATTTTAACTAATACTAGTGCATTTTACGTGCATTTTAGTGCAGTTTAAGTGCAAAACTACTGCAGATTCAATGCAAGTTTTGTGTAGATTTAAGAGCAAATTAGTAGTTCAAGTGCCAACAGTGTAGATTCAATGCGGAAAAATACTTTTCTTCTTTTAACACATTAACAACAATGACTAGCGATAATGGTGACGTCTGATATGGAAGCTAGATTCACCAAACTACAAGTTGAGGACTTCGAGCATATCATAAATCATAAAGACTAATAAGATAGATAGAGATTACATATTTATTTGTAAGTTTTAGTTATTTGTTTTTGCAATAGTTTTGTCAATTCAATCATATTTCTGCATGAATTCTCAAATCAGATTAAGATTCCATTTCTAACGGTTAAGTCGATGATTTTTATTGATCTAGAAATTCTATCCCACATGATAATAGTAAGTGATATTATAGTACAATAATGAGTACTATTATTATGTAAAACATAATAAACAATATAAAAAATATATCTTCACATAAACATTATTCTTAACACGTGTAAAAAAAATAAAAGTTCGACATCGACGGAACCTCCCTTGGAAATGGTGAGAACATATCACGCTATCACACGCCATTTTCTACAACATCCTACGATGTTGTTTCGCCCTCGAGGTGCTCTACAAGAACAGGTGCTTCATTTAAGGCGCGTTCCACCTCCCTGAGAACCCTCCCTTGAACGTAATTCACAGGACCTTCTCCAGATAGGGGACATAGGTTTCTACTACATGTTGTCCGTAAAAAGTCTTTCAAGGTGTCAGTTTGGGTTAGCAAGTTCAGGTCCAATCGGTTATTTTCTTGTTGGTATTTAGTTAGAGTCGAATCAGGTTGGTTTTTTTCTTAATCATGTCAGATTTTGGTACACTTTGCGTTGAGTCATTTTGGATTTTTTATTATGTGGTCAGTTCTTGTCAGGTTTGGGTTATGTTGGAATTATATTATTCCAAAATTGGATCATTTTTTGATATTGTGTCCTTGAAACTTTTAGTTGTATTTAAATAATAATTTATATTCTATTACTTCTTAAGCTACTCTCAAATTTCTATAACTACTAACTTACAATTATAATTCTAGTTAAATCCCGCCCTCTATTTGATGATTATTCATTAGATCTATCATTTTAACCATGCTTTTGGATTATGAAGTTTATCTTTTGTAATTAAATTTGCTATGAGTTGACTTTATACAATAACCTTTGTTGACTTTCAGCAAATATGTTGCTTTAATTTATTGAAATTTCTATGGGTACTATTCCGCGGTATGTAGGAATTCATAGTGCAATGACTTTAACCATTGTTGTTGCTCTCATCATGCTTAATTACTATAATTTTAACTAATACTAGTGCATTTTACGTGCATTTTAGTGCAGTTTAAGTGCAAAACTACTGCAGATTCAATGCAAGTTTTGTGTAGATTTAAGAGCAAATTAGTAGTTCAAGTGCCAACAGTGTAGATTCAATGCAGAAAAATACTTTTCTTCTTTTAACACATCAACAACAATGACTGGCGATAATGGTGACGTCTGATATGGAAGCTAGATTCACCAAACTAAAAGTTGAGGATTTCGAGCATATCATAAATGATAAAGACTAATAAGATAGATAGAGATTACATTTTTATTTGTAAGTTTTAGCCATTACTTTTGGCTATATTTTATTCTGTTCAATCATATTTATGCATGAATTCTCAAATTTGATTAAGATTTCCTCTCTAAGGGTTAAGTCAATAGTTTTTTTCAGTGTAAATTTTTTTATCCCACCTTATAGTATAAATGTTATTTAATTATTATAATAAATACTCTTATTTTGTAAAATATAATAAAGTATGTATAAAGTTATCTTCACATAAGCATTAATCTTAATACAAACTAAATATTTAGCCGTCCAATCAAGTACAAATAAATTTTGACTAGTGCCAACTTCATTTACCATGTTTGGGCTGGTTGATTTAGAAGATAAGTTATTATTGCATTAAAATTTTAGTATACACAATATGTGATAGTTCAGACACAAAAAGGTTGTTGGTTATTTATATTATCTTAATGCATAAATTCATGTGGGGTCAAAATGAGAGGGGAAACAAAAGACACAAGATATCATGGAAAAACATTTCTATCCAACACAAGAAAACTGACTAGGTGCCAGGGATTTAAAAAATATGGTCGACTCATTCTCCTAAAAAATTTGGTGGAAAATGCAAATAGGATCATCACTGCGTGTAGATTCATGTGGTATTTTCCAGAAATATTTTGAATGAGGACATATATGTTTTAGTTTTGGAAGCCAGAGGACAATGGAATGTATATAACTAAATCAGCTTATCCTACTTCCAGAAAATTTAAACCTAACATTCAGGTATTGAGGAAGGCATTGAATTCAATAATACCAAAGAAGATTTCGTTCTTTGTTTAAAAATTATTGAATAATGCTCTTCTTTTCAACAATATCTGATTGATAATGGGAATTAATTTAGCTAGCTTCCAAGTATCATATATGTGATCATGTAGATTCTTTGTCATATTTTTTCGATACACTCTATGTTCACAATTTTTTCAATCCAAATGTAACGTTCAGATTTTTGTTACAAACTAAATCATTCCACCGCTTGTATAATGAAAAACAAAAAGGGTGTATATCACTACTGATAAATGGAAATCACCCAACATAGGAATGAAAGTGAATTGTGATGCACCATATATAGGTAGTACATATAGTTTGGACTGTTGTTAGAAACTCAGAAGGAGAACTATTACATAGCATCTCTCACTTTGTGAATGATCAACTCTTTTATGCATTTCATGTTGAGTTGTTAGCTATTTAATTTAACTCAACATTAGTGAATATTCTACGTAGATTTAAGAACAAATTAATAATTCAAGTGCCAACGAATGCAGATTCTGTGTGGAAAAATAACTTTTCTTTTTTTGTCACCTCTACAAATGGGAGCATACAAACAACAATGGGGAAGACATATATTACTATCATATGCTAGCTCATTTAAAATGATCTGTGTAGCTGGCGCCCTTATAAGTTATCACCCAAACCCCAAAACCATACCCAAAATCAACCTCCGCGTGATCATGAAGCGCATCTCTGTTAAAAGAGAACCCTCATCAGAATACTCGCCGGAAGATATCATGTCAGCAAAACTAACCACAAACAACAACGACAATGTGATATCTCTGAGGAGCAGAGCTATTGGTAACTTGAACTGCATTCCGCTGGAATTGGATTCATCCAAGGATGATGTTTGGGATGTTAGCGGCGGCCGGCCAGAGAGGAAGGTGAGAATTCTAGCACTGCTTCCGATTGGATTTCTTGATTCTCTTAGTCTCGAGGCATGTAAAAACATGAAGCTACGTCTTTGGAGTTATTTATGTGATGTCAAACTTATATTTTCATTTGAAGACATGCGCTAAGAGAAAAATGCTCCTTATATTTAAGACATGCGTTTAAGAGATAAGATCTCCTTAAAAAATGCTCACAAGTTATTCAAACAGCAACATATTCCTTAGAGACATTAGATTTTGTGGATATTATTGATTAATTAAAAATTTTACTGTGTATTCATTTCACATTGGTATAATTGAACTCCAGATTATCAAATATTCCATGTGAATTAAAAAAAAATAGTAATTCAAGTGCCAATGAGTGCAAATTCAGTGCAGAAATAACACTTTTCTTCTATTAACACCTCTATAACTAGGAGCAAAGAAACAACAATGGTTGTGACTTTCGTGCTGAAGGTAGAGGACTTTGAGTACATCATAGATAATAGAGAATAATAAGGTAGATCAATATTACATTTTTATTTGTAATTTTAGTAATTAATTTTGGAAATATTTTAGTAAGTTCCATCGTATTTTTGCACTAGTTCTCAAATCAGATTCAGATTCCATTTCTAATGATTAAGTTAATATTTTTTACCGATCTAGAAATTTTATCCCATGTGATAATAGTAAGTAATCTTACAGTATGATAACTAATACTCTTATTATGTAAAATATAATAAAGAATATATATATAACTATCTTTACATAAACCCTAATCTTAACAAACATTAAATATTTAGTCATTCAATCAGATAAATATGACCAATGAAAACTTCATTTACTATGTTTGAGCGATTTGATTTAGAAAATAATTTATTTTTGTATCTTTCTAAGTATTTGTACCTTCAACTAATTTTTTTTATGATATGGACAAGTAAGCCTTGGAGACATGCGCTAAAAGTAACTGAGTGACACCAGGCTTAATTTTCTAATTGATTCCTATAGAGGCATTGTGATTTGAGAAGGATTTCAAATTCCCGTCAAAAGTATATTCAGTTGCTGAGTTATTTGAATGCCTTTCGCGTGCTGAAACCTTAGGGAGATAATTCTGAAAGTACTGCACAATTAGTTTCACCATTAAAACAGGCTCATTGAAGGTTGAAAAAATGGAGAAGGTATATTGCTACCATACGTCAGCTTATTCAAAATTATCTTTGCATCTAAGGTCTTAAATCCATCTGCTTAGCCGATAACACTAGTCATGTTAGCAATGTTTCCTGATGAATCTAAATCCAAAATCATCAGGAGAAGTTTTTCAGGGCAATACAGGTTAGATTTTCTACTTCATGTAAAGCTAATTTCACAGCAAAATGTGAGTTATTTGTTTGCTCCACTCTCCTATTTACTCTAAGTCCATGGGGAGATTCAGTTACACCAGCACAAAGGTCGCACAAAATAAAGGAAATCCTTATCTAAATATTTGTGTGATATTTTCCTTGATCTCACAACCACATTGAGGATGGACTCTCACAAAAAGGTCTAGATAATTTTCTCTTTAAGGGGATAAGTTCGAGGGACAAGATCTCCTACGAAAATACTCAAAAAGAATGTAAACAGGAACATAGTTCTTAGAGGCTTTATAAGAGGATATTGAAGTTTAAGTGCATTATTATTGTAGATTCATTTCATATTTTTATAATTTAACTCCAGATCAGTGAATATATTATGTGGATATAAGAACAAATTAGTAATTCAAGTTCCAACGAGTGCATATTTAGTGCAAAAAATACACGTTTCTTCTTTTTTTCACCACTACAAATGGGAGCATACAAACAACAATGGGGATGAGTGACGTATATTGCTATCATATGTCAGCTCATTTAAAATGATCTGTGCCAAAACCCCAAAACCCTACCCAAAATCAACCTCTCTGTAATCATGAAGCACATCTCTGTCAAACTAGAACCTTCGTTAGAATAATCGCTAGAAGATCTCAGTCATCAAAACTAATCACTAGCTACAACTGCGCCAATGTGATATCTCTGTGGAGAAGAGCTAACAGTAACTTGAACAACATTCCACTGATATTAGATTTTTCCAAGGATGATGCTTGGGACATTAGCTACAGTCGGCCGGAGAAGAAGTTGAGAATTCTAGCGCCATTTCTGGTTAGATTTCTTGATCCCATAGTCTCGAGGCACGTAAAGACATACATCTACATCTTCGGAGTAATTTACGTGATGTCAAACTTATATTTCTATTTGAAGACATGTTCTAAGAGAAACTGAGTGACCCGTGGCCTAATTTTCTTGTTGATTCCTATACAGACAGTATGATTTAAAAAAGTTTCTTCAGGGCAATACAAGTTCGAATTTCTACTTTAGGTGAAGCTAACTTCACAGCAAAATCAGAATCATTTCTTTGCTCCACTATCCCATTTACTCTTAGTTCATCAGGAGATTCTATTACACCAATACAAAGGTCGCACAAATGAAAAAGGCAATCCTTAACTAAATCTTCATGCAATCTTTTCCTTGATCCTAGAACCACGTTGAGGATGGACTCCCTCAAAAAGGTCTAGATAATGTTCTTTTTAAGAGCATGAGTTTGAGAGACAAGATCTCCTTTGAAAATACTCACAAGGTATTGAAACAAGAACATATTCTTTGGAGACTTTATAAATGTATATTACAACTTAAGTGCATTAATACTGTGGATTCATTGCATATTGGTATAGCTTAACTCCGGATTAGTGAATATTCTATATGGATTTAAGAAAAAATTAGTAACTCAAGTGCCAACGAGTGCAGATTCAGTGCAGAAATATTACTTTTCCTCTTTTGTCATCTCTACAACTGGGAGCAAAGAAACAAAAATTGTGGTGAGTGACGTGCTAAAGCTCGAGGACTTCGAGTACGTCACAGATAATAGAGAATAATAAGGTAGATCAAGATAACATTTTTATTTTTGGGTTTTTGTCATTAGTTCTTGCAATAATTTATTCAGTTCAATCATATTTCTGCACGAGTTCTCAAATCAGATCAAGATTTTGTTTGTTACGATTAAGTCAATATTTTTTTATCGATCTATAAATTTTTCTCACAAGATCATAGTACCTGATCTTATAGTATAATAATGAGTACTCTCATTATGTAAAATATAATATATATATATATATATACATAATTATCTTCCCATAAAGATTAATCTTAACACACTCTATATATTTAGTCGTTCAATCTGATAAATATGACAAATGCCAATATCATTTACTGTGTTTGAGCAATTTGATTTAGAAAAGAAGTTATTTCTGTTTCTTTGTTAGTATCTTAACCGTCAACTAAATTATTTGATGCCATGGACAAGTAAGCCTTGAAGATATGCTCAAAATGAAACAGATTGACACAAGGCCTAATTCTCTTGTTGATTCCTATAGAAGCATTCTGATTTGAGAAGGATTTAAAAATCTCATTAAAAGTAGTATCACTTGTTGAGTTATTTGAACACCTTGTGCATGCTAGAACCTCAGGGAGATACTTCTGAAAGTACTGCACAGTTAGTTTTAGCTTCAAATAAAGTTCAACAAAGGTCAAAAAAATGGAGAAAGCATTTTGGTACATATATCAGCTCATTTATTATGAACTCTCCAGCTGAGGACCTAACTTTATTTGCTCGGTTGATAAGACTTGTCATGACAGAAATGTTCCATGGTGAATCTGAATAAAAAATCATCAGCACAAGTTTCTTAAGGGAAATACAGGTAAGATTTTCTACCTCGGGTATAGATATCTTCATAGCAAAATGTGAGTTATTTCTTTGCTCCACTCTCCCATTTACTCTTAGTTCATTAGGAGATTTAGTTATGCCAACACAAAGGTCGCATGAAAGAAAAAGGAAATCCTTAACTAAATATTTGTGTGGTATTTTCCTTGATCCAAGAGCCACACTAAGGATGGACTCCCTCAGAAAAGTCTAGTTCATGTTTTCTTAAAGGGCGTGAATTTGAGAGACAAGATCTCCTTCGGAAAATGCTCACAAATTATTAAAACAACAACATATTCCCTAGAGACTTTAGATCTTGTGGATATTCCTATTTAAGTGCAATGTTATTGTGGATTCATTAAAAAAATGGTAAAATTTAATTCCAGATTAGTGAATATTTTATGTGGATTGAAGAACAAATTATTAATTCAAGTGCCAATGAGTGCAGATTCAGTGCGGAAAAAACACTTTTCATCTTTTGTCACCTCTGCAACTGGGAGCAAAGAAACAACAATGGGGAGAATGACGTTTAAATGTCAAGGACTTCGTGTATGTCGTAGATAATAGAGAATAATAAAGTAGATCAAACTTACATTTTTTTTATTAGTGAGTTTTAGTCATTAGATTTCGATATTTTAGTCAGTTCAATCATATTTCTGCACAAGTTCTCAAATCAGATGAATGTTTTGTATTTTATGGTTAAGTCAATTGTTTTAATTGATCTAGAAATTTGATCCCACGTGATAATAGCAACTGATCTTAGAGTCAGTTTGGGTAAACGGGTTCAGGTCTGGTGGGTCAAATCAATTATTTTCTTATTAGGATTTAGTGTGGGTCGAGCCCAGCCATTTTTTTAATCATGTTTGGTCACGTTTCCATGGTATCTAGGAATTCTCAGTTCAATCACTTTATGCATTGTAACTTCGATCGTCATGCTCAATTACTAGAATTTGCATATATATAAGTGCATATAATGTGCGGATTTTTTTCCCGAGTACATTTCTTCCTCTGCAATTTATTAGGGGTGACTTCGAATTTTCATAGTCAGATCATTAAATCAACAATTTAAACAAACCTTCTAGAAATGCTTTACAAAGCAAATCTTAAGAATATTCCAGAGCCTATTGAATGCTAAAATTATAAATACCTACGAAATAAATTAAGAGGACATATAAAAAAATGAAGACCGAAGCTATAATCCTTATAAAAAGAACAAGAAGTTGCAGATAATATCTCAATGCTTGACTCCCTTCACTTCCCACTGCAAGGATAGTTCATACCATAAGAAGCGCTTCTCTACTAATTTGTATAAATTCACAAACTTAATATTTTTCTAGGAGACGGGGTAAAGCCTTTACCGTATGGATTTCCACAATAGAATTTATTTATGTATCTTTCTTAGTATCTAAACCTTCAACTGAATTATTTGATGCTATGGGCAATTAAACCTTGAAGACATGCTCTAAAAACAACCAGGTGACAACTGGCCTAATTTTCTTGTTTATTCCTACAAAACATTCCAATTTGAGAAGGATTTAAAAATCCAATCAAAAGTAGCATCACTTACGTAGTTATTTGAATATCTTTTGCGTACATATTTATTTTTAAAATCCCATCAAAAGTATATTCACTTCCTGAGTTATTTCAATGTCTTGTGCGTGCTAAAACCTTAGGGAGATAATCCTGGAAGTACTGCACAATCAGTTTAACCTTCAAAATAGGTTCATCAAAGGTCAGAAAAAAATGGAGAAAGTACATTTCTATCATGAGTCAGCTTATTCAAAATGATTCTTGCAACTAAGGTCCTAAATCCATCTGTTTGGCCAATAATAGAGGTCATGTTAGCAATGTTTCCTAATGAATCTAAATCCAAAATCATCAGGGGAAGTTTGTTAGGGGCAAACATGTTAGATTTTTTACTTCAGGAAAAGCTGATTTCACAGCAAAATGTGAGTTATTTCTTTGCTCCACTCTCCCATTTACTCAAAGTTCATTGGGAGACTCAGTTACACCAACACAAAGGTCACACAAAATAAAGGAAATCCTTATCTAAATATTTATGTGATATTTTCCTTGATCTCACTACCACATTAAGGATGGACTCCCTCTAAAAGGTCTAGATAAATTTCTTTTTAAGGGCATGAGTTTGAGAGACAAGATCTCCTACGAAAATACTCAGAAAATATTGAAACGGGAACTAATTCCTTAAAGACTTTATAAATGGATATTGCAGTTTAAGTGCATTATTACTATAGATTCATTACATATTGGTATAATTTAACTCTAAATTGGTGAGTATATTATGTGGATTTAAGAAAAAATGAGTGATTCAAGTGCCAACGAAAGCAGGTTTAGAGCGGAAAATAAACTTTTCTTCTCTTTTCACCTCTGCAATTGGGAGCATACAAACAATGATGGGGGCGACTGACATATAATGCCATAATATGTCAGCTAATTTAAAAGGATCTGTGCAGCTGGCGCCCTTATTAGTTATAACCCATACCCCCAAAACCCTACCCAATATCAACCTCAAACCTCATCAGAAGACTCGTTGGAAGATCTCCCATCAGCAAAACTAACCACGAGTAACAACTACGCCAATGTGATATCTCCAAGGAGTAGAACTAATGGTAACTTGAACTTCTTTCCACTGGAATTGGATTTATCCAAGGATGATGTTTAGGACATTAGCGGCGGTCGGTCGGAGAAGAAGCAGAGAATTCTAGTGCCACTTCTTGTTGGATTCCTTGATCCTCTTAGTATCAATGGATTTAAGGACCTCAAGCTATGTCTTTGGAGTAATTTACATGATGTAAAAATTATATTTTATTTGAAGACATGCGCTAAGATAAATTGAGTGACACCTAGCCTAATTTTCTTGTGAATTCCAATAAAGACATTCCGATTTGAAAGTTTTTCTTCAAAGCAATACATTTCTTATTTTTTACTTTAGATAAAGCTAACTTCACAAAAAAATCATAATACTTCTTTGCTCCACTCTCCCATTTACTCTTAGTTCATCAGGACATCCCATTACACCAACACATGGATCGTAGAAAAGATAAAGGCAATCCTTGACTAAATCTTCGTGCGATAGTTTCCTTGATCTCACAACCACATTGAGTATGGACTCCCTTATAAAGGTCTGGTTCATGTTCTCTTTAAGGGCATGATTTTGAGAGAAAAGATCCCCTTTGAAAATGCTCACAAGCTATTCAAACATCAACATATTCCTTAGAGACTTTATATCATGTGGATAATTGTAGTGTAAATCCAAAATTACTTTGGATTAATTGTAGATTGGTATAATTGAACTCCAGATTATTGAATATTATTTGTGTATTTAAGAAAAAATTTGCAATTCAAGTGCTAATGAGTGTAAATTCAGTGCATAAAAACATGCTGAGTTATTTGAAAGCCTCGTGCATGCTGAAACCTTATGAGATTATTCCGAAAGTACTGCACAATTAGTTTCACCTTCAAAATAGGTTCATCCAAGGTCAGAAAAAATGGAGAAAGTGTATTGCTAGCATATGTCATCTTATTCAAAATGATCTTTGCATCTAAGGTCCTAAATCCATCTGCTTGGCCGATAACAACAGTCATGTTAGTAATGTTCCTTGATAAACTTAAATCCAAAATCATCAGTAGAAGTTTCTTCAGGGCAATGCAAGTTAGATATTCTATTTCAGGTAAAGCTAATTTAAAAGAAAAACGTGAGTTATTTCTTCTCTGCACTCTCTCATTTACTCTAAGTTTATTAGGAGATTCAGTTACACCAACACAAAGGTCGCACAAAAGAAAAAGGCAATCCTTATCTAAATCTTTCTGCGATATTTTCCTTGATCCAAGAACTTCATTGAGGATGGATACCTTCAAAAAGGCCTAGATTATATTTTGTTTTAGGGAAATATTTCGAGAGACAAGATCGCCTTCGAAAATATTCACAAGGTATTGAAAGTGGAACATATTCCTTAGAGACTTTATAAATGTATATTGTAGCTTAAGTGCATTATTACTGTGGATTCATTTCATTTTGATATAATTTACCTCCAGATTATTGAATATTCTATGTGGATTTAAGAACAAAATAGTAATTCAAGATCCAACGAGTGCATATTCAGTGCGGAATATACACTTTTCTTAGTTTGTCACATCTACAAATGGGAGCATGCAAACAACAATGGGGGTGACTGTCATATATTACTATAATATGTTAGCATAATTAAACTAATCTGTGTAGCTGGAACCCTTAATAGTGATCACCCAAACCCCAATATCCTATCCAAAAGCAACCTCCCCGTTATTATGAACCACATCTCAATTAAACTAGAACCCTCATCAGTGTACTTGCAGGAAGATCTCCCATCATCAAAACAAACCACAAACAACCACTCCGCCAATGTGATGTCTCCGAGGAGCATAACTGATGGTAACTTGAACTACATTCCGCTGAAATTGGATTCGTCCAAGGATGACGTTTGAGACGTTAGCGACGCTCGGCCAAAGAAGAAGCTGAGAATTCTAGCACCACTTTCTATAGGATTTCTTATTGATTCCTATAGAAACATTCTGATTTGCAAAAATTACTTCAGGGAAATACAATTTATATTTTCTACTTTAGGTAAAGCTAACTTCCCGTCAAAATCATAATTATTTCTTTGCTCAACCCTCCCATTTACTCTTAGTTCATCAGGAGATTCTGTTACACTAACACAAAGATCGCACAAAAGAAAAAATGAAATCATTAACTAAATCTTTGTGCAATATTTTCTTTGATCCCTAACCACATTGAGTCTTAGAGACAAGATCTCCTTCGAAAATGCTCACAAGTTATTCAAACAGAAACATATTCCTTAGAGACTTTAGATCATGTGGATGTTGTAGTTTAAATGCAAAATTACTGTGGAATCATTGCAGAGTGGTAAACTTGAACTCTGGAACACTGAATATTCTATGTGGATTTCAGAACAAATAAGTAATTCGAGTGCCAATGAGTGCAAATTCAGTGAGTAAAAAACACTTTTCTTCTATTATCACCTCTACAACTGGGAGCAAAGAAACAACAATGGTGGCCACTAGAGTGCTAATAGTCGAGGACTTCGAGTACATAAATATAATAGAGAATAATAAGGTATATCAAGATTACATTTTTATTTGTAATTTTTAGTCATTAATTTTTGCAATATTTTTGTAAGTTCAATCATATTTCTGCACAAGTTCTCAAATTAGATTAGGATCCATTTCTAACGGTTAAGTTAATATTTATCGATCTAGAAATTTTATCCCACGTGATAATAGTTAGTCATCTTATAAATAATAATGAGTATTCGTATTATGTAAAATATAATAAGGAATATATATAACTATCTAAACATAAACACACTAAATATTTAGTCACCTAATCATATTAATATGACCAATGCCAACTTCATTTACTATGTTTGTGCAATTTGATATAGAAAAGAAGTTGTTTTTGTATCTTTCTCGGTTTTTGAACCTTTAAATAACTATTTGATGATATGGAGAAGTAAGCCTTAAAGACACACGCTAAAAGAAACTAACTGACACCGGGCCTAATTTTCTAATTGATTCCTATAGAGGCAATGCGATTTGAGTAGGATTTCAAAATCCCATCAAAAGTGAATTCACTTGTTGAGTTATTTGAACGCCTTATGCGTGCTGAAACCTTAGGGAGTTAATTCTGCAAGTACTGCACAATTAGTTTCACCTTAAAAATAGGTTTATCAAAGGTTGGAAAAAATGGAAAAGTATATTCCTATCATTTGTCAGCTTATTCAAAATGATCTTTGCATCGAAGGTCCTAAATCCATCTGCTTGGCCGATAGCACCAGTCATGTCATCAATGTTTCTCAATGAATCCAAATCCAAAATCATCTAAAGAAGTTTCTCAGTTATATTTTCTTCTTCAGGTAAAGCTAATTTCACTGTAAATTGTGATTTATTTCTTAGCTCCACTCTCCCATTTACTCTAAGTTCATCAGTAGATTCAGTTACACCAACACAAAGGTAGGACAAATGAAAAAAGCAACCCTTATATAAAACTTTGTACGATATTTTCCTTTATCCAAGAACCACATTGGGATGGACTCCCTAAGAAAATACTCACAGGGTATTGAAACAAGAACATATTCTTTAGAGACTTTATAAATCGATATTGCACTTTAACTGCATTATTAATGTTGATTTATTGCATAATGATATAGTTCAACTCTAGATTAGTGAATATTCTATGTGGATTTAAAAACAAAATAGTAATTCAAGTGCCAACAAGTACAGATTTAGTGAGGAAAAAACATTTTTCTTCTTTTGTCACCTCTACAACTGGGAGCATACAAACAATAATGGGGGCGACTAATGTATATTGCAATCATATGTTAGCTCATATAAAATTATCTGTGCTACTGGCACCCTTATTAGTTATCACCCAAACCCCAAAATCCAACCCAAAGTCAACCTCCCCGTGATCATGAAGCACGTCTATGTTTAAACTAGAACACTCATCAGAATACTCACTAGAAGATCTCCAGTCATCAAAACTAACCACAAGAAACAATAGCACCAATGTTATATCTCTAAGGAGCAGAACTAACAGTAACTTTAATAGCATTCCGTAGGAATTGGATTCGTCCAAGGATGATGTTTGGGACATTAGAGGCAGTCAGCCGAAGAAGAAGCCAAGAATTCTAGTGCCGCTTCCTGTTGGATTCCTCAATCATCTTAGTCTCGAAGCACGTAAGGACATGCAGCTATGTCTTCGAAGTAATTTACATAATGCAATTTCATATTTTTATCTGAAGACATGCGTTAAGAAATATTGAGCGCACCGGGCCAAATTTTCTTGTTGATTCCTATAGAGCATTCCGATTTGAAAATGTTTCTTCAGGGCAATAAAAGTTAGATTTTCTACTTTAGGTAAATCTAACTTCACAACAAAATAATAATTGTTTATTTGCCCCCACTATCTCATTTACACTTAGTTCATCAGGGGATTCCATTACACCAACACAAAGGTCGCACAAAAGAAAAAGACATTCCTTAACTAAATTTTTGTGAAATATTTTCCTTGATCCCAGAAACACATTAAGGTTGGACTCCTTAGGAAAGGTCTAGTTCATGTTCTCTTTAAGGGCATGAGTTTGAGAGGCAAGATCTCCTTCGGAAATGCACACAAGTTATTCAAACAACAACATATTCCTTACAGACTTTAGATCGTGTGGATATTATTATTTAAGTGCAAAATTATTGTGGTATAATTGAACCCCTAATGATTGAATATACTATGTGGATTAAGTAAAATTAGTAATTCAAGTGCCAATGAGTGCGAATTCAGTGCATAAAAACATTTTTATATTAACACCTCTTCAACTGGGAGCCAAGAAACAACAATGGTAGCAGTCAATGAGTTTGAGTAGGTCATAGATAATAGAGAGTAATAATATAGATTAAGATTACATTTTTATTTGTAAGTTTTAGTCATTAATTTTGGAAATATTTTAGTAAGTTCAATCATATTTCTGTACTAGTTCTCAAATCATATTAAGATTCTGTTTCTAACTGTTAAGTTAATATTTTCTATCGATATAGAAATTTTATCCCACATGATAATAGTAAGTGATCTTATACTTTTTTTCCAAGTATACAACAACACATTAAAAGAATAGAGTAACGGTACTACGTGCGATTTTTCACACACTGAAAGTGCGAACTCGG
This sequence comes from Rubia yunnanensis, assembly GCA_037428765.1. Taxonomy (NCBI): domain Eukaryota; kingdom Viridiplantae; phylum Streptophyta; class Magnoliopsida; order Gentianales; family Rubiaceae; genus Rubia; species Rubia yunnanensis. The sequence continues at coordinate 17,638,665 of CM075062.1, forward strand.
AATCTATCTCCGATCTCCTTCAATCCATCTTCGATCACCTTCAATCCATCTCCGATCTTCCACCACAACCGATCTATTGATCTATTCATCTCGCTTCCATGGCAGCTCCTCCACCTGGAGGTAGCCCGCAATCAGCCTATGCCGATTGTCTCAAAACAAAGAGCAACCCAGCGAACCCTAAACTCAAGAAACTCAACCTCAAGCCTCAATTGTCATTCAAAGGAGAACCATGTTGCTTCTTCACGGAGGAGGAAATCGACCTCATCGCAGAGCCATTCAACGAAGCCCTAATCGGGAAATTCACCAGAGGTCGGCCAACCTTGGCATTTCTCCGGCACCATTTTCAGACAATTGGCTTCAAAGGGGATTACAGAATTACAGCTCTAGATGCGAGGCATGTGAGAATCACCTTCGACCTCGAGGAGGACCTGCATCGATGCTGGAGCAGATACACTTGGAATCTTGGGGGAGCTGTCATGAGAGTTCTAAAATGGACGAAGGATTTTGATATTGATGAGGAGCCCCCTTTTGCGCCAATCTGGATAAACGTCGAGCTACCTCCGACTCATTTTTTCCATCCGGATGCTCTTGAAGGAATTGGTCAGTCTCTAGGTAAATTCCTATATGCTGATATCCCAACTGAGACTTTATCACGACCTTCCACTGTTAGAATGAGTGTAGAATTTGATTTAAGAAACCCCCTCCCAAGCAAGGTTAGGCTAGGGACCCTGAGAAAACATAAGCACTACAATATAGTATATGAGGACCCTCCACAGTATTGTAGGGAGTGTAAGAAACTGGGACACAATATATCAACCTGCAGAAGATTAGGTAACTCATCAGAACAAGTCGATCACCAGGGTGGTAATGACACCAAGAAGAGCACAGCAAAAGGTCAACCACCAAAAGGACAAGGTCCTAATCCTGTAACATATAAGAAACCTCAAACTGCTCCTGAAGCTGGGAAGAAGCACATAGAGGTCTGGAAAAAGAAAGTGGATGCTGGTCCAACCATAACCCCTGAGGAGGAAGAAGAAGAATTCCTGGATGCATTAAACACGGATGAACTCCCCTCAGACAAAGGAAAAGGCCTGATGACTAACGACTCCTCACCACTTGCCAAGTCAGGGCCATCCAAACAACCCTGGGATGATTCCCCATCACCCAAGAGAACAGGTAATCCAGATAAACAATTTTTTCAATCTACTAACCGTTTTCAGCTGTTGGATGAGCTACAGGAGCAAGAACAAAACGCAGAGGACCTAGCTGAGGACTTGGAAATGGACTTTATGGAGGCCACTGAGGTGCTTCCTTCTATCCAGGTTCTCCCTTTCTCTACCACACACAAAATTAATACACCCACTGCCACATCAACACATGCTATGACAGTGATCGATCCTGGGAATGAGATTGTGAATATGCCTGATAAAGATATGACTGAAATAGAAAAAGATATGCCTGAGGTGAATGTAGACAAAGATATGCCTGATATAGAAAAGGAGTCTGTGTTGGAAAAAGTGTTACATGTTCCTTCTAATGAAATGTCTGATGGTAATAGGACTGATAAATTAAGTGAGGACCATATTGCTAACATCTCACAGGAGGTAAACAAACGAAATAAAGATCAAATAGAACCTCTGCTCCTAGGGGATACCTCAAAACTATCCCACTCTAGCACCATTACCCACTCAGCACCTCAGGTAACAGATACCCCCAACTTGCTAGGTGCAGACCAACAATCTCAATCTGGAAGGGTTGAGAGGAGAAAATCTACTTTCTTCACTCAACCAAACAGAATTAGCTCAAGGCTAGCAGCAAAACAGAATGTTATCCATGAATTGTAAAATCTTAGCATGGAATGTAAATGGTTTATCCACCTCTGTGGAAAGAATCAAAGAATTAGGTCTGGTCCATAAGCCTGATATTTTAGCCATTATTGAACCTAAGCAAAAACAGAACTCGTTTGAAGATTTCACAAAGACTTTACACTTTCATTCTGGTCTAGCTTCGGAATCAGGAAAGATATGGATAATGTGGAACAATAATATACAAATACATCTCATCCATAATGACCCTAATTTCACAATAATGAAAATAGACAATCAGGTGATAGGGAAAGAATGGTATTTAATTGTAGTTTATGCAGCACATTCAAGACTAGAAAGACAGGAAATGTTTGGTAGAATTTTAAATTTACCCTCAAGGCCATATTTCCTTATTGGTGATTTTAATGTTATCAGAACACTCTCAGAGTACAAAGGGACCTCTAATCCTGGAATAGATAGCATTATGGATTTTGACATATTTATTAATGCTATGGAACTTGAAGAACCCCACACTGTTGGAAATATCTACACTTGGGCTGGGTATAGGCTGAAAGGGAAAGAAATCAAAGTAAAAGAAAGGGTAGCTAAGAAACTAGACAGGGGCTTAGCTAATCAAAAACTTAGACTCATTTTCCCAAGCATATCTATACAGGTTCTGAATAGAACCACATCAGATCATTGTCCACTTCTAACAAGTTTACATAATCTGAATAAAACCTACCCAAAGCCCTTTAGGTTTCAAAATATGTGGTATCTGAGAGAGGGTTTCCAGCAAGTCCTGACAAATAATTGGGAGCAGCCTATAGAGGGTTATGGAATGTTAAGATTTAGTAACAAACTGAAAAGGCTAAAAATTTTTCTTAAACAGTGGAACAAGGAGGTCTTCAAAGATGTTTTTCAGAACATTAAAGAAGCTGAGAAGGAGGTAGATAGATTGGAGGCTGAGAATGATGAAAATGATAATGCTTTAACCCTAGAAGCCCTTAACACTGCAAGAACAAATCTCCTAATCAAAATTAAGGAAAGAGATACATTCTGGAAACAAAAGAGTAGGGTGAGATGGATGAAAGAAGGGGACTGTAACAGCCAATTCTTCCATAACTCAGTGAAGCAGAAACACTCCAGACTATCTATACAAAAAATTAAGGATGATAACAACAGCTGGTTAACTGACCAGGATGATATTGGGAGTGCAGGGGTTAGGTTTTTTTCTAATCTTCTACAGGAGGAGAATACTGACATTAGTGGTGTAAACCTTGCCTTTTTTCTTCAAGACATTCCACCTCTGATTTCCCAACAGACAAACATAGAGCTTCTGGAACCTGTAACTTCTGAAGAAGTTAAAACTGTGGTGTTTAGTCTTAGTGAAAACAGTGCCAGTGGTCCTGATGGATTTCATGGACTGTTCTATAGAAACAGTTGGGACACTATTGGCAAAGATCTTACTGAGGCAGTAAGGGACTTTCAAGCAGGAACACCAATCCCCAGGGCTATGGCATCCACCCATATTGCCCTCATTCCTAAAAATCAGCATCCATCAACTTTCAATGAGTTTAGACCTATAAGTCTTTCAAACTTTAGTAATAAAGTTTGTTCAAAGATTTTGATGGAGAGGATAAAACAGTTGATGCCCACACTTATATCACCTGAACAATCAGCTTTTCTTCAAGGGAGGGAAATTGCTGATAATGTGATCCTGATGCAAGAATCCACTAGATTTTTGCAGAAAGACAATGAATGTCTTAACCTAATCCTCAAACTGGACATGACAAAAGCTTTTGATAGGGTCTCTTGGACAGCTCTAAATTCTTTACTGCTCAAATTAGGATTTCATGGATCCCTGGTTAAAATCTTAATGTCTAACATAGCATCTGCATGGTTTTCAGTTCTAATAAATGGAGTAGCATATGGTTTTTTCAAGCCATCAAGAGGTCTCAAACAGGGTGACCCCTTGTCTCCATTTCTGTTTAATATCCTCACTGAGCTTATGTCTAGGAAGCTCCACACTTTATTTGAATCTAGGGCATTAGCTAGGTTTCATCTCCCACAGCACACTACCCCACTAACACATCTGATTTATGCTGATGACACCTGCATTTTTTTAAAAGCAACTGATAAATCACTCAGGAATTTTGCTGCTTTTATCACCTCATTTGAAAAAGCAACAGGTCAGAAAGTAAATATGCAGAAATCTTGCTTTTACACAGGAAATAAATGCAGCAGAGCACAAAAAAGAAAAATCACTAACATTCTGAGTATGCAGGAAGGCAGTTTCCCCTTTAGGTATTTAGGATGTCCTATATACAAGGGTAGAAAACTAAATGCACATTTTCACAGTATACTGGAAGCAATTAGTGCAAAAATTCACACCTGGAACTCCAAATGGATCTCCAGAGGTGGTAGGATCATACTCATTAAGTATGTTCTCTCCTCTATTCCTCAACATGTCTTTGCAGTGCTACAGCCAACTAGTTTTACCCTAAGAAAAATTGAAATGGTGTGTTCTGATTTTCTATGGGGGGAAACTGAAGGTAAAAAGCACAAACACTGGAGATCTTGGGAAAGAATGTCTTTCCCTGAAGATGAAAATGGGATAGGTTTAAAAAACTTAGACTCAGTAATTGATGCCTACTCCCTTAAGCTCTGGTGGAAAATGCAGCAGGGAATAGCCCCATGGACAAAATTTATCTGGTCTCTCCCAAAACATAGGAGAACTTCAGATGTATGGAAAAGAGTCCATTCAGTTTCAGAATTTGCAGAAAAACACACAAGAATTATAGTGGGAAGGGGAACCTGTAGTTTCTGGAGTTCAAACTGGACAGGACATGGATTACTTATAGATAAGCTATATGGAAATGCCCCACTAAATCCAGAACTAACTGTTAGAGAATTTCTCACAAATAGGGCTCCATTTTTATCTTTTCTGGCACCACATATTACTGCTGATTGCTTACAGGATCTGCAAAGGGAACTCCCTCTCACTGAGGACAGTGATATCATGGTTTGGACTCCTAGTCCACAAGGTAAGTTTTCGATTAAATGTGCTTACAAAAGTCTGAGACACAAACATAGAGAATCAGCATCACTGAAAAAGGTACAATCTCTAAACCTACCTGTGAAGATCACCTTTCTGACTTGGAGAATTCTAAACAACTTGATGCCTATGGATGATATGCTCACTGATTTTGGGATTGTCACTGTATCTAAATGTCCTTTTTGTGAACATGAGGATACTCTGCAACACTTTTTTAATTCATGCCCCTATGCCTCTTTCATATGGAAACAAATGCATGAAATCCTAGAATTACCACAGGAACAGTTTGTAAATTTATGGGACAGATTAACAACCTATTGGAACATTACAAATCTGTCAAAATTGCATAATTTCCTTTGTTATTCTTTGCCTTGTTTAATCCTTTGGGAACTATGGAAAGCAAGGGGCCAGGTGCTATATCAAAATGTCAAGCTAACACCTTCACATACTTGGAAGCAGGTTAAGGCAAACTGTAGACTCATTTCTACAGTTCGGCCACTGTATTCAAGTAACCCCTCAGATACCATATGGATCCAAAGAGGATTAATCCCATTCCTGAACCCACCCCCACCTAAAAAACTGATCCCTATCAAATGGGAGCCCCCAGATACAGGATTTAAACTGAATGTTGATGCATCTTGCAATCAAAACTCTTCATCTGTTGGGGGACTCATTAGGGATAAGGGGGGAAGTTTCAGACTTGGTTTCCACAAACTTACTATGGGTATTTCTCCTTTGCAGGTGGAGCTTCAGTCTGCCCTTCATGGCATCCAACTGGCAGTGGAAACCGGTTTCCATCAACTAACACTCGAGATGGACAGTCAGAATGCAGTGAGCATCATCAATGGCAAACTGAAGCCTCCATGGAACTGCCTTCAACTTGCAAGGCAGGTGGCAGATCTAACGAAGAAACATGACATCCGAGTTAGCCACATCTATAGAGAGATCAATGGTGCAGCAGATTTTTTGGCAAAGTATGGACAACAAAGAAGGGTTCCACAACATTTCGCGGATCCTACATGCATCCCGCAGCTAAAGGAAATACTTCTAAAGGACACACATTATTCTTGGAGACGGATCATGGCGTAGTTCCGGAAATGCAAGGCTGGAGTGTACATCGACACGGGGGGTGGAGGTGTACATAAACAGAAGGGCATTTCCGGTTTTCAACTTTTAGCTTAGATGTAGGTACAGGTCTCTTTTGTTATCGGCATAGATTATGCCGCACGGATTGCGACAACTAGTGTCCAATTCTCTCTTGTATAAATCTTCTGGATTGTTTTCACGGGATTTCAATCCCAATCTGATGGTTAGGGGAGCCATAATAGAACCCCCCACCTACAGGTGGTTTCAATTAAAAAAAAAAAGTAAGTGATCTTATTGTATGATAATGAGTACTCTTACTATGTAAAATATAATAAAGAATATATATAATTATCTTCACATAAACCGTAATCTTAACACACACAAAATATTTAGTTGTCCAATTAGATAAATATGACCAATGCCAACTACATTTACTATGTTTGGGCAATTTGATTTTAAAGAGAAGTTACTTTTGTATCTTTTCAAGTATTTGAACCTTCAACTAATTTTTTCATGATATGGACCAGTAAGCCTTGGAAGCATGCGCCTAAAGCAACTGAGTAACATCGGGCGGGCCTAATTTTCTAATTGATTCCTATAGAGGCAATGCGATTTGAGAAGGATTTCAAAATCACATCAAAAGTAGACCCACTTGCGGTTTTATTTGAACGCCTGGTGAGTTCTGAAACCTTAGGGAGATAAATTTTAAAGTACTGCACAATTATTTTACCCTTCAAAATAGGTTCATCAGAGGTATGAAAAATTGGAGAAAGTATATTGCTATTATTTGTCAGCTTATTAAAAATTATCATTGCATCTAAGGTCCTAAATCCATCTGTTTGGCCGATAACAGCAGTCATATTTACAATGATCCTTATTGAATCTAAATCCAAATTCATCAGAAGAAGTTTCTTCAAGACAATACAAGTTATATTTTCTACTTCAGGTAATGCTAATTTCCCAGCAAAATATGAGTTATCTCTTAGCTCCACTCTCCCATTTACTCTAAGTTCATCAGGAGATTCAGTTACACCAACACAAAGGATCTACAAAAGAAAAAGGAAATTCTTATCAAAATCTTTGTGCGGTATTTTCCTTGATCCCAGAACCAAATTGAGAGTGGACTCCCTAAGAAATGTCTAGATATATTTCTCTTTAAGGGTATGAGTTTGAGAGACAAGATCTCCTTCAAAGACTTTATAAATGGATACTGCAGTTTAAGTGCGTTGTTATTGTAGATTCATTGCATATTGGTATGATTCAACTCCAGATTAGTGAATATTCTATGTAGACTTAAGAACAAATTAGTAATTCATGTGCAAACAAGTGCAGATTCAGTGTGGAAAAAACACTTTTCTTCTTGTCACCTCTACAACTGGGAGCATACAAACAACAACGGGGGTGACTGACATATATTGCTATCATATATCAGCTTATTTAAAATTATCTATCCAACTGGCACCCTTATTAGTTATCACCCAAAACCTAACCCAAAATCAACCTCACCGTGATCATGAAGCATGTCTCTATTTAAACTAGAACCCTCGTCAGAATACTCGCTGAAAGATTTCCCATCATCAAAACTAACCACGAGCAACAACCGCACTAATGTTATATCTCTGAGGAGCAAACTAACAATAACTTGAAGAGCATTTCCCTGGAATTGGATTTGTCCAAGGATAATGTTTGGGACATTAGTGGCGGTTGGCCGGTGAAGAAGTCGATAATTCTAGTGCCACCTCCTGTTAGATTCCTTGATCCCCTTAGTCTCGAGGCACATAAGAACATGCAGTTATGTCTTCGGAGTAAGTTACATGATGAAAACTCATATTTATATCTGAAGACATGTGTTAAGAGAAATTAAGTGATACCAGGCCAAATTTTCTTGTTGATACCTATAGAGACATTTCGGTTAGTGTAAGGGGATTCAACCTCTAGCCTTCATATATTTTCCAGTAAGCGAGGTGTTTGAATCCTTCCACTAAGAGATAGGTGTTTTGAAACTATTACTTAGTGTAAAGGGATTTGGCTTCTAGCATTCTGATGTTTGTCAGAAAGTGGTGCGCTCGAATCCCTCCGTTATGGGATAGGGGTTTCGAAACTATTACTTAGTGTAAAGGGATTCAGCTTCTAGCCTTCTGATATTTTTTAGAAAGTGAGGCATTCAACTCTTACCACTACGGGATAGGGGTTTTGAAACTATTACTTAGTGTAAAGGGATTCGGTTTCTATCCTTTTGATCTTTGTCAAAAAGTGGGGCGTTTAAACTATTACTTAGTGTAAAGGGATTTGGCTTTTAGCCTTCTGATCTTTGTCTAAAAACAAGGCATTCAAACCCTTCCACTAAGGGATAAGGGTTTAAAAACTATTACTTAGTGTAAGGGTATTCGACTTCTAGCCTTCTGATTTTTTCTAGAAAGTGAGGCATTCAAATCCCTCCACTGAGGAGCAGGGGTTCCAGCATGACGGACTTGTTCCTCTTGAGTTTTAAGAGTGTTCGCATTTGAAGTCATGATGGTTTCTTCCCTTGGCCTTCCAATCCTTGTTCAGAGAGCTAACCATTCAAAAGTTAAAAATGGGAAGTGGAAAAGTCGAATGGGACTAGAATTTGAATTCAAAGTGGGGAGTGGAAAAGGTGCGCGTGATGCTTCCCCTTTCTTCTCTAGGCGTGTGGAGCCCTAGTTAGGCTCCACGCATATCACTTCCCCTTGATTACCTTGATCTAAGCAGCCTACTTACCCACACAACAATGTTTTCTCTTGACGCCTGAGGTAGTAATTGCTCCCTTTTCCACTTCCTATATATACGCAAAGACTTTCACCATTTCTCACTTTTAGCTCACCCAAAATTCTCATAACTTCCAAACTCTTTGCTCTATCTCTCAGAGCACTTTGCCAGCGCCCTTTCTCCTTTCACGCTTTTTGAGATTGCCGACTAACTTTTCCGGCCACTACCTAGTAAGTCCACTGACCTACACTGGGCCTAGATTCGGGAAGACGAGGCAAGAAGGCCTTACTTTTTTGAGAAGATATTAACTCATGTTCCCAAAAGGCCGGAAACATTATCTTTGGATAACTAAGTTATTGAAAACCCTCTCTTCATGGGTGAGAATGTCAGAGGACTTGAAGTTGGAGGTCCTTCAAGAAGACAAAAATTGGAGGGGTACAAGGACCGATTGGTGCACTGTGTACGAGGGCCACTTCAAGTTTGGATTATGTCTCCCTCTACCCCCCATCCTCTCTCATCTTCTGGAGGAGCATCAACCGAGCTTGGCCCAAGTTCATTCAAACGTCATCCTACTGGTTATGGCATTTAAAAATCGGTGTAACAGCTTAGGTATCACTCCTCGGTATGAGCTGTTTAGGTCATTATACTACCTCTCTGGTAGCTATTCAGTGGCGCATTCAACCGGGGGTCAGGATATAATTCTTGGGGGGGAGAATGACTATGTGCAACAGATTCTCACCCCCTAAAAATTTGCTACATGCTGCAAAGGGTGGCATAGAGCTCCTATTTTCACTTTTTAAAAAGAGGCCGAGGAATACTTTGTTCCGGATTGGAATCCAAAGCCTAAGTTTGAGAATCCCACCACATATGTCACCCCAGAAAATGTCGTAAGGAATAGAGATCTGTTGCTAAGCAATCCCCTCGATATCTCGAGGAATTTTGACTCTGTGTGGCCGGAGGAAGTATATGACTTGATTTATAATCAAGGGGCAGTTTGAATTAAACCTCCAGCAGAAGTTATGGAGTCTATTTACGGAAAAGGGAAAAGGAAGGAGAAGCTTTCCGAGAAGAGGACTCCTATCACTCAGGAGTATGCCACTGCAATCAAGAAGAAATATGTGGGTGATAAACCCCTTAGAACGAAAGTAAAAAGGAAGCCCTCTTCGGCTGTTATTGGATGGGCTTCACAGGATTCCAAGAAGTGAAAGACTAAGGGTAGAAGCCTTAAACCTTCCAGGTGTGCCTTCAAAACTGCTAAGGCCGTGCCGGGGCCTACCCTAGCAGATAACACTGAAAAGGATTCCATTAGGATCTCTTCTTCATCTTCTAAAGATGTTTGTAGCATCCTTAGTTTTTTCCTGCCCTTGCTTTTATCTAGTGTTTTTTCGCTTTCTTTCTGTTGGCTAATTTGTGTTTTCCCTTTTTCCTTTTGTTCAGTGGATTTTACTACAACTCTTGCCTTCGCCAACAAGATGGAGACTGGTAACCCTTTGGCGAATTTTGTATTCCTTACACCAGCTCTTGAAGGGGTCATTGACAAATTGAGCACCATTTTTGGGTATAATTCTTTGGGGGATTCCAAAGCGGCATATGATATTTTTCCAGCAAAAACCGATCACCGACTTTCCCTTCACACCTATAAAGGCTTCGACCTAGACCCACTTTGTGAAGTAGTCAATGGCCACAATCGAGTATCGAAAGTGTTCAGGGGACTCCGAGAAAGGACCCACCAAGTTGATCCCCCATTTGTCGTATGGCCGAGAGTTGTTAATGTTCATCATCTCTTCTTGTGGGACGTGAGTGATCAGTGCATGCCTTTGGCATTGGTGACAGGCTTGGATGTGTTTATGGATTTTGTCAAATATCTTGGGCCAATAATACCCAGCCAGAAGGATCTTTTTTACTATCGGGCGAGACCCCTGGTGACTTCCGCAGGGGCCTTCGTAAGCCTCACAAATCAGATGATGAGCCTCCTGGGGGGCTATGCACTGAAGAAGTGCCTGCAGATGTCCTCAAAAATATAGCACATCCTCGTAGATTACATGCTTAGGTGCTTTAAGCCTAATCTTCCTTGCTTCAACAGTATCTTTCGGGAGGATACCATCTTGAAGGTAGCTAATGATAGGTGTTATTCACGAATCTTGCGCTTTTACCATTATTACCGTAGCCTTGTCTTCAAAGCTTGGTTTACTCAACGTTTCCACCATCAAGGGCCCTTGAGATTGCAAGTCTATATTGGATGAAGCCAACTTGCTTAGAGCATCAGCCTTGTGATTTTTCTCCCGAGGGACCTGTGTGAGGATATATTGGTGAAAATGTCAGAGAATAGGCTTCACCACTTCTAGATAGCACTATAGGATCCTTTACCTAGCCTCATATTCCCCCTTGAGACCACGATCTGGAAATTGTAGAATATGTCCAACCTTCAAACACCCAAGTCCTTGGCTATTCGAAGGCGTGTAATCAAGTCTTCATATTCTGCTTCGTTATTCATGGCCTCGAAGTCAAAGTGAAAGGTATAGGGGTAGTCTTTCTTCTTGGGGCTTGTTAGCAAGATACCGGCCCCACTATTTCTAGAATGCGACAAACCGTTCACATACATCTGCTAGGCCTCTTTGGACTATTTCTCTTCATGTACTACAATTGGTTCAGTAGATTGTACAATGAAGTCCGCTAAAGCTTAGCCCTTTTATGGCTGTCCTTAGGAGGAATTGGATGTCATAATCACCCTGTTTGATGGCCCACTTCATCATTCATCCCAAGGTCTCCTTAAGAAGTGCTTGCCTGATCGGATGACTCATTAGTTAGATGATCCTATGACCCTAGAAGTACAGCCGAAGGTGCCTCACAGTGTGGACAAGGGCCAATATAAGCTTTTTGAGGGTAGTGTACCTAGTTTCCGAACCATGCAAAACTCTACTTACAAAGTAGGCAAGGTGTTAGGCTTTGTTCTTTTCTTTTATGAGAACTACACTGATGGCCAAGGGGGATGCCGAGATGTACAAATACAGATCTCCCCCTTCTCTGGCTTCATTAGGGTGGGTAGACTTCATAAGTGGTCCGTCAAATCCCGGAAGGCTTTATCACATTCTGTCGTCCATTCAAATTTCTTGGCTATTCGAAGGACGTCAAAGAATGACAAGGGTTTTTATTCCCCCTTCAAAAGGAATCAACTAAGGGCCGCAAGGGACCTGTCTTTGGACGTCCTTCACTGACTGGGAGGGCTTCATCTGCATTAAAGCTTCAATTTTTTCAGGGTTGAAATCAATATCCCTTTCTGAGACCATATATCCTAGGAATTTTCTTGCTCCTACCCCGATTACACACTTTGCTGGGTTTAGCTTTAAGTTGGCTTTCCGAAGCATCTGAAATGTTTCTTCAAGGTCCAAAAGAAACTGATCAAAACTCCTAATTTTCACCAAAATATCATCTACGTATATTTCAACGCTTCTAATTTTCTTTTTGAACATCTGATAGGTGGCTTCAGCATTCTTCAGGCCGAATGGCATCTTTTTATTGCAAAATGTACCTACGTCTGTTATGAAAGATGTCTTCTACTTGTCCTCTTCAGCTATGAATATTTAATGATAGCCTTTATAGGCATCAAAAAATGTTAAAACCTCATATCCAGCAATGGTTTCTACCAGTACATCAATGAATGGTAAGGGATAGCTATCGTTTGGGCAATAGTAGTTAAGGTCTATAAAATCAGTGCACATTCTCCAAGCCCCATCATGCTTGGGAACCATCAATGGATTCGCTATCCATTCAAGATAGAACACCTCTTCGATCTCTTCAACCATAAGAAGCTTTTGGACCTCTTCTTTTATGTCCCCCGCCCTTTCGGGGTCATATGATCTTCTCTTATATTTTATCGGCTTTCGAGAGGGATCCTCATTTAGTAGGTGAACCATAAGCTGTTGTGGAACCCCTGTTAGGTCGAGGGTGTCCCAAGAAACCACATCGACAAAGTTATCCAACGGGTTCTTCAACTTTCATTTTTTCGAGGAGGATATCATTTTCCCATGGCGTTATTCCTTTTAGCGCAATGTCTAAACAACTTCTGGCCGCTGGCTGATCCCCTCTTATGACTACTATTCCCTTCTTTGTGGGTAATTTCATTGTTAGATTGTATGGGGCCATACGGCTCACGCTTGGCACATCCAAGGTGTTCCCAATATCACGTTGTAGGGGATACAATGTCGATCACTGTAAAAATGCAATCAATCGTGACCTTCTTCTCTCCATCTGCCACTCTAGCTGGAATGTTTATAACCCCTAAGGGTAGAACCATTTTCCCAGTAAAGCCGGAGAAGGGAGAGGTTGTTCTTTTTAAACTTTTGTGGCCAAGCCCTAGCTGATAAAAGCAATTGACAAACATCACTTCTACCATGCTACCATCATTGACGAACACCCTTTTAAAATAGAAATCCTAAATCATCACATGTATGACCATTGGATCCGTACAGGGGTTCGGCTAGGCACCGGGTCCGCTTATGAGAAAGTGATCACTTCTAGTGGTAAAAATAGCTTCTGAATGGGCTTTCCAGGGGAGAAGTACCGAGATTGCGCCTTAATGATGGTGTTCGATGACTGGTCACCTACTATACCATTGATGAAATTAATGGTACCCGGTTCGACCCATCTCTTCAGTTTCGATCTGCCCCAGCTTCAACCTTGGGTCCATTGTTCTCCCTTGCCCTATTTCCTGCTTGTTCGGCCTCATTTCCTTGTTGTTCTTTAGCCTCTCAATTTCATCCCTTTCTTCCATCCTTCTAGTGGTTTTTCTTGCATTTCGAAGAGGTTACTCCCTTTGATCCCTTGACACATTCCGAGAGCAACCCTTCTTTAGCATACCTTTCGATTTCTCCCTTCAGGTGGTGGCACTCATCTATGCCATGACCCCGTTCTTGATGGAAGTTACAGTACTTAGGCTATTATTTATTTTTGGCAAAATCATTTCCGTAGGGTGGCCTTCGGAATATGCCCTTATGGATAGAATATATTTCCTTCATAGATTTAGTCAGAGGTGTGTAGCTTCCAAAGCTTTTTTTAAGCCTCAGGTCTCCTAGACTTATCAAGGTGCTTGCAGCTTTTCTTTCCACCTCTACCCCCTCCCCCTCTCTATTTTCCTTTTTTCTACCTCTTCATTCTTAGAGTATTGTTCCACAATCTCCTGTACTTGCTGCAAGGTCTCCGGCCTTTTCAAGACCTGCTTCTTGTACAAGTTGATATCAGACATCCCATTCATATACTGCAAGATTACTCCATCTTCAGTACGGTTGATCACACTGAGGCTCTCATCCACATATCTATGATAGTATGCCAGGGTCGACCCCCCTACTTTTTCTTGACCTGGTAAAGTTCTACCAAGGTTTTTGTAAACCTCTTCTTCCAAAGAACTGGCCTCGCAAGGCCTTTTCAAATTCCCTATAAAAATGAAATGATCCTTTGGATTCATTGTTAAACCATTCCAGGGTCATCCCCCAAAGGTAGCTTCCAACCAACTTACCCGTCAATTGTTCATCAAAGTCTCTTAAGTTCATCAGACTGAGGAAGGTCTTTATGAATTCCAGGGGGTCCAAATCTACATTGTATATGGGGAGCCTTCGGGAGGTTTAACATCGCCAGGCCATCGGATGGCCATTATGGCGGGGCTGAAGGGAGAGGCTGCAACTTGGCCCGAAGGACCAATTAATCTATCGAGCTCTCTCACAAGAGAGTCACTTGACTCCCTCCCCCCATTCATGGATCTCCCCACTGATTTATTTAGGAGGCATCATTGGTGGGTTCCTGGTTTGAAGCCATGTACCCAGCCGTGATTCTCCAATAGCCGAACTATATGGTATTTGCTGATGCCCCAGATGGTAGGGACTGTATAGGGGCATCTCCGGCTGACACCATGAGTGAAATTGGCTTTTATACCTTTTATATCCACTCATTTCCCAAGGCATCTAATAAGGGATCATCGGCCTTTTAAAATAAGGGATCGAAGCCGGTACTCAACTAGCCACAGTTTGAGTGAAACCTGGGAACGTTGGTTGAGACTGGTCCTAACCCCCGATATCTAATGGGTAGATTGGTCCTGGAGAAGCTTGCATCTGGATCCTTTGGTTTAGCACCAGGGGAATTGAATGTGAGACCCCCACCTGTTGCTAGGAAATTGTTACTAGAGCATTGGGGATTTTGTGCCAAGTCCGGCTGTGATGGGGGGGATGCACTATTTATGTCCCTCATCCTCTAAATGGCCCCCACCATAGGCTCCACTTGTGAATATGTCATAGCCTCTGTGAATTGTGGCCCATCCTCTCTGGGCCACCACGCCTGGTTTTGTGTGGTAGGGGCTGTAACGCCCACTAACTTAGGCTCAACGCTGATGTCTTTCTTTCCCAGAGTGTTTGGCTGCATGCGGGATTTTGTCTGACGGCCCTCCAAGCCTCTTGTTTCACAGATCCGATCCCAGACGTTCTCCGTGTGTTGGTTACCGGCGTCTAAGGGTATAGGATCCATCTGATTGGTCCCATGCCCTTTTTCTTCTCTTGTAAGGGAACTGTACTTCTTCTTCAATGGCTAAAACTCCTTTATCCTTTAACCGTTCACTCCTACGCAATGAACTTACCGTAGGGGCAAACATACACCACAAAGCGGTGTAGATCTGACTCCGACGGACCCACTGAGTGTGCTAATTTGATGCATCCCAATTGGTTGCGGCTACTACGTCACTATCTACCGTGCCTGAATCTCTAAGAAAAATCCCCCGGAGGTGTCCCGGGGAAAGAGGCTCTGACGGTCAAGTAAGCAAACAGTGTATGAGAGTGTAATTAGGAATGAATAGTTGAGTGCTTAGGATTACCCTTAGCCTTTATATAGGTAGGAAAGTAGAGTTACTATTTTGTTTGCTTGTGGAATAATTACTCAACCATTGACCAGCCCAAAATGGAGGCTTTACCTAAAGGGTAAGCCTTGGGCCGATGGTCGGATGCACAAGCCATTAGGCTTGTGCAGTTTTACACATTATCAATAATATAGTTTGGATTTTCTACTTCAAATAAAGCTCAATTCACAAAAACAAATATGAGTTATTTCTTTGCTCCAATCTCCCATTTACTCTTAGTTCATCAGGAGATTTAGTTACACCAACGCAAAGGTTGCACAAAAGAAAAAGGAAATCTATATCTAAATCTGTGTGCGATATTTTCCTTGATCTCATCACCACATTGAGGATAGACTCCCTCGTGAAGTCATAGTTCATGTTCTCTTTAAGGGTATAAGCTTGAGAGACAAGATCCCCTTTTAAAATGCTCACAAGTCATTCAAACAACAACATATTCCTTACAAACTTTAGATCTTGGGGATATTGTAGTTTAAGTGCATAATAAATAAGAATTCATTTTAGACTGGTATAATTTAACTCCACATTAGTGAATATTGTACAAGAATTTAAGAAAATATTAGTAATTCAAGTGCCAACGAGTGTAGATTCAGTGAGTAAAAAACACTTTGCTTCTTTTGTCACATGTACAACTGGGAGCATACAATCAATAAAGGGGTGACTAACATATATTGCCATCATATGTCAGCTCAATTAAAATTATCTATGCAGCTGGTGCCTTCATTAGTTATCACCCAATCCCCAAAACCCTACCCAAAATCAACCTCCATGTGATCATGAAGGCTGAAGCACATCTCTATTAAACTAGAACCCTCATCAGAATACTCGTTGGAAGATCTACCATCAGCAGAACTAACCACAAGCATTACCTGTGCCAATGTGATATCTCTGAGGAGCATAACTAACGGTAACTTGAATTGCATTCTGGAATTGGATTCGTCTAAGGATAATGTTTGGGACGTTAGCGGCTGTTGGCTGGAGAAGAAGCTGAGGATTCTGGCACCACTTCCTGTTGGATTTCTTGATCCTCTTAGTCTCGAGGCATGTAAAAACATGGAGCTACGTCTTTGGAGCTATTTACGTGATGTCAAACTTATATTTTTATTTGAAGTCATGTGTTAAGAGAAAATAAGTTACACCGGGCGTAAATTTTGTGTTGATTCCTATAGAGACATTCCGATTTGAAAGTTTTTCTTCGGGGTAAAACAAGTTAGATTTCTACTTTAGGTAAGGCTAACTTCACAGAAAAATCAGAATTATTTCTTTGCTCCACTCTCCTGTTTACTCTTAGTTCATCAAAAAATTCCGTTACACCAACACAAAGGTCGCACAAAAGAAAAAGACAATCCTTAACTAAATCTTCGTGCGATATTATCCTTGATCCCAGAACCACATTGAGTATGGACTCCCTCGGAAAGGTCTAGTTAATTTTCTCTTTAAGGGAATGAGTTTGAGAGACAAGATCTCCTTAAAAAAATGCTCACAAGTTATTCAAACAGCAACATATTACTTAGAGACATTAGATTTTGTGGATATTTTAGATTAATTAAAAACAATTACTGTGGATTCATTGCACATTGGTATAATTGAACTCCAAATTATCGAATATTCCATGTGAATTAAAAACAAATTAGTAATTCAAGTTCCAGTGAGTGCAAATTAAATGCAAAAAAAACACTTTTCTTCTATTAACACCTCTATAACTATGAGCAAAGAAACAACAATGAGTGTGACGGACGTGCTGAAGGTAGAGGACTTCGAGTACACATAGATAATAGAGAATGATAAGGTAGATCACGATTACATTTTTATTTATAATTTGTAGTCATTAATTTTGGAAATATTTTAGTAAGTTCCATCATATGTTTGCACTAGTTCTCAAATCAGATCCAGATTCCATTTCTAACGGTTAAGTTAATATTTTTTATCGATCTAGAAATTTTATCCCACTTGATAATAGTCAGTGATCTTATAGTACGATAATAAATACTATTAATATATATATAATTATCTTCACATAAACCCTAATCTTAACAAACACTAAATATTTAGTCGTCCAATCAGATAAATATGACCAATGCCAACTTCATTTACTATGTTTGAGCAATTTGATTTAGAAAATATGTTATTTTGTATCTTTCTAAGTATTTGAACCTTCAACTAATTTTTTTTTATGATATGGACAAGTAAGCCTTGGAGACATGCACTAAAAGCAACTGAGTGATACCGGGCTTAATTCTCTAATTGATTCTTATAGAGGTATTGTGATTTGAGAAGAATTTCTAAATCCCATCTAAAGTAGATTCACTCGCTGAGTTATTTGAATGTCTTGTGCATGCTAAAACCTTAGGGACATAATCCTGAAAGTACTACACAATCAGTTTCACCTTTAAAATAGGCTCATCAAAGGTCAGAAAAAAATGGAGAAAGTAGATTTCTATCATATATCAGCTTAATCAAATCGATCCTTACATCTAAGGTCCTAAATCCATCTGCTTGGCCGATAACACTAGTCATGTTAGTAATGTTTCCTGATGAATCTAAATCCAAAATCATCAGGGGAAGTTTCTTCAGGGCAATACAGGTTAGATTTTCTACTTCCGAAAAAGCTGATTTCAAGCAAAATGTGAGTTATTTCTTTGTTCCACTCTCCCATTTACTCTAAGTTCATCGGGAGACTCACTTACACCAACACAAAGGTCGCACAAAATAAAGGAAATCCTTATCTAAATATTTGTGTGATATTTTCCTTGATATCACAACCACATTGAGGATGGACTCCCTAAAAAAGGTCTAGATAATTTTCTCTTTAATGGAATGAGTTTGAGAGACAAGATCTCCTACAAAAATACTCAAAAAGTTTTGAAACGGGAACTAATTCCTTAAAGATTTTATAAATGGATATTCAAGTTTAAGTGCATTATTACTATAGATTCATTACATATTGGTATAATTTAACTCCATATTGGTGAATATATTATGTGGATTTAAGAACAAATGAGTAATTCAAGTGCCAACAAAATTATATTTAGTGTCGAAAATACACTTTTCTTCTTTTTTTTCACCTATACAATTGGGAGCATACAAACAATGATGGGGGCGACTGACGTATAATGCCATCATATGTCAGCTCATTTAAAAGGATCTCTGCAGCTGGCGCCCTTATTAGTTAAAACCCAAACCCTAAAACCCTACCCAAAATCAATGTTAACCCTCGTCCGAATACTAGCTGAAAGATCTCTCGTCAGCAAAACTAACCACGAGTAACAACTGCGCCAATGTGATATCACCAAGGAGTAGAACGAATGGTAACTTGAACTGCTTTCCGCCGTAAATGGACTCATCCAAAGATGATGTCTGGGACGTTAGCGGCGGTCGGCCGGAGAAGAAGCAGAAAATTCTAGTGCCACTTCTTGTTGGATTCCTTGATCCTCTGAGTGTCAAGGCATGTAAGGACATGAAGCTATGTCTTTGGAGTAATTTACATGATGTCAGAATTATATTTTTATTTGAAGACATGTGCTAAGATATATTGAGTGACACCTAGCATAATTTTCTTGTTGATTCCAATAGAGACATTCCGATTTGAAAAAGTTTCTTCAAGGAAATACAAGTCTGAAGTTAGCTTTAGATAAAGCTAACTTCACAGCAAAATTAGAATTATTTCTTTGCTCTTCTCTCCCATTTACTCTTAGTTCTTCAGGAGATTCCGCTACACCAACACATAGATCGCAGAAAAGAAAAAGGCAATCGTTAACTAAAACATCGTGCAATATTTTCCTTGATCCCAGAACCACATTGAGGATGGACTCCCTCATAAAGGTCCAGTTCATTATCTCTTTAAGGGCATGATTTTGAGAGACAAGATCCCCTTCGAAAATGCTCATAAGCTATTCAAACAGCAACATATTCCTCATACTTTAGATAATGTGGATATTGTAGTTTAAATGCAAAATTACTTTGGATTCATTGCAGATTGGTATAATTGAACTCCAGATTATTGAATATTCTTTGTGGATTTAAGAACAAATTTGTAATTCAAATGCCAATTATGGACCTATAATCCTTGAAGACATGTGCCTAAAGCAACTAAGTGAAAATGGGCCTAATTTTCTAATTGACTCCTATTGAGGCAAAGCAATTTGAGAAGGATTTCAAAATCCCATCCAAAGTAGATCCACTTGCTGAGTTATTTGAACGCCTTGTGCGTGCTGAAACCTTATCAGATTATTCTGAAAGTACTGAACAATTAGTTTCACCTTCAAAATAGGTACATCCAAGGTCAGAAAAAATGGAGAAAGTGTATTGCCAGCATATGTCAACTTATTCAAAATGATCTTTGCATCTAAGGTCCTAAATCCATTTGCTTGGCCGATAACATAAGTCATGTTAGTAATGTTCCTTGATGAATTTAAATCCAAAATCATCAGCAAGAGTTTCTTCAAGGCAATACAAGTTAGATATATTATTTCAAGTAAAGCTAATTTCAAATCAAAATGTGAGTTATTTCTTCTCTCCACTCTCTCGTTTACTCTAAGTTTATTAGGAGATTCAGTTACACCAACACAAAGGTCGCACAAAAGAAAAAGACAATCCTTATCTAAATCTTTGTGCATTATTTTCCTTGATCCAAGAACTGCATGGATAGCCTCAAAAAGGTCTGGATAATATTTTTCTTAAGGGAAAGAGTTCGAGAGACAAGATCACCTTGGAAAATATTCACAAGGTATTGAAAGCGGAACATATTCCTTAGAGACTTTATAAATGGATATTGTAGCTTAAGTGCAATATTACTGTGGATTCATTTCATTTTGGTATAATTTACCTACAGATTAGTGAATATTCTATGAGGATTTAAAAACAAATTAGTAATTCAAGATCCAACGAGTGCATATTCAGTGCGGAAAATACACTTTTCTTATTTTGTCACCTCTACAACTGGGAGCATACAAACAACAATGGGGGTGACTGTCATATATTGCTATCATATGTTAGCAGAATTAAAATGATCAATGTAGCTGGCGCCCTTATTAGTGATCACCCAAACCCCAAAACCCTATCCAAAATCAACCTCCCCGTGATTATGAACCACGTCTCAATTAAACTAAAACCCTCGTCAGTATACTTGCTGGAAGATCTCCAGTCATCAAAACTTACAATGAACAACAACTCCGCCAATGTGATGTCTCCGAGGAGTAGAACTAATGGTAACTTGAACTGCATTCCACTGAAATTTTATTCGTCCAAGGATGATGTTTGAGACGTTAGTGACGGTTGGCCAAAGAAGAAGTGGAGAATTCTAGCTCCACTTCCAATAGGATTCCTTGATCCTCTCAGTCTCGAGGTATGTAAGGACATGCAGCTACGTCTTCTGAGTAATTTACGTAAAGTGAAACTTATATTTTTATTTGAAGACATGAGCTAAGATGAATTGATTTGACACCTGGCCTAATTTTTTTATTGATTCCTATAGTGACATTCCAATTTGAAAAGGTTTATTCAAGGAAATACAAGTTACATTTTCTACTTTAGGTGAAGCTAGCTTCCAAGCAAAATCAGAATTATTTCTTTGCTCCACCCTCCCATTTACTCTTAGTTCATCAGGAGATTCCGTTACACTAACACAAAGGTCGCACAAAAGAAAAAGGCAATCCTTAAATAAATCTTTGTGCTATATTTTCCTTGATCCCTAACCACATTGTGGATGGACTCACCCATAAAGGTCAATTTCATGTTCTCTTTCAGGGCGAGAATCTGAGAGACAAGATCTCCTTCAAAAATGCTCACAAGTTATTCAAATAGCACCATATTCCTTAGAGACTTTAGATCATGTGGATATTGTAGTTTAAGTGCAAAATTACAACGGAATCATTGAACTCCAGATTATTGAATATTCTATGTGGATTTAAGACAAATTAGTAATTCAAGTGCCAATGAGTGCAAATTCAGTGCATAAAAAACACTTTTCTTTTATTAACACCTCTTCAACTGGGAACAAAGGAACAACAATGGTAGCGACTGACGTGCTTAAGGTCGAGGAGTTCGAGTACGTCATAGATAATAGAGAATAATAATATAGATAAAGATTACATTTTTATTTGTAAGTTTTAGTCATTAATTTTAGAAATGTTTTAGTAAGTTCAATCATATTTCTGCACTAGTTCTCAAATCATATTAAGATTCTGTTTCTAACTGTTAAGTTAATATTTTTTTATCGATCTAGAAATTTTATCCCACGTGATAATAGTAAGTGATCTTATTGTATGATAATGAGTACTCTTACTATGTAAAATATAATAAAGAATACATATAATTATCTTCACATAAACCCTAATCTTAACACACACTAAATATTTAGTTGTCCAGTCAGATAAATATGACCAATGCCAACTTCATTTACTATGTTTGGGCAATTTGATTTTGAAAAGAAGTTATTTTTGTATCTTTCCAAGTATTTGAACCTTCAATTAATTTTTTTTATGATATGGACCAGTAAGCCTTGGAAACATGCACCTAAAGCAACTGAGTGACATCGAGCCTAATTTTCTAATTGATTCCTACAGAGGCAATCCGATTTGAGAAGGATTTCAAAATCCCATCAAAAGTATACCCACTTGTGGAGTTATTTGAACGCCTTGTCTGTGCTAAAACCTTTGGGAAATAATTATTAAAGTACTGCACAATTAGTTTCACCTTCAACATAGGTCTATCAAAGGTATGAAAAATTGGAGAAAGTATATTGCTATTATTTTTCAGCTTATTAAAAATAATCATTGAATCAAAGGTCCTAAATCCATCTGCTTGGCCGATAACACCAGTCATGTTAACAATGATCCTTGATGAATCTAAATCCAAAATCATTAGAAGAAGTTTCTTCAAGACAATACAAGTTAGATTTTCTACTTCAGGTAATGCTAATTTCACAGCAAAATGTGAGTTATTTCTTTGCTCTCCTCCCTCCCATTTACTCTAAGTTCATCAGGAGATTCAATTACACCAACACAAAGGTTGCAAAAAAGAAAAAGGAAATCCTTATCTAAATCTTTGTGAGATATTTTCCTTGATCCTAGAACCACATTAAGGATAGACTCCCTAAGAAAGGTCTAGATAATTTTCTCTTTAAGGCCATGAGTTCGAGTGATAAGATCTCCTTCAAAAATACTCACATGGTATTGAAAAAAAGAAAATATTCCTCAAAGACTTTAGAAATGGATATTGCATATTAAGTGGTTATTACTGTTGATTAATTTCATATTGGTATGATTCAACTCTAGATTAGTGAATATTCTATGTAGATTGAAGAAAGAATTAGTAATTCATGTGCCAACAAGTGCAGATTCAGTGTGGAAAAAACACTTTTCTTCTTTTTTTTCACTTCTACAACTGGGAGCATACAAACAACAATGGGGGTGACTGACATATATTGCTATCATATGTCAGCTAATTTAAAATGATCTGTGCAATTGGCGCCCTTATTATTTTTCACCCAAACCCTAAAACCCATCCCAAATCAACCTCACAGTGATCATGAAGCACATCTCTATTTAAACTAGAACCCTCATCAGAATACTCGTTGAAAGATCTCCCGTCATCAAAATAAACCACGAGTAACAACCGCGCCAATGTTATATCTCTAAGGAGTAGACTAAGAGTAACTTGAAAAGCATTCCGTTGGAATTGGATTCGTCCAAGGATAATGTTTAAGGCATTAGCAGTTGTTGGCCGGTGAAGAAACTGATAATTCTAGCGCCACTTCCTGTTGGATTCATCGATCATCTTAGTCTCTAGGCACGTAAGAACATGCATATACGTCTTCGGAGTAATTTACATGATGCAAACTCATATTTATGTCTGAAGACATGTGTTATGAGAAATTGAGTGATACCGAGCCAAGTTTTCTTGTTGATTCCTATGGAGACGTTCCGGTTAGTGTAAGGGGATTCAACCTCTAGCCTTCTGATCTTGGCCAATAAGCTAGGCGTTCGAATCCTTCCACTAAGAGATAGGGGTTTTGAAAATATTACATTGTGTAAAGGGATTCGGCTTCTACCATTCTGATGTTTTTCAGAAAGCGGGGCGTTCGAATCCCTCCACTATGGGATAGGAGTCTCAAAACTATTATTTAGTGTAAAGGGATTCAATTTCTAGCCTTCTTATCTTATTCAGAAAGTGAGGTGTTCGAATCCTACCACTAAGGGATAGGTTTTTTGAAACCATTACTTAGTGTAAAGGGATTCGGCTTTTAGCCTTCTGACCTTTGTCAGAAAGCAGGACATTCGAATTATTCTTAGTGTAAAGGGATTTCGTTTCTAGCCTTCTGATCTTTGTAAAAAACTGAGGCATTTGAATCCTTCCACTAAGGGATAGGGATTTCGAAAATATTACTTAGTGTAAAGGGATTCAGCTTCTAGCCTTCTGATCTTTTCCAGAAAGCGAGGCGTTCAAATCCTTCCGCTGAGGAGTAGGGGTCCCGATATGGCAGACCTATTCCTCTTGAGTTTTAAGAGTGTTCCTATGCGAATTCATAATGGGTTCTTCACTTGGCCTTCCTACCCTCATTCAGAGAGCTAAGCATTCAAAAATTAAAAAAATGGAAAGTGGAAAAGTTGCCTAGGACTAGAATTTAAATTCAAAGTGGAGAGTGGATAAGGCACGCATGAGCATATCTATTTAGATTGGTGTAATAGCTTAGGTATCACTCCTCGGTACGATCTGTTTAGGTCATTATACTACCTCTCCGGCAGCAGATCAGTCATGCATTCAGCCAGAGGTCAGGATACAATTCTTGGGGGGATTGTGACTCTATGCAACAGATTCTCGGATAACCCCATAAAAATTGCTGCCAGCTACAAAGAATGGCACAGAGCTCCTATTTTCACTTTTGAGAAGGAGGACAAGCATTGATTTGTTTTGGATTGGAATCTAAAGCCTAAGTTCGAGAATCCTTCCGCATATGTCGTTCTAGAGAATGTCGTGAGGGATAGGGATCTGTTGCTGAGCAATCCCATTGATATCTCGAGGAATGTTTACTCTGTATGGCTGGAGGAAGTATATGACTTGATTTATAATCAAGGGGCAGTTCAAATTAAACCTCCAGCGGAAGCTATAGAGTCTATTTTCGGCAAAGGGGAAAAGAAGGAGAAGCTTGCCAAGAACAGGACTCCTATAACTAAAGAGGAGGCCGCTGCAATCAAGAAGAAAGATGCGGGTGATCAACCCCTTAGAATGAAAGTAAAAGGGAAGCCCTATTCGGCTATTGATGGATAGGCTTCAAAGGATTCCAAGAAGCAAAAGACTAAGGGTAGTAGCCTTAAACCGTCTAGGTGTGCCTTTGAAACTGCTAATGCCATGTTGGAGCATGTCCTAGCAGAGAACACCGAAGAGAATCCCATCAGGATCTCTTCTTCATCTTCTAAAGGTGTTTGCAGCATCCTTAGTTTTTTCCTGCCCTTTCCTTTATCTAGTCTTTTCTTTCTTTCTTTCTGTTGGCTAATTCGTGTTTTCCCTTTTTCCTTTTGTTCAGTGGATTTTGCTGCTAGTTTTGGCTTTGGCAACGAGATGGAGACTGGTAACACTTTGTCAAATTTTGTATTCCTTACACTAGCTCTTAAGGGGTTCATTGACAAATTGAGCACCATTGTGTGTTTAATCGTTCGAGGAATTCCGAAGCAGCATATGATATTTTTCCAGAAAAATGGATCACTAATATTCCCTTAACACCTGTTAAGGCTTCGGCCTTGACCCACTTTGTGAAGTAGTCAATGGCTATAATTGGGTATCGAAAGTGTCCAGGGGCCTCTAAGAAAGAACCCACCAAGCTTATCCCCCATTTTTTGAATAGCCGAGAACTGCTGATGTTCATCATCTCTTCTTGGGGGCATGGGTGATCGACGCATGCATGTGGCATTGGTGACAGGATTGGAATTGCTTGTGGATTTTTTCAAACACCTTGGGCCAATAATACCCATCTAGAAGGATCTTCTTTGCTATCGAGCGAGCCCCCTGGTGACATCCGCGGGACTCTTTGTAAGCCTGACGAATCAGATAATCAGCCTCATGGGGGGCTACGCACTAAAGAAGTGGATACAGATGTCCTCAATGATATAGCACATCCTCATGGATTACATACTTAGGTGCTATAAGCCTAATCTTCTTTGCTTCGAAAGTATCTTCTGGGAGGGTGCCATCTCAAAGGTAGCTAATGATAGGCATTATTAACGAATCTTGCTCTTCTACCATCATCACTGTTGCCTCTTCTTCAAAGCTTGGTTTACTCAATGTTTCCACCATCAGGGACCTTGAGATTGGAAGTCCATTTCGGATGAAGCCAACTTTCTTAGAGCATCAGCCCTTCTCCTGAGGGACCTGTGTGAGGGTATAATGGTGAAAATATCAGAGAATGGGCTTCACCACTTCTAGATAACCCTTTAGGATCCTTTCCCTAGCCTCATATTCGCCCTAGACTTGAAGGACCATGATCTAGAAATCGATGAATATGTCCAACCTTCAAATGCCCAAGTCCATGGCTATTCAAAGGAATGTAATCAGGGCTTCATATTCCACTTCATTATTCATGGCCTTAAAGTCAAAGCGTAAGGCATAGGGGTAGTCTTTCTTCTTGAGGCTTGTTAGCAAGATGTTGGCCCCACTATTTCCAGAATGTGACGAACCGTCCACATACAACTTCTAGGCCTCTTCAGAATCTTTCTCTACAAGTAGTACAATTGGTTCAGTAGTTTCTACAATGAAGTCCACTAATGTTGTGTCCTTTATGGTTGTCCTTGGGAGGAATTTGATGTCATGCTCACCCAGTTCGATGACCCACTTCATCATTCATCCCGAGGCCTCCGGCATGAGAAGTACTTGATTGATCAGATGACTCGTTAGTAAGATGATCCTATGACCCTGGAAGTATGGCCAAAGGCACCTCATAGTGTGGACAAGGGCCAATATAAGCTTTTTAAGGGCAGTGTATCTAGTTTCTGAACCATGCAAAGCTCTACTTACGAAGTAGACAGGGTGTTAGGCTCTAATCTTTTATTTTATCAGAACTGTACTGATGGCCAAAGGGGACGCCAAGATGTACAAATACATATCCTCCCCCTTTTCTGGCTTCATTAGGGTGGGTAAACTCGTAAGTGGTCCTTCAACTCCCGGAAGGCTTAGTCACATTTTGTCGTCCATTCGAATGTCTTACATTTTTTAAGAACGTCAAAAAATGACAAGTGTTTTTCTACCCCCTTCAAAAGGAATTGACTAAGGGCCGCAAGGGACCCTGTTAGTCTTTGGACGTCCTTCATTGTCTAAGAGGGCTTCATCTGCATTAAAGCTTCAATTTTTGGGGGTTAACATCAATATCCCTTTCTGAGACCATATATCCAAGGACTTTTTCCACTCCTACCCCGACTACACACTTTGCTGGGTTAAGCTTTAAGTGGCTTTCCGAAGCATCTGGAATGTTTCCTCAAGGTCCAAAAGGAACTGATCGAAACTCCTACTTTTCACCACAATATCATCTATGTATATTTCAACGTTTCTTCCGATTTGCTTTTGGAACAGTCTATCGATGAATAGCTGATAGATAGCTTTAGCATTCTCTGTAAAACCAGTGCACATTGTCTAGGCCACACTATGCTCGGGAACCATCAATGGATTCGCTATCCATTCAGGATAGAACACCTCTTCGATCTCTTCAGCCTTAAGAAGCTTTTGGACCTCTTCGCAGTGGCTAAACAACTTATGGTCACTGGCCAATCCCTCATTATGACTGCTATTCCCTTCTTTGTGGGTAATTTCATTATCAGATCGTAGGGGAACAATATAGCTCACTATTGGCACATCCAAGGTCTTCCCAATTTCACGTTGTAAGGGGATACAGCTTTGATCACTGCAAAACTGCAATCAATCATGACCTTCTTCTCTAAATCTTCCACTCTAACTGGAAGGTTTATAACCCCTAAGGGAAGAACCATTTTCCCCATAAAGCCGTACAGTGAGGAGGTTGTTTTTTTCAAACTTTTACGGCCGAGCCCTAGCTGATCAAAGCAATTAGCAAGCATCACTTCTACTGCGATGCCATTATCAAAGAACACACTTTTAAAATAGAAACCCCTAATCATCACATGTATAACCATTGGATCCATATAGGGGGTCAGCTAGGCACCAGGCTCGCTTCTTAGAAAGTGATCGCTTCTAGTGGTCAAAATCGCTTCTGACTAGGCTCTCCGGGGGGCATGTACCAAGACTGCACCTTAATGATGGTGTTCGGTGATTGGTCACCTACTATACCATTGATGAAATTAATTACCCGGTTTGGCCCATTTCTTCAGTTTTGATCTGCCCCAGCTTCGACCTCGGGTCCGTCATTTTCCATTACCCTATTTCCTACTTGTTTGGCTTCATTTCCTTAATGTTCTTTAGCCCCTCGATTTCCTCCCTTTATTTAACCCTTCCAATGGCTTTTCTTGCACTTTGAAAAGGTTCCTCCCTTTGATCCCTTGATGCAATCCGAGAGCAACACTTCTTTAATGCACCTTTCAATTTATGCCTTCATGTGGTGGCACTCATTTAAGTTGTGACCCGTTCTTAATGGAAGTTACAGTACTTAGGCGGTTCCTTCTTTCCTGGGAAATCTCATCCTTGGGGTAGCTTTTCGAATAGGCCCTTATGGATAGAATATATTTCCGTCACAGATTTAGTCAGGGGAACGTAGCTTCCAAAGCACTTTTTCGATGCCTTGGGTCTCCTAGACTTATCAGGGTGCTTTGGACCTTTTTCGCCACCTCTATTCCCCTGTCTTTTCCTTTTCACTATCACTTCAATCTTGGAACCTAGTTTCACAATCTCATGTAGCTGCTGCAATGTCTCCGGCATTTTCGAGACAGCTTCTTGTACAGGTTGATATCAGACATCCCATTCATATACTGCAAGATTACTTCATCCTTAGTACAGTTGATCACACTGAGGCTCACAACCACATATATATGATAGTATGCATGGGTCGATCCCCCCTTCTTTCGATTGACCTGGTAAAGTTCTACCAAGGTTTTGGTAAACTTCTTCTTCTTAAAGAACTGACTTAGCAAGGCCCTTTCGAAGTCCCTATAAAAATGAAATGATCCTTTGGCTAGCTTGTTGAACCAATCTTTAGCCTTCCCCCAAAGGTAGCTTCCGATCAGCTTACACGTCAGTTGTTCATCGAAGTCTCTTCAGTTTATCAAACTGGGAAAGGTCTGGATGAATTCCAGGGGGTCTGAATCTCCACTGTATATGGGAAGCCCTTCGGGAGGTTTCACATCGCCAGGCCATCGGATGGCCATTATGGCGGGGCAAAAGGGGTAGGTTGCAGTTTGGCCCGAAGGACCGATTAGTCTATCGAGCTCTCTCGCGAGAGAGTCACTTGAATCCTCTCCCCCATTCATGGATCTCCCCCATCGATTTAGCCAGGAGGCATCATTGGGGGATTCCTTGTTTTTAGCCATGTACCCTAGCCGTGATCCTCCAATAACCGAACTATATGGTATCTGTTGATGCCCCAGATCATAGGGATCATATGGGGGGATCTCCGGCCAAGACCATAAGTGCATCTGGCTTTCAAACTGGATATCCACTCGTTATCAAAGGCATCAAATAAGGGATCATCGGCCTTTCAAAACAAGGGATCGAAGCTGGTACTCAATTAACCACGGTTTGAGTGAAACTTGGAAACGTTGGTTGAGGCCGATCCTGACGCCTCAAAGTTTTCGGCTGTGCGAGGGATTCCGTCTGATGGCCCGCCTATCCTATTGTTTCAGGGATCTGATCTCGGACGCTCTCTGTGTTTATTACCGGTGCCTGATGAGGTAGGATCCATCTGATTGGTCCCACGCCATTTTTCTACTCCAGTAAGGGGGCTATACTTCTTCTTCGGCAGCCAAAACTCCTTTATCCTTCAACTGTTCACTCCTACGCAATGAACTTGTCGTAGGGGTAGATATAAACCATAAAATGGCATAGATCTGACTCTGACAGTCCCACTGGGTATGCTAATTTGTTGTACCCTAATTTGATGCCGCTACTATACCACCGTCTACCGTGCCTGAATCTAAAAGAAGAAGCCCCCGGAGGTGTCTGGGAGGAAGAGGCACTGGAGGCCAAGTAAGCAAACAGTGTTTGAGAGTGTAATTAGGAATGAATAGTTAAGTGTGTAGGATTATCTTTAGCTTTTGTATAGGTAGGCAGGTAGAGCTACTATTTTGTTTGCTTGTGGAACAAATAGTCCACCTTTGGCCGGCCCAAAAAGGAAGCTTTAACTAAAGGGTAAGCCTTGGGCCAATGGTCGGATGCATAGGCCATTAGGCCCATATGGTTTTACACATTATCAATAATACGGGTTGGATTTTCTACTTCAAGTAAAGCTCACTTCACAAAAAAAATGTGAGTTATTTCTTTGCTCCACTCTCCCATTTACTCTTAGTTCATCAGGAGATTTAGTTACACCAACGCAAAGGTTACACAAAATAAAAATTAAATATTTATCTAAATCTTTGTGCGATATTTTCCTTGATCCTATAACCACATTGAGGATGGACTCCCTCATAAAGGTATAGTTCATGTTTTATTTAAGGGTATAAGCTTGAGAGACAAGATTCCCTTTGAAAATGCTCACAAGTTATTCAAACATCAACATATTCCTTACAGACTTTAGATCTTGGGGATATTGCAGTTTAAGTGCATAATAAATATGGATCCATTACAGATTGGTATAATTTACTACAGATTAGTGAATAGTGCATGTGGATTTAAGACCAAATTAGTAATTCAAGTGCCAACAAGTGCAAATTCAGTGGGGAAAAACACTTTTCTTCTTTTGTCACATGTACAACTGGGAGCATACAAACAAGAATGGGGGCGACTGACATATATTTCCATCATATGACAACTAAATTAAAATTATCTATGCAGCTGGTGCCCTTATTAGTTATCACCAAATCCCCAAAACCCTACCCAAAATCAACCTCCATGTGATCACGAAGTACGTCTCTATTAAACTAGAACCCTCGCTGGAACACTCGCTAGAAGATCTCCCATTAGCAAAACTAACCACAAGCATTAACTGTGCCAACATCATATATCTAAGGAGCATAACTAACGGTAACTTGAACATCATTTTTCTAGAATTGGATTCGTCCAAGGATGATGTTCCGGTCGTTAGTGGCGGTCGGCCGGAGAAGTAGCCAAGGATTCTAGCGCCGCTTCCTGTCAGATTCCTCGATCCTCCTAGTGGCGAGGCATGTAAGAACATGCAGCTTCGTCTTTGAAGTAATTTACATGATGAAAACTTATATTTTCTTAAGACATGCGCTAAGAGAAATTGAGCGACATCGGGCCTAATTTTATTGTTGGTTTCTGTAGAGACATTCCAACATGAAAATTTTTCTTCAGGGCAATACAAGTTAGATTTTCTACTTTAGGTAAAGCTAACTTCACAGCAAAATCAGAATTTTTTTCTTTGCTCCACTCTCCCATTTACTCTTAGTTCATCAGGAGATTCGGCTACACCAACACAAGGGTCAAAAAAGAGAAAAAGGCAATCCTTAACTAAATATTCGTGCAATATTTTCCTTGATCCCAGAACCACATTGA
The DNA here is from genome assembly GCA_037428765.1 of Rubia yunnanensis. NCBI lineage: Eukaryota > Viridiplantae > Streptophyta > Magnoliopsida > Gentianales > Rubiaceae > Rubia > Rubia yunnanensis. Next base: position 17,669,854 of record CM075062.1, read on the forward strand.
GGATAAACTCCCAGAAAAAAGTCTAGTTCTTGTTCTCTTTAAGGGCATGAGTTTGAGAGACAAGATCTCCTTCAAAAATGCTCACAAGTTATTGAAACAGCAACATATTCTTTTGAGACATTAGATCCTATGGATATTGTAGTTTAAGTGCAAAATTACTATGAATTCATTGCATATTAGCATAATTTAACTTTATTTTTGTGAATATTCTATGTGGATTTAAGAACAAATTAGTAATGCAAATTCAGTGCGTAAAAACAACTTTCTTCTTGTCACCTCTACAACTGGGAGTAAAGAAACAAAAATGGTGGTGACTGGCGTGCTAAAGGTTGAGGACTTCGAGTACATCAAAGACAATAGAGAATAATATGGTAGATAAAGATAACATTTTTATTCGTAAGTTTTAGTTATTAGTTTTTGCAATATTTTTGTCAATTCAATCATATTTCTGCACGAATTCTAAAATCAGATTAAGATTCCGTTTCTAATTGTTAAGTCGATGGTTTTTATTGATCTAGAAATTATATCCCACATGATAATAGTAAGTGATATTATAGTACAATAATGAGTACTATTATTATGTAAAACATAATAAACAATATAAAAATTTATCTTCACATAAACATTAATCTTAACACGTGTAAAATATAAAATTTTAACATCGACGGAACCTCCCTTAGAAATGGCGAGAACAAATCACGCTGTTACACGTGCATTTTCTACAACATCCAACGACGTTGTTTTGCCCTCGAGGTGCTCTACAAGAATAGGTTCTTCATTTAAGACGTGTTCCGCCTCCCTGAGAACCCTCCCTTAAATCTCAATTCACAGGACCTTCTCCAAATAGGGGACATAAGTTTCTACTTCATGTTGTCCGTAAAAAGTCTTTCAAGGTGTCAATTTGGGTAAGCAAGTTCAGGTCAGATCGGTTATTTTCATGTTGGGATTTAGTTTGGGTCGAACCAGGTTGGTTTTTTTTCTGAATCATGTCAGATTTTGGTATACTTCGCATTGAGTCATTTTGGATTTTTGATTATGTGGTCAATTCTTGTCAGATTTGGGTAATGCTGGAATTATATTATTCTAAAATTGGATCATTTTTGGATATTGTGTCCTTGGAACTTTTAGTTGTATTTAAATAATAATTTATATTCTATCACTTCTTAAGCTACTCTCGAATTTCTATAACTACCAACTTACAATTATAATACTAGTTAAATCTCGCCCTCTATTTGATGATTATTCATTAGAACTATAATTTTAACCATGATTTTGGATTATTAAGTTTATCGTTTGTAATCAAATTTGCAATGAGTTGACTTTATACAATAACCTTTGTTGACTTTCAGCAAATATGTAGCTTTAATTTATTGAAATTTCTACGGGTACTATTCCGCAGTATGTAGGAATTCACAGTGCAATTACTTTAACCATTGTTGTTGCTCTCATCATGCTCAATTACTATAATTTGCACTAATACTAGTGCATTTTACGTGCATTTTAGTGCAGTTTAAGTGCAAAACTACTGCACATTCAATGCAAGTTTTGTGTAGGTTTAAGAGAAAATTAGTAGTTCAAGTGCCAACAGTGTAGATTCGGTGCGGAAAATACTTTTCTTCTTTTAACACCTCAAGAACAATGACTGGCGACAATGGTGACGTCTGATATGGAAGCTAGATTCACCAAACTAAAAGTTGAGGACTTCGAGCACATCATAAATGATAAACACCAATAAGGTAGATCAAGATTACATTTTATTTGTAAGTTTTAGTCATTAGTTTTGGCAATATATTGTTCACTTCAATCATATTTATGCATGAGTTCTCAAATCTGATGAAGATTTCATCTCTAAGGGTTAAATCAATGGTTGTTATCAGTTTAAAAAATGTTATCCCACCTTATAACAGTAAGCGGATTTTATTGTATAAATGTTAATAAATTATTATAATAAATACTCTTATATTTTAAAATATAATAAATTCAGCATAAAGTTATCTTCACATAAACATTAATCATAACAAACATTATATATTTAGTCATCCGATCAAATAAATATAAATGTTAACTAGTGCCGACTTCATTCATCATGTTTGGGCTATTTTATTTAAACAATAAGTTATTATTGCATTAAAATTTTAGAATACACAATATGCGATAGTTCAGACACAAAAAGGTTGTTGGTCATTTATATTACCTACTCTATATTTTTGAGTTTCTATATTTACTGTCATATAATATCTAACGATTACAATTGATAGATTGAACCTTCAATCATAAAGCAGTGAAGGGACTGTGGACGCTCCTCTCTCTATGTTAGCCTTTGAATAACCTCTCACAACCCTAACAAATAGCAAACTCATAAATTCATGGGAAAAGGATTGATTCGGTGGCAGGTAGGAAAGTAGCAACATGGAGGTCAGATTCGTCATACTAAAAGGCATGGACTTCATGTACTGCATGCAAAATTATTTAATCGTCCTAGGCTGCAACTTAAAGAAATCCAACATCAGCATCAACCTCTCCTCCCTGGGTGGTGGCATGAAGATCTCTTGCCGCCACACATGCGTCTTCTACGACTTCCAACGATGTTATTTAACCCTCCCTTCCCCTCGAGGTGCTTCGCTGAAGCATGCTCCATCTCCCAAGAAACTCTTTCGTGAAGCTCTGCTCACGGAAGCTTCTCCAATTAGGGTACCTTTTCCAATAGGTAGCATTTTTTATCCAGTTTTAAATTCTACTCAGGGGAACTGAACATCTTTTCCGGTTTTCCGATCTACCTGCTATCTTGTCCACTATTGAAAAGAAGCGCGAGTTAAGTTTCCTCCCATGTAGATTGGAAAAATGAAAAAGATGTTTAGCACCTGTTGGGAAAATGTTTGGCTATCCTCATAAGTAGACTTGTATTGATTAAGCATGTCCTAAGTGCCATCCCACAACACACTTGGTCATTCACTGCACCCACAACACACACCATTAACAAAATAGAAAGCTCAATACATAAATTCATGTGAGGTCAAAACGAAAGGGAAACACACAAGATATCATGGAAAAACATTTTCTATCCAACACAAGAAAACTGACTAGGTGTCAGGGATTTAAAAAATATGGTCGACTCATTCTCCTCAAAAATTTGGTGGAAAATGAAACTAGGATCATCACTGTGTCTAGATTCATGTGGTATTTGCCAGAAACGCATGCTAAACTAAATTCACATGTCATCATAGCAGATGGAGCAGCAAATATTTGGACTGCAAACTAGACAGGAACAAGTACACTTTTGAAACATTGACCGCATCAGGTAAAAATCTTTGAACTTTTTCTTCAAATAAAATATTCCCCGGTACTTAAACCTCTCCTCCTTCCCATTTTTAAGGATTATTTACCGGCGGATGTAATGGAACACATTATGAAACAAATATTTTTTACTGAGGATATATATGTTTTAGTTTTGGAAGCCAGGGGACAATGGAATGTGTTAGGAATACGAATCCCACGAGATATCTATTAGCCCAAAAAGATGGATAACAAAGACAACGTAAAGAAAATAAAGGAAATAATGGACACAAGAATTTACGTGGCTCGGTCAAGTTGACCTACATCCACGGCCGGAGGAGCCCGGAAGCTTCACTATATGTGGAGAAAGTATTACAAGACTTTGCCTACCACCTATGAAGGAATTATGTGGCAAAATATAAAGATGAGGGTTTTGGCTTCTACAACTACAAAAGGAGAGCTAAAGGGAAGAAGAAAGCAAGTAGCAAAGGAATGCTATGCTTGAAGTGTGTTTGAACTCCTAAGTTCATCCCCTATTTATACTACTCCAAGTTCACCAATGGCCAAGAGCTCTCAAACAAAACTTATCCCAATATCCCAGGAAATCCTCCTTCTTGCTTCAAGCATGGGTTGTGAACATTATTTCCAAATGGTTCTTGCCAAAAAACCATGATAGTTGAACCCCAATAGTCAAAGAAATAATGCTTCAACTTGCTAAGCATGGGATGAGAATAGTGTTGCAATTTAATGCTTTGAATGATTGCCTTTGCTATCCTCCAAAGAAGTGAATGTTCGTGGACAATTGGGTGAAGACCACACATTTCTTCACAAATCTCCATCTTGGTCTGAACCCCAAAAGTAATAGCTTACTCACCCTCCTCCGGCAAGGCCCTAATAGGCCAAATCACCACTAACGAACACCAATCAAGTTCAAGCACTGCTTGAACTTGAAATAGGGAAGAGCCTTCGTGAACATATCAGCAGGATTATCCTTTGTATTGATTTTCTGAACAAAGACCTTCTTCTGTGCAATGATATCACGAATGAAGTGGTACTTAATATCAATATACTTCGTCCGCTCATGATACATCTGATCTTTAGTCAAGTAAATTGCACTTTGACTATCACAGTGAATGGTAGTAACCTTTTGTTGTAGAGTAAATTCGCCGAAGAGACCTCTCAACCATAAAGCTTCTTTGACAGCCTCTGTGACTGCCATATATTCTGCCTCAGTAGTAGATAAAAGCAACTACATGTTGTAAAGTAGCTTTCCAACTAATTGCACAACCTCCAATGCAAAATACATAACCTGTAAGAGACCTGCGCTTATCAAGATCACCGGCAAAGTCTGAATCTACAAAACCAACCAGAGTGTTATTGGTTCTACCAAACTCCAAACACATGTTCGAAGTAGCCTTTAAGTATCTAAGAATCCACTTCACAGCTTGCTAATGTGATTTTCCTGGATTGGCCATATACCTGCTAACAACACTAACAGCTTGTGAGATATCAGGGCGAGTACAAACCATTGCATACATTATACTCCCAACTGCATTTGAATAAGGAACTCTAGCCATATAATCTTCTTCTTCCTCTATTTTTGGTGATTGGGCAGCACATAGCCTGAAATGGCTACCAAGAGGAGTGTTAACTGGCTTGGCATCATGCATGCCAAATCGCTCCAAAACTTTCTTAAGATAACTCTCCTGGGTCAAGTATAACTTTCCAACTCCTTGATCTCTTCTTATCTCCATACCAAGAATCTTCTTAGCTGCACCCAAATCTTTCATCTCAAATTCACTATTCAACAAGGCCTTCAACTCATGAATTTCTGCAAGATTCTCAGCCGCAATGAGCATGTCATCAACATATAATAGCAAATAAATGAATGAGTTATCTTGTAACTTCCGGAAGTAAACACAACTATCATACATGCTCCTGGAGAAACCATGACCCAACATAAAAGAATCAAACCTCTTATACCATTTTCTTGGAGACTGCTTTAAACCATACAAGGATTTCTTCAACAAGCAAACCCGGTCTTCCTTACCTTGAACTTCAAGTCCTTCAAATTGACTCATATAGATATGTTCATCTAATTCACCGTGCAAGAAAGTTGTCTTGACATCCAGCTGTTCTAACTCCAGATCATACATGGCAACCAAAGCAAGCAATACACGAATAGAGCTATGTTTCACAACAGGTGAGAAAACATCATTGAAATCTACACCTTGTATCTGACCGTAGCCCTTTGCGACCAATCGTGCTTTGTACCTTGCATTATCAACACCCGAAGTATCTTCCTTTATCTTGAAAACCCATTTGCAACCAACAATTTTCTTTCCTTTTGGTGGCACCACAAGATCCCATGTTCTATTCTTGTGTAAAGATTCCATCTCTTCATTCATAGCCACCAACCATTTGTCTGAATTAGCACCGGAAACTGCCTCTAAATATGTGGAAGGTTCCTCATCTCCACCTGTTTCGTGTGCCACTGATAAAGCATATGCAACCAAATTTGCATACCTCAATGGTGGTCGAATGTCACGTCTCGGTCTATCTCTGGAAATGGAATAACCCTCATCTCCCGGTTGATCTTCAGCATGTCCATGATCAGATTATTCAACCACTTCTTGGCTTGGGTTTCTCCCAGAAGAACCACCAATCTCTAACTCCACCTGCTTTTGTGCACTATCCTCTTTTTATGAATCACAAGGATTACAAGACTCTTTTCCAGGATGTAACATATAAGATTCATCAAATGTAACATCTCTACTAATTACAAATTTGGGTGATTTGGGATCAGGATACCACAATGTATATCCTTTCACCCCAGAAGCATAACCGAGGAAAATACATTTCTTAGCCCTAGGCTCTAGCTTTCCCTCGTTAACATGCATATAAGCTGGACACCCAAATATTCTTAAATTAGAGTAATCAGCAGGAGTACCTAACCAAACTTCCTCCGGAGTCTTGAAATCAAGAGGTGCACATGGAGAGCGGTTGACGATGTGACAAGCCGTAGATATGGCTTCTGCCCAAAAGTCTAATGTCAACTTGGCATTTGAGATCATGCACCGAGCTCTTTCCAAAAGAGTACGATTCATCCGCTCTGCCACACCATTCTGTTGAGGCGTCATTCTAACAGTACGATGTCGAGCTATTCCTTCATTTTTGCAGAACTCGTTGAATTCATTTCCACAAAATTCCAACCCATTGTCAGTCCTCAGTCGCTTAATTTGTTTTCCTGCCTGTTTTTCAATCAAAGTCTTCCATTTTTTAAATGTTAGGAAAAAATTAAGCTTCAAAAAATATACCCAACATTTTCTTGAATAGTCATCAATAAAAGTAAGAATATATCTTGCACCACCCTTAGAAGGAACACGAGAGGGCCCCCAAAGATCAGAATGAATGTAGACCAAAGTACCTTTTGTTTTATGAACTGCAGGTGAACGAAAGCTAACTCTTTTCTGCTTTCCAAAAATACAGTGTTCACAAAAGTCCAACTTACCAGTACTTTGACCACAAAGTAGACCTCTCTTGCTTAACAATGTTAAGCCTTTCTCACCCATATGTCCCAACCTTATATGCCACAATTTGGTGATGTCTTCATCTGAGGAAGTAGAGACAGCCACTGCCCCAGTTACTGTAGATCCTTGCAAAACATACAAAGTGCCAACTCTGCAAGCCTTCATTAGCACAAGAGCACCTTTACAGATTTTCAGTATTCCACCATCACCTGAATATCTATACCCGAGAGCATCAAGAGTGCCAAGAGAGATGAGATTTTTCTTTAAGTCAGGAACATGCCTAACATTAGTGAGTGTCCTAATAATGTCATCGTACATTTTGATTTGAATTGTTCCTCTACCAACAACTTTACAAGGAGCATTATTACCCATCAAAACAATTCCACCATCACATTCTTCATAAGTGGAAAAACACCCCCTATCATAACTCATGTGGTAAGAACAACCTGAATCTAAGAGCCACTCACTAGAAGACCTTGATTTATTATCCATGGCCACAATTATGATTCCATCACTCTCATCTTCTGCTACACTAGCTTCACCAGCACTGCTGCTATTCTGCTCATTTTTATATTTTTCTTTATTTTTTTATTTAAAACAGTCAGCCTTGATGTGCCCCTTTTTCTTGCAATAGTTGCAAATTTTATTTCTATATCTAGACTTCGACCTCCCTTTGGATCTACCACCTTCAGACTCTCTATTTTCACCTCTACCCCTCACAAACAAACCCTCAGTATGAGTTCCACTCGATTCCCCTGTAATGTCCCTATCAATCTGCTCTTTAGATTTTAATGCATATTTTATACTATTGTATGAGACCGACTCTTTCCCATAAATCATAGTATCTCAAAAATACTTAAAAGACATGGGAAGGGAACATAACAATAAAATGGCTTGATCTTCTTCATCAACTTTAGCATCTACATTCTCCAAATCCAAAATGATGGAATCAAATTTATCAAGATGTGAGAGTATAGATGTACCTTCCGCATTTTCAACATGTACAACTTTTGTTTCAAATAGAGGCGATTCTCCATTGTCTTCTTCATGTATGTAGATTTCAACTGATCCCACATACCTTTGGTAGTTCTCTCACTAGAAACTTCCTGCAAAATCTCGTTAGAGAGATTTAAAATAATGGCCGATCTAGCCTTCTTGTCTAGGTCACCAAAATCTTCCGGCGACATGTCCGCTGGCCTTTCCTCCACTCCTTCAAGGGCTAGCTCACATCCATCCTGGATTAGGATGGCTTCCATCTTGAGTTGCCACATACCGAAGTTTACACTCTGGTCAAACTTTTCAATAGAAGTTCTTGTTACCGTCATAATGGCTAATAGATCAAAAATGAGATATGGCTCTGATACCAATTTGTTAGGAATACGAATCCCACAAGATATCTATTAGCCCAAAAAGATGGATAACAAAGACAACGTAAAGAAAATAAAGGAAACAATGGACACAAGAATTTACGTGGCTCGGTCAAGTTGACCTACATCCACGACCGGAGGAGACCGGAAGCTTCAGTATATGTGGAGAAAGTATTACAAGACTTTGCCTACCACCTATGAAGGAATTATGTGGCAAAATAAAAAGATGAGGGTTTTGGCTTCTACAACTACAAAAGGAGAGCTAAAGGGGAGAAGAAAGCAAGTAGCAAAGGAATGCTATGCTTGAAGTGTGTTTGAACTCCTAAGTTCATCCCCTATTTATACTACTCCAAGTTCACCAATGGCCAAGAGCTCTCAAACAAAACTTATCCCAATATCCCAAGAAATCCTCCTTCTTGCTTCAAGCATGGGTTGTGAACATTATTTCCAAATGGTTCTTGCCAAAAAACCATGATAGTTGAACCCCAATAGTCAAAGAAATAATGCTTCAACTTGCTAAGCATGGGATGAGAATAGTGTTGCAATTTAATGCTTTGAATGATTGCCTTTGCTATCCTCCAAAGAAGTGAATGTTCGTGGACAATTGGGTGAAGACCACACATTTCTTCACGGAATGTATATAAGTAAATCAGTAATTCCTGCTTCCAAAAACTTTAAATCTAATATTCAGGTATAGAGGAAGGGTTTGATGTATTCTTTAAACCTAATATTTCCGGGTTGATGTATTCTTCTCGATTTGGTTGTACTGATCGTGTGTTTGTGATTTTATTTGTGTTTTCGTATTAGGGTTCCAATTAGATTGATTCTTCGATTTGTGTTTTCCAAGGTGCTTACAGCTTGGATAAAATAGATCGTGGTTTGGATCGTGTAGTGTTACGGTTAAAGAAAATCCCAGTTTGGCACAGTGATTGATATTTTAAACTCTCCTCTCTGTCAAGTGGTCATAATTTTTCCCCAAGGCCAATATTACAATTTTTATTGTATCTCTAATCTGTAATACTACAGACGATTAATCTAGTTGTCATGTAGTTTAGATAAATATAAATCTTGACTTCTGTCATCTTCATTTACAATGTTTGATTTATTGGATTAAGAAAAGGAGTTATTTTTGTATTAAAAATTTTAGAATATATAATATGTAATAGTTGAGACGCAAACAGGTTGTTTGTCACTCATGTAATCCACTTTATATTTAAGTTTTTATAACATTAAGATGAGATCAAATTATTACAATTGATAGATTTAACCTTTAGTCAAATAGAGGTGAAGGGTTTATAGACACTCCCTCTATATATAGCCTTTGGATAACCTCCAAAAACCCTAACAAATAGCAAAAAAATCCCAAAAAAGGGTAGCGGTGGTGGCGGAGGAAGAGACAACACATGGACATTGAATGTGCCATACTTAATGGCAAGCACTTCAAGTAATACATGAAAAACTACTCCTTTGTCCTAGTTCGCAGTTGTAAGAATCCAAATTCAACATCTACATTGACATCAACCTCCCCTCCATGGGTAGCGGCGTCAGTTAGGGTAAGCGAATTCAAGTCTGGTTGGTCAAATAAATTATTTTCTTATTGGGATTTAGTCTGGGTCGAGCCATGTCTTTTTTTATGTTATTTGGTCACTATTCTAAGGTATGTAGGAAGTTTTAGTGCAATCACTTTAACCATTGTAGCTTCTCTCATCATGCTCAATTACTAGCATTTGCACATATACTAGTGCAAATTATGTGCAATTTTTTTTCGGGGAAATTTCTTCACATGCAACTTATTAGGGGCTTCCATAGTTGGATAAACAAATCGAGAATTTTAGCACACCTTTTAAAAATTCTTTACAAAGAAAATCTTGAGAATGTACCAGAGCCTATTGAATGCATTATAAATACCTACAAGCTAACTTAAGAGGACATCAACATCATGCAAACCGAAGCTTTAATCCATATACAAACAACTAGAAGTTGCAGCCGATATCTCAATGTTTGACTCTCTTCACTTCCCCACTACAAGGATAGTTCATGCCATAAAAAGCGTTACTCTTCTAATTTGTAGAAGTACACAACCTTTATTATTTTCTTTGAGACAATTTAAAGCAGATACCATGTTCTCACATATCTCCACAACAGAGCTTATTTTTGTATCTTTCTTAGTATATGCATCTTCAACTAAATTATTTGATGTTATGGACAAGTATTCCTTGACGGCATGCGCTAAAAGCAACTAAGTGACACCGGGCCTAATTTCATGTTGATTCCTATAGAGACATTCAGATTTGAGAAAGATTTCAAAATCCCATCAAAAGTAGCATCACTTGCTGAGTTATTTGAAAGCCTTATGCATGGTGAAACTTTGGTTTGATACTTCTGAAAGTACTACACAATTAGGTTTAGCTTCAAAAAAGGTTTATTAAAGGTCAAAAAAATGAAGAAAGTATATTTCTATCTTGTATTAATTTTAAATGATCTTTGCAGCTGGGGTCCTAACTTCATCTGCTCGACTGATAAGACTAGTCATATTAGTAATATCCCTTGATGCATCTAAATCCAAAATCATTTGCAGAACTTTCTTCAATGCAATACAGTTAGTTTTTCTACTTCCTGTAAAGCTAACTCCGCAACCAAATGTGACTTATTTCTTTGCTCCACTCTCTCATTTACTCTTAGTTCATCAAGATATTTAGTTACACCAACACAAAGGTCATATATAAAAAAATGGCAATCCTTAACTAAATCTTTGTGTTATATTTCCCTTGATCCCAGAACCACATTAAGAATGGACTCCCTCAGAAAGGTCCAATTCCTGTTCTCTTTAAACTCATGAGTTGTGAGTTGACTTTCAGTAAATATGTTGCATTATTGTAATTTCAATGGGTACTAATCACAGTACACTGACTTTAACCATTGTAGTTTCTCTCATCATGCTCAATTAGTAGAATTTGTACTTATGCTAGTGCATTTTATGTGCGAATTAGTGTGGTTTAAGGGAAAACTATTGTAGATTCAATGCAAGTTTTGTGTAGATTTAAGAGCAAATCAGTATTTCACGTGCCAACAGTGCAGATTCAGTGCGAAAAAAAATTTTCTTCTTTTAACACCTCAACAATAAGAAGTAAAGTAGCAACAATTATTGGCAACAATGGTGACGACTGATGTGGAAGCTAGATTCTCCAAACTAATAGTTGAGGACTTCGAGTACATCATAAATGATAAAGACTAACAAGGTAGATAAAGATTACATATTTATTTGTAAGTTTTAGTAATTCGTTTTGGAAATATTTTATTCAGTTCAATCATATTTATGCATGAGTTCTCAAATGAATGGAGATTTCATCTCTAAGGGTTAAGTCATGGTTTTTGTCGATCTAGAAAATTTTATCCCTCCTTTTAATAGTAAGTTGACTTTACAATATAAATGTTAATAAATTATTTATAATAAATACTCTTATTTTGTAAAATATAATAAATAATTCATAAATTTATCTTCACATAAACATTAATCTTAATAAACACTAAATATTTGTCGTACAATCAGATAAATATAAATGTTTACTAGTGTCGAGTTCATTTACCATGTATGGGCTATTTTATTTAGAAAAGGAGTTATTATTCCATTAGAATATTAGAATACACAATATGTGATAGTTCAGACACAAGCAGGTTGTAAGTCATTTATATTATCTACTCTATATTTTTGTGTTTCTATATCTACTATTAAATAAGATCTAACGATTACAATTTATAAATTTAACATTCACTCATAGAGCAGTGAAAGGACTGTAGATGCTTTTCTCTATATGTTAGCCTTTGAATAACCTCTCACAACCCTAACAAATAGAAAACTCAAAAATTCTCGGGAAAAAGACAGCAACGGTGCCGAGTAGGAGGAAGCGACATGAAGGTCGGATTCTCCATACTAAAAGTCATGGACTTTGAGTACTTTATGGAAAATTTACTCCATCGCCCTATGTTGCAACTCTAAGAAATTCGACATTGACGTCAACCTCTCCTCTCTGGGTAGTGGCATAAAGATCTCTTGCCACCACACATGCATCTGCTACGAATTCCAATGATTTAATTTTACCCCTGAGGTGCTTCCTTGAAGCATGCTCCATCTCCCAAGAAACCCTCACGTGAAGCTCTACTCACGGGACCTTCTCTAAATAGGGTTAATTTTCCAATAGGTACTTAGCATCTTTTCAAGTTTTACAAATCTACTTACGGGAACTTTATATCTTTTCCAGTTTTCCAATCTATCTGCTATCTTGTCCACTATTTCAAAGAAGTGTCAGTTAAGTTTCCTCCCAAGTAGATAGGAAAACCAGAAAAGATGTTAAGTATCTATTGGGAAAATGTTTGGCTATCCTCATGAGTTAGAATTGTATTGATTAAGCATGATTTAAGTGCCATCTCACAACACACTTGGTCAGTTGATGCACCCACTACACACAACATTAACAAAATAGAATGCTTAATGCATAAATTCAAGTGGGGTCAAAATGAAAGAGGATACAAAAGACACAAGATATCGTGGAAAAACGTTTTATATCTAACACGGGAAAACTGACTGGTGTCAAGGATTTAAAAAATGTTGTCGACTCATTCTCCTCAAACGATTGGTAGAAAATGCAAATTGGATCATCACCTTGGTCTAGATTCACTAGTGGAAACCTGCCTATTAAAGGCAGTTTTATCGTCATTGATCAAAGTCACATTGAGGAACCGCCTTTAAAATGCACTCTTCAAAGGCGGTTATTTTCCATCTTGGAAGGTGCTAGAAAAACTGCCTTCCAAAAATTTGGAATTAGGGTCAGAATGAGTTCCAAATTCAGAACTTCTTTTGCGGGTTGTAAAAAGAAATTACCAAAAAATGTATGCAGTGGTTTTCGGCGAGAAACGAAAACCAGATCTGGAATTAACAAGAATAGCAACAGCAATATATATATATATATATATATATATATATATATATATGTGTGTGTGAACAGATCTAGAATTAACAAGAAAAACAACAACAATATGAACAGATCTGGAATTAACAAATGTACATATATACAAAAAGCAACAAGGAAATGAAAATCAATACAAAGGCAATCGGTGGAGGCAAAGATCCAATCGGCGGGCTTCGTCGCAGAGGTGATCGAGTGGTGGTGGAGGCTAATGCAACAGCGGAGGAGGCAAGGGAACTACGACGGTGGCTAGCAATCAAAAATGGAGGCAAGGGCAGCGGCGAAGGAGGCCAGGGAAGTGACGATGGAGGCCAGGGAAGCAACAATGAAGGCCAGGGAAGTGGTGACGGAAGGTTGTACAGCAACGGAGGAGGCCATGGAATGGGATTAGCAGGTGGTGGAGACGGGTAGTGGAGGCCAAGAAAGTGGCGCCAATGGGTGGTGGAGGCCAGGGAAGCGGTGCCAATGGGTGGTGGAGGTGGTGGAGGTGGCGCCCATCGTGAGAAGAAAGGGAGTAGGGTTCTGAAGTGTGAGCATATCTGAAAAATGGCTTAGTAAAAAACTATGAATGGGCTCTTATATAATGGGTCATTTAAGACACCCAATTAAAGGCGGTTCTAATGAAGAACTATATTTAATTGTGATGCCCATCAAAGGCAGCTCTTGATTAACCGCCTTTGATCAATTAAAAAGTGACTTTGAACCATCTTATCTGACTTCCAAGGGAGTTACGAACTCGGAACCTCCTCTCGGATCCACTTAGAAGGAGGTTCTTTAGAAATTGGATGGAACCGCCTTCTAAGTGGTGTGTTTAATGATCCATATTCCACTATTGATTCATTTGTATTTTTCCAGAAATGCATGTTGAACTAAATTCACAGGTCATCATAAGAGATGGAGTAGCAAATATTTGGACTCATACTCGACCGCATCAGTTACAAATCCCATAACCCTTTCTTCAAATGCATATATTCCCAGGTACATAAACCTCTGCTCCTTCCATTTTTGAATGATCATTTACTTGCATATGTAAAGGAACAAATTAGGAAAGAAATATTTTTGGCTGAGGACATAGATGTTTCAGTTTAGAAGTGAGAGGATAATGGAATGTTTACAATTCTTTTCAATCCAAGGACAATGGAGTGTTTACAATTATTTTTAATCCAAATGTAATGGACATATTTACATTACAAGTGGAATCATTCCACTCTTTGTAAAAAACAAAAAATGTGTACATCACTACTATTTAATGGAAATCACCCAACATAGGATTGAAAGTGAATTGTGATGCATCATATATAGGTAGTACATCTAGTTTGGACTGTGGTGTTAGAAACTCAGAAGGAGAACTATTACATGCCATCTCTAACTTTGTGAATGATCAACTCTTTCATGTACTTTAAGTTGAGTTGTTAGCTAATTATACAGGTATGAAATAGGCAGTCAATTACAAGATTAAAACGATCATCGAGACCAATTTAGAGCTGGTTGTTGACATTCTTAGAGCTAAAACCAAGCCATCATGGAGGTTTTTACATATGGTCAGAAAAATCAAGGTTGTTGAGTCACAAGGACACTTTAGTTACGAGCACACATTCGGAGAGGCAAACCAGCCCATCGACTTCCTAGAAAAATTTGCAAAGACAAAAGAGCAGAGCACTTCATATTAACTAATCTGATAGGATAGATGAGACCAAAGATTAGATATGGTTGAGATTTGATTATGATTTGATAGAGAAATGTCTAGATACATTGTATGTCTAGGTTAGTATTCTCTATATGTATTCTAGTCATCACAAACTTCTACCTACGGACAATTACCTTATTCACATGGTATCAGAATGGTGTTTACGACCCTATCATATCTAAGGTAGCTATGTCTGCGTCTTCTTCCTCTTCTCAAACAGCCGCCCACCTTTCTTGCTCATCAAGAAACTCCTTTCCCTCTTCCATAGCCAGTGTTTTGCTGGTCCCTCTCACCATGGCCAAATCCTCCAAGCTTTCTTACAAAAATATCCTCCACATGTTCACCATCAATTTAACTTCCACCAACTATCTACTATGGAAACAACACTATGTTCACATCCTTAAGCCACATGGTTTGTTACAGTTTTCTCAACGGCACAAAGCCCTGCCCGATTCTCTCATGTCCACCATTAGATTTGACGTCGTCCTCCCCCTCTTATGCTACTATTACTGGATCTTCTGGTGCCATGAAGGACAATCATAAAGCTCCTTATGAGCAGGCTTTGGCAGCTCGTAAAGCTTGGCTCGTTGAGACCCAGTGAGTTTGTAGTCTTTTGTTCTTGTCATTGTCTCAGGAGGAGCATGTTGAGCTCGATGATTATGCGACATCTCAGTAGATCTGGGAGAATATTGCAGCCATTCATCAGAATTAAAGTAAGTCCAACAATCTGCGCCTTTGTTCCACTGCTTTTACTATCCAGAAAACTGGTTATGTTCATGACTTACATCTCTAGTTTAAGAATTTTTTTGACCAACTCTCTGGTCTAGATGTCCCTGCTTTGAATGATGATCAACTTCTTTGGTTTCTGACTATCCTAGGTTCTAATTTTAAGTACTTTTCTACTCCCTTTATCATTATCTCGCTAACACCTTTACATGCTGAAATTGTTAATCGTGCCAAGGACCATGAAGTATTTTTGAATAATTTACAGGGACATTCGTTGCCTGGAGGTTCTGCAGTCGGGTCGATCATGTTCACGGTCTCAGATTCCACCTCTGGTGGCTGTGCGTTGACCCATTCACCGGTGGATGCAGCACGTGAGGGTGGCGTGTCTGGCTCACGTGTTGGGTGTTCTGGCCGGTTCTCAGGTCGTGGCTCATGTGTTGAACTATCTGTTTTCTCTTTGTTTCCTAAACCTAATGCATGTGCCTCCAGCATAATGGAAAAAGGTCATAAACTATCATTTGCTGAGAACTCTAAAAGAGCTATGCATGTTTTGGATTTGATTCATTGTAATTTGTGGGGACCATCTCCCGTTTTATCTGGTCATGGATTTTCTTAATATGCTCTTTTTGTGGGTGATTTTTTTAGATTTACTTGGCTTTACCCCCTTCGTCGTAAATCTGAATTTGTGGATGTGTATATGAAATTTGAGGTGTTTGTGGAAAATCAATTTTCAACTAGGATTAAAGTGTTTCAGAGTGATAGGGGCACTTAATTTCTGAACACTCATCTTTGGACACATCTTGAAACAAAGGGAATACTTCATCAGGTTTCTTGTCCCTACACACCCGAGCATAATGGGCGTGCAGAATGAAAACACCATCGTGTGATAGAAATAGGGCTTATGATGCTTTTTCCTTCGCATATGCTGCTATCCTTTTAGGATGATGCCTTTGCAACGGCTGTGTATGTCCTTAATTTCCTTCCCACTCTAATGCTTGATGGAGATTCTCCCTACGGTGTTCAGTTTGATCGGGCACCTACATACTCTAACTTTCATCCCCTTGGTTGTAGAGTATGCCTATTTGTTCGTTCCTATGTTGAGCACAAGCTTTTTCCTCGAAGTATTCCTTGTGTGTTTGTTGGGTACAGCTCTCAATAAAAGGGATTTTTCTATATGGACCCTACTTCATGTCGGGTTTATATCACTCGGCATGCACATTTTGATGAAACCTGCTATCCATTTGCCACTACGGCTTCGAGCTCTTCAGCTTTCTCTTCCCTGGATGTATCCTCCTATATTGATCTAGTCTGTCGGGACATAATGCCTCTATTACCATCGCCATCTCCTTTGGCACCATGTTCTCTATCTTTGGCTGACTCACCAGACTTGACGGTCCCTCCTCCTGCTGCTCCTGATCATGTTCCTAGTTCTCCGGAGCACTCTAGGTCCACTTCGGATGTCTCATCTGATGATTTTCCTACTCCACAGCCTTCTCATACTCATCTCTTCATCACTATGCCTAATACCAGTCTGCGTTGACCTCAGCATCTTACTCTGCCTCATACCAGTCTGCGTCGACCTCGCATGCTTTAGTTCTGATTTGAATCAAGAGTAAGTTGTCGCAGTTTTCTTATTCAAAGTTTTGTATAGGCAATTTTTGTTCCAAAACTTTTCAAAATTAAAAAACAAAAGGTAGCATATTTTTGGGTTTCAAATTCAGAATTCAGGATTTGAAATATGAAATTTGGGGCAAATTTGCAATTTTCAAAAGTTTGGGGGCAGATTTGCAATTTCCAAAACATTTGGGAATTTTGACCAAAATTTTTTTCTTGGGGAATAAGATTCTGGTTGTGAGCTTTATAGTACAAAAAAAGGTGAAAAATGAATTGTGGCTGAAAAAAGAAGGAAAGAAAAAGGAAATCTGATTTGAAAAAGGAAAAGAAAAGTCAAAATACTAATCGGAAGAGGAAAAGGAAAGAAGAGCCAATTGAGAGATGAATTTTGATCTGAATTTTAGACTTGGTGAACAAGTAAGTCATTAAAATCCTTTACCTCAAGGGATTTGGATTTGAGTTCCTATTCCAATTTATTTTCGGAAAAGTTTCTTGAATTTTTGGAACATATTTGTCGTATATATGAAGCAATCTTGTTTTGATCATAATTCATTCAATACAGCTCCGATTCTTGAAATTCAAATTTATTTTTGTTCCTTACTTTTTTTAAAATTTGGAATTCATAATCGTAGAGCCAATTTTTGAGTTTATATATTTTAAATTTTCAAAATAAGTTTTGCAGTACTCATCTCTATATTTGGCTTTGAAACTGTTGTGAATTGATCAATTGCCCTTGCATAAGCCTTTGCCTTGTGAGTTGTGAGTGTTATAAACTTGGTGAATGACCTTACTAAAAAAGGGGGAAGGGGGACATTTATTCCTGACGGTTTATTTCTTCTTAGCAGGGATAGCGGACGATCCATTCGTCCCGCCATTTGTTGGCAATCCCAGCAATAAACCTAATATGAATTCCATGAATGTCACAATTGCCATAATGAGCAAAGTTCAGAGATAGTCTAGGAAGGTAGATGAGTTATCAAATCTAATGACACCTTGTTTAACAAGACAAGTTGAATTCGCTTGTAACATCAAAGGTTTGAAGTATGATATTCCTAGATTTGATGGTCGACACAATCCTGTGAAATACTTGGATTGAGAAAGGAAGATCGAGGACCTATTTGATCAACTACTGTGAGAAAGAGAAGATCAATTTCACGAAGTATTCTTTCACCCATTATGCCACAGAGTGGTGGGAGAATTTGAAAGAAACAAGATATCTTTCCGGAAAGAAGCCTATCTCTACTTGGGAGAGATTGAGGACCAAGCTTTGATTACATAATTTTCCACAAAAATATTTGATGGAGTAACATTTGTATCTCAGCTTTATGAAGCAAGGCAACCGCAGTGTAGATGAATACTGGCAAGATCTTGAATCAGCTATGAGAAGAGTTGGCATGAGAGAAAATGATACTTTTATAAAGAATCAGTTTATTGAAGGTTTAAGAGAATATTTGAAAGTTCTGGTTAAGCTCCAGTATTATGTTTCCATGCAAGATTTATTGTTCAAGGCCAAGTTGGTTGGGTCAACATTAAAGCCCAAGGGAAGCTCTAATTTTGGCTATGACAGTCAAAGGCAATTCTCTGATTTCAGAAGCCCAAATTCGACCAGGGGTTGTAGCAATTCGAACATGGGTGGCCAAGAAAACCCTAATTTAACCAAAACCTACTCAAATACACCATTGAAATCCATTGATCAAAGAATGATCGCAACCAATCAGTCTCTTAGCCAAGATATACGTAAATCAATTTCAACTTTGTCAGATACAGTTTTTTCTAACACTCCTACATGTTTTCATTGTAATGAACGGGGACAAGTTCACAATAACCGTCCCCATGAATGAATTATAACAACAATGGAGGAGGAGGAATATGATGATATGCATGTACAATATGACACCAAAGAAGAACAAATAGATGATGAAATCATCATTGTTGACAGAGATAAGCAAGGTCCTGAAACAGAAGAGGTTTTTGAGGATTATTCCACAGAAGTTACCGAAACTACTCCCCCATAAAGAGCAAGTAATTTCGACCAAAATAGTGGCAATTCGGCCAAAAAGACAGTAAATGTTGGCATACACAAGTTCCAGGTTGATCCTAAGGCAGGTAAGACAGGTAAGTTGCAGAATGATTTTGAAAAGTTGCATAAAGTCTTGCCTTCACATCTTAGTCCTTTACTTTCTATTTATATGATGAGGCATGAACTATCTACCGACTCTAGTAAATTGTTTTATGCTTCAATAAGAGATGTGAATCGATCTTTAACTAATCATTATTTGTTCTTATAATTTCCTTAAAGAAAGTTACTATGCCACTGAAGATATTCCTGTAGATATGCTTTCACGGTTTGTTAAGTTGTTACAGGAATTTAAGGATGTCTTTATAGGTTATATGCTTCCCGTTTTGAGGACAAAACTTTTCGATCCGGGAGGGAATGATACGAATATCAAATGCTTTGATAGTGCTTTAAATGGTTTGATGGATCAACTTTATGATGAAGAAACTGAAAAAGATTATGGCAGGTTTAAGAAGCCAAAATCATATTTAACTAGACTACCTAAAATAAATTAGTATATTCTTCAAGATAAATCTTGGATGAATATTGGCTTTTCTAATCTTACCAAATCTAATTCTAATAAAATCATAACTAAATATTCTAAATCCTAATTAAAATATACCAAAACTCTTCTAACGCCAACATGACAGAGTTAATGGGCTTCATTATAAAATGAAATAAATCAAAAACGATCACACTACCTCATTAAAAAATCCAATGGAAAAAAGAGTACAGTGTTATCATCCTAAAAACCCTAATTTAATAAATGAATTTAGAAACCTTGATTCGTATCACTTTACTACTCAATCATTCCAATAATATATAAATTGATAAAATTCTTACTATTTGAAGAAAAAAAACTATATTTTTGTTGACCGGATGGGTAACTGTCAAAATTTTCAACTAAACTACTTGAACACTAGTAAACTTTATCCCAAGCACCATATGATAGAAATTTTTGGATGGTGCTGTCAATCGGAGATATTGAAGTCATTTTCACTAATCTAAATCCAAGTTAACTAAAAATAACATACTAACACTACAACAAACTGAACATATTACTTCGCCCCTTTTACCTCAAGTTTTTAGTTAAGGGAAAATAATAGAGGTAAAAAGTTCTTCTACCTCGATTCTTATTTTTTTGAAGTAAAAAATATTGTTTACCTCGGTTTTTTTTCAAAATCAAAGTAAAAGCCTACCATTACCGATGTTGCATGCATGTCTAGCTTACCAACATCGGATGTTTTTGAAACTAATATCGTACGTCACTCTCACAGACATAAATGACCGACATCACACGCAAATCTACCTTATCGATGTCGGATGTTTTTGAGACCGATGTCGCACACCACTCGCAGACATGAAATGACTGACATTACATGCATGTTTGGCTTACCAATGTCGGTTATTTTTTAGATCGACGTCGCATGTACCACTCATAGACATGAAATGAGTCGAACGCATGTCTGGCTTACCGGAGTTGATTATAATTGTGACTGACGTCGCAGGTACCACTCGTAGATATAACATGACCGACGTCGCCGACGTCGCACGCATGTCTGGCTTACCGGTGTGGATTATTATTGTCACTGACGTCGCACGTACCTCTCAAAGACATGAAATGACGATGTCACACGTATGTCGGGCTTACCGACGTCGCAGGTACCTCTTGCAGACACCTTTGCGATGCACGATTTAAAATAATTGAATATATATAATGTAATTTTTTTATTAAATAAAAACATAATACATAAATATTTTTATGCAACTCCATTTATTTTTAATTTTAAAACATTTATAATTATACTTTTAACTATGTCTTTATCTTTATATTTTCAAATGAAATAAATTAAATGTAAAGTTCGAGTAACACATGATCGAGATTTTAATAATAAAATTTAATGTTACAAAACTAAAATATAATATTGTAAATATTTTATGCTACTCGATCCATTTCTTTTAAACTTTAAAAATATTTTATAACTATACTTTTAACTATGACTTTATGGTTATATTTTCAAATAAAATAAACTAAACGTAGAGTTCAAGTAATACATGGTCAAAGTCGAATATCAATAAATAAACTTTATTTTTTCACCGAATAAAATTCTATGTACTACTTATTCATAATTATATAAAACAAGTAGTATATTAAATTTTATTCGGTGAAAAATAAAGTTTATTTATTAATATTCGACTTCAATCACATATATTACGACACTACATTAAATTCATTTTATTTAACACGTGGTTAGCTAATTCCAAGGGTGACACGTGGTAAAAGTGACCTGGCTAAGGGTTGCTCTTTTAGTAAAATGTATGCATGTATAGATTATGAATTACTCTATGTATATAAATACAAATAATTAAAATTTGACCTTAATCAATCATCGACATTTCATACATAAATACTAATGAAAAGG
Source organism: Rubia yunnanensis (assembly GCA_037428765.1). Lineage (NCBI taxonomy): Eukaryota > Viridiplantae > Streptophyta > Magnoliopsida > Gentianales > Rubiaceae > Rubia > Rubia yunnanensis. The sequence goes on from CM075062.1 coordinate 17,691,494, forward strand.
TTATGGAAACGGCTACTAAATGGTTAGTCTTTGACTTTTCATATATAACCACTAATAAAATAGTTTGACTTTAACTAATCAACTGTTAACCCTTAATTGACTTTCCATATATAAACATTTATAAAATAATTTGACTTTTCATATTTCTCTTTCTTACTTCTATGTAACCAACTCTAAGTTACTCTATAACATGTACTAGCGTTTTCCAACATTTCACCAAAAACTTCATCTATTTAATATTTCTATATTTATGCAAGAATAACAAAATTCATATATTTTGGAGCAATGAATTATAGGGTAACACAATTTTGGACCATAGTGTAATTTTTCAAGATTGTGTAGAAGTAATCAATATTGACTTTCGAGACCCTTTCGTTCACCCATACAAGCCCAAATTTGGAAAATCGCAACTGTATATTATTGAATTGCATTCTGGTGTTGCCAATTTCTTGATTCAACAACTCAAACTTTCTTGGAGAGACCTAAATGCAAAAAGTAAAAACTTTACTCGTAACTTCAAATTGAAATCTGCTCGAATGTGATGCTATCCTATACACCCCCATTGTATTTTCCATGTCTGTGACATAGTATTGATCAATAAACATGCACAAGAATATATTTGTAATCTTTTCCAATTTTCCTTTCTTACTTCTATGAAACCAACTCTAAGTTACTCTAGAACATGTACTAGCGTTTTCCAACATTTCACCAAAAATTCATCTATTTAATATTTCTATATTTATGCAAGAATAACAAAATTCTTTTATTTTGGAGAAATGATTATAGGGTAACACAATTTTGGGTCATAGTTTAATTTTTCAACATTGTGTAGAAGTAATCAATGTTGACTTTCGAGGCCCTTTTGTTCACCCATACATGTTCAAATTGGAAAATTGCAAATGTATATTATTTAATTTCATTTTGGTATTTCCAATTTCGTGATTCAACAACTCCAACTTTCTTAGAGGGACCTAAGTGCAAAAAATAAAAAAAACTTTACTCGTAACTCCAAATTAAAATCCGCTCGAACGTGATGCTACCTTATACATCCCAATTGTATTTTCCAAGTCTAGAACATAAAATATATCAACAATCATGCACAAGAATGTATATGTAATCTTTTCAATCTGATTTCTCTTTCTTACTTCTAAGCAATCAACTATAAGTTACTCTAGAACATGTACTAGCGCTTTCCAACATTTCACCAAAAATTTATCTATTTAATATTTCTATATTTATGCAAGAATAAAAAAATTATTTTATTTTGGAGCAATGATTATAGGGTAACACAATTTTGGGCCATAGTTTAATTTTTCAAGATTGTGTATAAGTAATCAATGTTGACTTTCGAGGCCCTTTTGTTCACCCATACATGGTCAAATTGGAAAATTGCAAATGTATATTATTTAATTGCATTTTGGTATTTCCAATTTCGTGATTCAACAACTCCAACTTTCTTAGAGGTATCTAAGTGCAAAAAGTAAAAAACTTTACTCGTAACTCCAAATTGAAATCCGCTTGAACGTGATGCTACCTTATACATCCCAATTGTATTTTCCAAGTCTGGAACATAAAATATATCAACAATCATGCACAAGAATGTATATGTAATCTTTTCGGTATGATTTTTCTTTCTTACTTCTAAGCAATCAACTATAAGTTACTCTAGAACATGTGCTAGCGCTTTTCAACATTTCACCAAAAATTCATCTATTTAATATTTCTATATTTATGCAAGAATAACAAAATTCTTTAATTTTGGAGCAATGATTATAGGGTAACACAATTTTGGGCCATAGTTTAATTTTTCAAGATTGTGTATAAGTAATCAATGTTGACTTTCGAGGCCCTTTTGTTCACCCATACATGCTCAAATTGGAAAATTGAAAATGTATATTATTTAATTGCATTTTGGTATTTCCAATTTCGTGATTCAACAACTCCAACTTTCTTAGAGGGACCTAAGTGCAAAAAGTTAAAAACTTTACTCGTAACTCCAAATTGAAATCTGCTCGAACGCGATGCTACCTTATACATCCCAATTGTATTTTCCAAGTCTAGAACATAAAAATATATCAACAATTATGCACAAGAATGTATATGTAATCTTTTCGATCTGATTTCTCTTTCTTACTTCTGAGCAATCAACTATAAGTTACTCTAGAACATGTACTAGTGTTTTCTAACATTTTACCCAAAATATTATTTATTTTCTATTTCTATATTTATGCAAGAATAACAAAAATCGTGTGTTTTGGAGCAATGTGACTTAGATTTATCACGTGAGATCTTGTTTGATATCTTAACATTTATTTTCTAAATATCAATTTTTTGTGCAAATATATTATTGTAATTAGAGATATTGATGGTCAAACATAATCATTGAAAATCATGAAAAATTAAATTAGCAATAGTGGGACGGAAGGAGTAGTAATATTAATAAAATAATATTAAACAAACAGTGATGAATGTTGACTTTTTAAAGAATTTAAGGAACCTAATAGGCTAATACTAATCTTTTCTCAAAATTATTGATATTTTGTTCCTAGGAATAAAAAACCTAAATTCGAGGACCAGTTTTGTTCCTAGGATTTTATTATTAACTAATATTTTCAACATTTGAATTTATAAAACAAGAATTTATTTTAAATTTATAAATAGTTTGTTTACAAAGGATTTGATTCAACCCAACACTCAAAAGCCCATAAAATCCAAACCCAGTATTTATCCCCAAACCCCTAATATAAATTTCAAACCTTAATTATTCCTCTCCTCCTTACTCACTCGATGCCTCCTCTCCTCCTTACTCCACGCCTCATCTTCTTCTTCAATCCAGTGACGGAACCAGAAAATTTTGTTAGAGGAGGCTGAACGGTGGAGGGTTGGACAGTGGTGGGCCGTGGCATCGGCGTCGGTTGCAGCGGCAGAACAGTGGTGAAACGGTGGTGGGACGGCGGCGGTATCCAGCAGAGGCGGGGTGAGATTGGATTGGGGAAAATGTGACTTGGGCAATTTTCTGAAATTGGATTGGGGAAATCCAATTTTAAGCCTTAAAACCAGTTGTTTTTTTTTGCCCTCAGCACTAGTGAAACGATGTCGTTTCACTTACGCAAAAACGACGTCATTTTAGTAGCTCATGGGCCAAAAACAATAAGGCCGCAAAGTGGTCTTCTTCTCCGAGTAGACTGGTCGGATGCACACAAATTTGCCGAAAGACGCACAAATTTGCCGGAAACCTAATCCTTCCACCATTACTACCTTCGGTCGGCGACTCAGGTAGGGCTGGAGCCCTACCTCACATACCACTGGTTCCGCCCATGCTTCAATCAAAGCTCCAAATCTCGCCTGCTCCACCGCACCAAGTCTCGGTTTGCCACCGCTCCACGGCTCGCCTCACCGTAGCTTCACGCCAAGCCTCGCCACCGCTCCACGGTTAATTCTCGCACCGCTCTACGCTTTGCCTCGTTGTCACGCCAATCAGCTTCAGCGATGCCGACTTCTTCTCCGATCCAACGGCACCGGCTTCTTCTCCGATCAAGCGACGTTGTGCCACCAGAGGAGACTTCTCACGCCGCTCCAACATCCATGCCTCGTTGTTGTCTCCAACGAGTAGCCAGTGATGCTCTTTTCTCCAATGCTGCCGTTCGATCCGATACCGGCAACAAGATTTCTGATCTAGTTTTTTTTTTAATGAAAGCACCCTAAGGTGGGGGTTGATATATTGGTGCCCCAAACCAGTAAGAACAGCCATATAAATAATGACAGTAGTTTTTACAAAAGGCAACATCGTTGCCTCCAAAAGCGATGTCAAGAACTAATAGTCTAATTTATACAAGGTTAATGGGAATGCCTAAAATAAGTAGTTGTGATTCCAAAGTAAATGAATCTCCACACCCCGTGTTAATTCGTACTTTGGCCAGGCAACAACTAGGATGAAATCTGTCAGTAATTAGGCTGTTAGAACTAGGAGTTAGTGAGCCAAGGATGGCATAATACAGTCAATCCTCCCTGAAATCTTCCTATTCCGTCATTGTTGTAGAAGTGGTATTCGGAAGACAGGAGCCATGGTGCGCGATGCATAAATGGATTCAGGACCACAATTAAGGTCTTCAATCAGAGCCAAGAGAACAGCAGTGTCACTTCTTTACAGAGTCATCATATACCAGCTCATACCTGCATGTAAAAATTTCCATCAGCAGTATCAAGTCCTATCATAGCCATGTTTTTGCATTCTAATATGAGGAAATTGCTCCTTATCTAAGGCAATGAGACCTGTTATATAGTCTGGCAGATTATAAAGGTTAAGTGACTGATTATGAAAAGAATGGTATTTTGCAATTACATTAGCCACTGTGTTACATTCCCTGTAAACATGTTTAAGCACTGCTCCACATAATAAACTATTAACTTTGTAAGCCAAGTTGAAAAGTTTCCAGTTAGCAGAATATGGATCTTTAATCATGTTAACAGCTAACAGAGAATCGGATTCAATAGTTAAGGAATTATCCAGATGTTGGAATGATAGACAAGCAGCTTGTATGGCTAATATTTCAGCCTGAAGAGAAGATTCAGCCATGATTGTGGTTGAGTTAATGAAGAGTGGATTGCCTGAGCTATCCCTCGCAATAATCCCAACTGCTGCAATATGAGTGAACCAAGAGGCATCTGCGTTAATTTTAATAGAGTTTATCCCAGGATTTTCCCAGCAAACAGACCGTATAATTGGCTTTGGAGGTGGCCTAACGAGAGGTAGTAAATGCCTAAGTGGTTGTGGAAAAGCAGTAGGAGAGCTCATATGTGTAGGGTTGGAATAAAAGGATAGTTTGATCAGGTCAAGTACCTCCCTACAGATAAGTTCAGCTGAGAATGGAATCTGATCAAAGATATTCCTATTCTGTGTTTTCCAAAGACACCAACAGATGAGGGAAGGGAGTATGTTACATATCAATTGATGACATTTAGATAAGTCAGAACAGTTCCAGAATAAGTAGAATCTCTGAGAGATGGAGTGATATTCAGGGAGGTTAAAATGAACCAGAGCTGCCATTTTATTCCATATCGATTTAGCCAATGTACAAGATATGAAGAAATGATCAATTGAATCTGAGTGACAACAAACTGGACATTTCGAAGCCAGACTATATCCACAGGTAATAAGTACATCATCGAAAGGAAGAAAGGCATGAAGCAATTTCCATGTAAAAATAGATATCTTTTTCTGCAACAATACATTCCACAGATTCTTAGAAGCCGGGAAATTACCTGAAGAGCCTGTGAGAGTCCGATATGCAGATTTGAATGAGAATGTGTCAGATGCCTCCGGTTTCCATATAATCCTATCTTCTCTGTCCTCTACAACCTCAGCATTCTGCAAAAACAACAAAGTATCATTTTCCAGGAAAGGAGATATCTGAAATAATATGTCCGATTTATCACTGATGAAATCTGATATGGAGTACTTCTGTAATTCATCATATATATGACTTGGGATCTTATTAATCAAGGGGTCATTGGGACACCAATTAGCAGTTCAAAAGTTACAGCTACCTTTACCATGGATAATAAGAGAATTATTTTCTGCTAAAGGATTAACAGAGCAAATTCTTTTCCATGTAACAGATTTCCTATGAGAGTGGGGCAGAGACCATAGTAGTTTAGCCCATAAGGAGATACCTAACTAACTTTTCCACCACAGCTTAAGGGAGCATGTATCTACTATTGCTTTGATAGATCTAAACCCCAAGCCATTCTGAATCGTTGGTTTTGCTAAATCTGCCCATTTTTTCCATATCCTATTCCTTTTCCCTTCTGACTCTCCCCAAAAGAATCTAGACAACTTTTTTTCAAAAGTTTTGATTATAGATTTTGGGGGTTTAGTTACAGACCATAAATACTATGGCAAAGAGTACAATCAACTTTTAATCAGAATTAATTTGCCCCCTGAGCTTAGCCACTTATTTTTCCAATTTTGCAACTTCTTATCTAGTTTTTCCATCAGAGGTTGATAATATCTATTCAACGTTCTACCCTTGAAAATAGGGCAGCCTAGGTATTGAAAAGGAAAGGATCCCTGTTTCATTTTGAAAATCAACCTCATCTGATTTAATTTGATATTTGATGCCCTTTTACTAATGTAGAAATCAGATTTATGGAAATTAAACTTTTGGCCCGAAGTGAATTCAAATATGTCAAGAAAAGCCTTAATCCTGATTAAGTTAGATTTTGAAGCTTGCATAAGGATAATAGTATCATCAGCATACATGAGGTGAGAAGTTGCTGAAATTGAAGATGGCAACTGATAGTATGAGAGTTTACTATTATGGAAAATGAATGATAAACTCCTTGAAAAAGCTTCCGAAAAAATGTTAAAGAGAAAAGGAGAGAGGGGATCACCTTGCATAATTCCTCTTGTGGCTTTGAAAAAGCCCACTGGGTTACCATTAATTAGTACAGAAAAATAGGCTTGAGAGAGATTAGACATTACAGCATTTAAAAATTGACCATCAAAACCAAACTTCATAAGAACACTTTTTAAAAAGTCCCAATTTACTCTATCAAAAGATTTTTGTAAATCTAGCTTTAGAATACAGTTAGGAACTCTAGCCTTTTTATCCAGAAATCTAACCATTTCCTGAAGATAGAGAATATTATCAGAAATATCTCTATTTTTCATGAAAGCTGATTGATTTTGGGAGATCAATTTATCCATGTAAATTGATTTTGGGAGATCAACTTCTGATCTAGTTCATGAAATGTGCTTATATTCCCTTTATTTGATTTTTAATTTGTAATTGTTTTTGAATTTAATAAAATTTTGGCGGCTGTAATTGTTGGTTGGTTATTTGGAATGAAATCTAGCCTGTTATTTTGGAAAAATTGGACTGAAATTTGGCCGGAAATTTTGTGACCGTGCGACGTCAATGAATGACAGCTTGGGAATAAGTTTGCAATGTTGCAGAATTATGAAAACGGTGCGACGTCAATTTTGTAAAGGGGGCGATGTGGCAGTGTGCGGCATCACTTTTACTGTTTGCGATGTCGCTGGCAGAGTTGATTATGCTTGCGATGTCGCTAGCAGTGAAATTGGGCTGTGAAATTACATAACTGATGTCACACACCTCTTGATTATTCTTTTTACCTCAGTTGTTTTTAGAAAAATCGAGTTAAAAAGTATAATACTTTTTACCTCGGTTCAAAATCGAGATAAAAAGTATATTTTTTACTACAGCTACATATACTTAGGTTTTTTATGGCTAAAAATCGAGGTAAAAATCCCTCCAGAACTGAAGTAATAGTAACTATTTCTTGTAGTGTAATATTATAATATGTTACTGATTCTAATTCTTTACTATATATAATCAATCATAATTTGTTAAAATATATAACTTCATAAAATATAATTAACACCATAAATATCTCATAGTAATATATATATATATATATATATATATATATATATATATATATCAACCGGAGATATTGAATTCACTTTAACTAACATAAACTCAAGTTGTCTAAAAATAACATACTAATATTATAATATTACTAATTTTAATTCTTTACTGATTATATAACTTCTTAAAATATATAACTTCTTAAGATATAATTAAAACCATAAATATCTTATTGTAATGTATATACATATATATATATATATATATCACTGAAGAAAATCCAAAGAAACACATAATCTGAAATAACAAAATATTTGGATTTTTTTCATACATTGATATAGTACTTTTGATAGAAATATGTATGCGTATTATTTATTTATATATGACAAAATTTTGTTTTAGACCGACTAAATGTTAAATTGGGACATTTTATAATTAGTGACACTAACAAGGTCATTTGATATTTACTTTTATTTATTGCAGTGAGATACATATAATTATGATAGCCTTTTAAAATGAATTTCAACATATAAATAATTATTTTTTAAATAATATGAATGAACTATTATAAAAATAATCAAATTATTGTATTCCATATTTAACGATTTCTAATCATCTCATATAGTTTTCCTTAGATGACTAAACTTTAAAATTTTAAATAAAATTGTTTGTTTTTAATTTAAATGTAAGACACAACATGTGTTATGCATAAAAATTAATCCTAATATTTTAATTAATAATATCGTGCAACGAGTTATAATATTAAATTATAAGTCATCTGCATTATGTATTTAAACTTTCTATTTAATTTCATAAGTCATCTTCATCAATATTTAACTACTAATTTATTTGTTTATGTATGTCAAAAAATTATGAAAAATCAAAATATATGTTGTGATAAATATAAAAATATATTATATGAGAATAGTCTTACATATATACAAAGAGAATTTTATGGCTGAAGTTGGATTAGGTTGACTTCAGAAAGTAAAATTAGAAATTTTATTCTCGAACGGATTTAATATATGATTACAGAATGGTTATTAACATAATCATAAGTGAAATGTACACAAAATTTAATTATGTCAATATTTTTTATAAAAAATCATAATTTAGGGTTAAACTTTTTTAAAGTATGGTGATCAAATAAGACTTGGGGTGCGATTAAAAGAACGTTAGAGATTATAATTTTACAGGAAAGAAAGGTGTGTTAGACTTAGAATTATTTTGCCATCCCAAGAATATTGGCATAATTGATTTTGGCTCAAAATTTTATGTAAGCTGAAGTTGTAGAGAATAATTGTAGAAAAATAGGGATAATTTGGGAAAGCATTGGATCCAATCTCAAAGTTGTTAAAATTAAAAGGACCATTGTGAGAATGTAACAACATTCTTTGTCATTTTAGGTCATTTTCAAAGTATGTCGTTACTTGTGAGACAAATGAAAATAGAAAGTAGGCTAATATTTATGGGACGGAAGGAGTATAACATAACCGAATATTTAATTCTTCACATAAAACGACATATCTTTGTATGGAATTTTATGTGTTTTATTGAAAAGGGGATCTATAAAGCCTTCCGAACACGTTATAAGAACCCTAACAAACAACAATTTTGAAATCCCAAAAATAAATGGAAAGTAACATTGTCGGCCACGGTGGTAGCAATGGAGAGGCCGGTTTCGTGAAACTTAAAGGGAAAAAAATCAATTATTTCATAGATGGGAACACCCTTAAGAAGGTTCTGATTACATTTTTATTCATAATTTTGTAGTCATAAGTTTATGACCTGATTAATGCAACCCAAAAGTTTTATCTTGATTTCATTCAATTTTCAGTTTAAACCTTGGTAAAATTTAACTCCACATTAGTGAATATTCTATATGGATTTAAGAACAAATTAGTATTTCAAGTGCCAACCAGTGCAGCTTCATTGCGGAAAAAAAATTCTTCTTTTGTCACCTCTACAACTAGGAGCATACAAACAACAATGGGGAAGACTGACGTATATTACTATCATATGTCAGCTCATTTAAAATGATCTGTACAGCTAGCGCCTGGGAGGTCGTCGTCGTACCTCTCAAAGTTATATTTTTAATCCATAAATGCTTACTATCTACAACGAAGTAGATAATGGCAATTCGGGGCTCGTCCACGAAGAAGAGGGATTTTCTTAAGCGTTTAAACATAAAAGGGTGATATTATGCTAGAAATAAATATATACAGATATATAAAAGCAAGTAAATAGGGAGTTTTGGTTGGTTGGTTTTCCTAAGTTATGAAATTAAAATGCAAGCTAACTAGCAAAGTCAAGTAACTATGCTAATCATGCAACAAACTAAGAAAAAGGGGTAAAAACTACACAAGATAATGCCTTGGGGGTAATTGATATCCACTTCCAAACCTCATGTAGATCATTGAACCATTCACTCATTCTATCACATTTGTTACCTATGGGGAATGTTATCACTTCCCATTCGAAGGTCAACATTCATTCCTTCTTAATAGTAATTGCAAATATAAACAACGACCATTTGCAAATTGTGTTGACAATCACTCTAAGAAAACCACATCATAGAGGTATTTCATCAACAGCATTTCACACGAAGGACCATAGATTTGATAACAAGAAGTCTTCTACCAATGACATAGTCATTTAACCAAACATAGCATTCATTAGGCTACACCTAGAACAAACCACATTCAAGATTCAATCTTTCATTGCATATATAGGATAAATATGAGAACAATCCACATTAACATACTTATCTAGCAAGAATCACAACACATTATGCACAAGAAGTTCTAAGTCAATGTTCTTGGATTTTCATGCCAAAGAGATAAGGAATTTGTCACTTTCCTAACACCCTAACACTTTAATCATACAAATACTTCCTATTCTCAAACACCCCATGGAATAAATTAAGTAAAACATAGCATCAAGAACACATGAATGCTAAATAAAAAAAGCTTCAAGAACGAGTGAAACAATTTATTCATTACTTTAACTACTTGTTGTGAAGATAAATCTTCTATCCTTCTTAGATAGTAGTTTGCAAGAGTGAATTCAACATCTCTTGTCAAATCTCACCAATGACTCCCTTAGTCGAAACACGACTAAAAGTATCCCATTGATGGCATTGAGCACGAAGAATCAATAAGCTTAGCAACACTTATAAACACTACACCGTGACTAAACATTTAACCAATTCATGCATTTACACAAGATTAGTCATAAACGATCGACATTCATAGACTTATCTAAATTTCTACCTAAAAAAAGGACAACGAGTTCAACATCATCACATTCATCTAGCAATTATCAACACATCAACATCATTTAGAAGCTCTAACTCATGCTCTTGGATTCCACATTAAAAGAGGAGAAAATTAGCTACTTTCTCCCAACCCTAACAAGCAATCATACAAGTAATTCATATACTGAAACTTCCAACAACATTAATTCCATTAACAATCCACATTCAAAGCTCAATAAAGGCACAATAGAGAAAGCAATAAATTATTCTCAAGACATTAGCAAGGAAGTCTCAATCAATTGCTCCCAAGTACAAAACTAAACTAGATAATCAAAAAACATAACATACAAATATCTATAAAGGAAGAAGAAGAAATGGAAGAAAATGGTGAAAACTAGAGTTTTGGATCCCCCAAGTCGGGCTTAGAGAGTTGGGGAAGAAAGGGGTGAAAAGCTATTTATAGTACAAGAAAAAAGGGAGTAAAAAGCAAGTTGCAGGGGAATTATCACGAGTCACAACGCCTCCGTCGCGAGTCACGACCAGATCAGGAAAATTGTGAGCTCTCATGTCAACTTTTCGCGAGTTACGACACACTTGTCGCGAGTCCCGACGGAAAAAAGTCCAGTTATGTTTTGCTTCCTCCGGGTGAACTGTTGATCCATTTTGGGAGTTCTTGTAGTTGATTTTATAGTACTCAAGAAGAAGAATCCAATGGTACCACCCTTGGAGGCTGATTCTTCTTGGAAAATTCTCAGAACTCTGCTTCAAAAAATAGATCATTCTTCACCATTTGTTTTGCTCTCCTTTCTTCACTTTCCACTTTGTGAGTGGCCTTCCATCTTCTTCCATCCTTTTGAATGGCCTTCACTAAACCACTCCTAGGTGCTCACGAGCAATCTACAAATTAAGCTTAAAAAAAAGGAATCTAGATGCTCGTTATGACCATATATCCATTAGACTAAACATAGGTTACAAAATGAAGGATTTAGATATGAAAACCAAAAATGGTCATCTAAACCCCTTATGATATAAACCTAGCTAAATCTAGAAATCTTACAACCAAAATATGACAAAAGAGATGTTAAATGCTTCGAAAAATACATGCATTTGACGTCTCATCAGCGCCCTTATTAGTTATCACCGAAACCCCAATACCCTACCCAAAATTAACCTCCTCGTGATCATGAAGAATGTATTTGTTAAACTAGAACCCTTATCACAATACTTGCTGGAAGATCTCCTGTCAGTAAAACTAACCGCAAGCAACAACATCGCCAATGTGATATCTCTGAGGAGTAGAATTAACGGTAACTTGAAGTTCATTCAGTGGGATTGGATTTTTCCAAGGATGATTTTTGGGACATTAGCGGTGGTCAGACGGAGAAGAAGTCGAGAATTCTAACACCATTCCAGTTGGATTTCTCGATCCTTTTAGTCTCAAGGCACGTAAGGACATGCAGCTACGTCTTCGGAGTAATTTACGTGATGTCAAACATATAATTTTATTTGAATACACACGCTAAGAGAAGTTGAGTGACACCGGGCCTAATTTTCTTGTTGATTCCAATAGAGACATTCCAATTTGAAAAAGAATTCACCAGGGAAATACAAGTTAGAATTTCTACTTTAGGTAAATCTAACTTCACAGCAAAATAAGAATCCCCACTCTCCCATTTACTCTTAGTTCATCAGGAGATTCTGTTACACCTACACAAAGTTTGTACAAAAGATACAGACAATCCTTAACTAATTCTTCGTGCGATATTATCCTTGATCCCATAACCAAATTAATGATGGAATCCCTCAAAAAGGTCTAGTTCATGTTCTCTTTAAGGGCATGAGTTTTAGAGAAAAGATCTCCTTCAAAAATGCTCACAAGTTATTCAAACAGCAACATATTCCTTAGAGACTTTAGATTTTGTGGATATTGTAGTTTAAGTGAAAAAATAATGTGGATTCATTGCACATTGGAATAATTGAACTCCAGATTATTGAATATTCTATGTGAATTTAAGAACAAATTAGTAATTCAAGTGTAAATGAGTGCAAATTATGTGCATAAAAAACACTTTTCTTCTATTATCACCTCTATAACTAGGAGCAAAGAAACAACAATGGTGGTGAATGACGTGCTAAAGATCAAGGACTTCAAGTACGTCATAGATAATTGAGAATAATAAGGTAGATCAAGATTACATTTTTATTTGTAAGTTTTAGTCATTAATTTTGGAAATATTTTAGTAAGTTCAATCATATTTCTGCACTAGTTCTCAAATCAAATTAAGATTCTGTTTCTAATGGTTAAGTTAATATTTTTTATCGATCTAGAAATTTCATCCCACGTGATAATAAGAGTAAGTGATATTGTAGTGTGATATTGTAGTATGATAATGATTACTCGTAAAGAATATATATATAGTTATCTGCACATAAACCTTATCTTATCACACACTAAATATTTAGTCATCTAATCAGATAAATATGACCAATGCCAACTTATGTTTAAGCAATTTTATTTAGAAAAGAAGTTACTTTTGTATCTTTCTAAGTATTTGAACCTTCAACTAACTTTTTTATGATATGGACAAGTAAGCCTTAGAGACATGCACTAAACGCAACTGAGTGACACCAGACCTATTGATTCCTATAGATGCATTGTGATTTGAAAAGGATTTCAAAATCCCATCAAAAGTAGATTCACTTGCAGAGTTATCTGAACACCTTGTGAGTGCTAAAACCTTAAGGAGATAATTCTAAAAGTACTGCACAATTAGTTTCACCTTTAAAAAAAGGTTCACCAAAAGTTTTTAAAAAATGGAGAAAGTATATTGCTATCATATGTCAGCTTATTCAGAATGATCTTTGCATCTAAGGTCCTAACGCCATCTGCTTGGCTAATAACACTAGTCATGTTAGCAATGTTTCCTGATGAATCTAAATCCAAAATCATCAAGAGAATTTTCTTCAGGTTAATACAGGTTATATTTTCTACTTCAGGTAAAGCTAATTTCAAAGCAAAATGTGAGTTATTTCTTTGCTCCACTCTCCCATTTACTCTAAGTTCTTGAGGAGATTCAGTTACACCAACACAAAGGTCGAACAAAATAAAGGAAATCCTTATCTAAATATTTGTGCGATATTTTTCTTGATCTCAGAACCACATTAAGGATGGACTCCCTCGGAAAGTTCTATATAATTTTCTCTTTAAGGGCATGAGTTCGATAGAAAAGATCTCCTACGGAAAATACTCATAAGGTATTGAAACAAGAACATATTCTTTAAAGACTTTATAAATGGATATTGCAGTTTAAGTGCATTATTACTGTGGATTCATTGCATATTAGTATAATTTAACTCCAGATTGGTGAATATTTTATGTGGATTTAAGAACAAGATAGTAATTGAAGTGCCATCGAGTGTAGATTTAGTGCAAAAAAAACACATTTCTTCTTTTTTTCACCTCTACAACTGGGAGAATACAAACAACAGTGGGGGCGAGTGACATATATTGATATCATATGTCAACTCATTTAAAATGATCTGTGCAACTGGTGCCCTTATTAGTTATCACCCAAACCCCAAAACCCTACCCAAAATCAACCTCCACGTGATCATGAAACACGTTTCTATTAAATTAGAACCTTCGTCAGAATACTTGCTTGAAGATCTCCCATCATCAAAACTAACCACAAGCAACAACCGCGCCAATGTGATATCTTTGAGTATAAGAAATAACAGTAACTTAAACAGCCTTCTGCTGGAATTAGATTTGTCAAGTCATCTTGACATAAACATTAATCTTAACATGAATTAAATATATATTTGTCCAATCAGATAAATATGTCCAATGCCAACTTCATTTACTATGTTTGATCTGTTTGATTTAGAAAAGAAGTTATTTGTGTATCTTTCATAGTATCTAAACTTTCAACTGAATTATTTGATGCTATGGACAAGTAAGCCTGGAAAACATACGCTAAAAGAACCTGAGTGACATCTGCCTTAATTTCTTCTTAATTCCTATAGAGGCATTCCGATTTTAGAAGGATTTCAAAATCCATTAAAAAGTAGCATCACTTGTTGAGTTATTTGAACACCTTGTGAGAACTGAAACCTTAGGGAGATAATTCTTAAAGTACTACACAATTAGTTTTAGCTTCAAAACAGGTCCATCAAAGGTCAAAAAAATGGAGAAAGTATATTGCTATCATATGTCAGCTCATTTAAAATGATATCAGCATCTGGGGTCCTAACTCCATCTACTCGGCTTATAAGACAAGTCATGTGAGAAATTTTCCTTGATGAATCTAAATCCAAAATCATCAGCAGAAGATTTTTTAAGGTAATATATGTTAGATTTTCTACTTCAAGAAAAGCTAACTTCACAGCATAATGTGAGTTATTTCTTTGATCCACTCTCCCATTTACTCTTAGTTCATCAGGAATTCTGTTACACCAACCCAAAGGTCGCACAAAAGAAAAAGGAAATCCTTAACTAAATCTTTGTGCAATATTTTCTTTGATCCCAGAACCGCATTAAGGATGGACTCCCTCAGAAAGGTATAGTTCATGTTCTCTTTAAGGGCATTAGTTTGAGAGATCATATCTCCTTCAAAGATACTCACAAGGTTTTGAAACAGCAACATATTCCTTAGAGGCTTTAGATCTTGTGGAAATTGCAATTTAAGTGAAAAGTAATTGTGGATTCATTCCAGATTGGTATAACTTTACTCCATATTAGTTAATATTCTATGTGGATTTAAGAAAAAATTAGTAATTCAAGTGCCAACGAGTGCTGATTCAGTGCAGAAAAAACACTTTTCTTCTTTTGTCACCTCTACAACTGGGAGCATACAAACAATGATGGGGCGACTAATGTATATTTCTCTCATATGTCAGCTCATTTAAAATGATCTTTGCCATTGGCGCCCTTATTAGTTATCAACCGAACCCCAAAACCCTAACCAAAATCAACCTCCCCATGATCATGAAGCACATCTCTATCAAACTAAAAGCCTCGTCAGTATACTCGCTGAAAGATCTCCCTTTAGTAGAACTAACCACGAGCAAAAACCACGCCAATGTGATATCTCTGAGGAGCAGAACTAACAGTAACTTCAACGATTTCCGCTGGAATTTGATTCATCCAAGGATTATGTTCGGGATGTTAGCGGCGGTCGGCCAGAGAAGAAGCCAAAATTTCTAGAACCGCTTCCTATCAAACTTCCGGATCCTCCAAGTCTAGAGGCACGTAAAAACATGCAGCTACGTCTTCGGAGTAATTTACATTATGCCAAACTTTTTTTTTATTTGAAGATATGCGCTAAGAGAAATTCAGCGGCACCGGGCATAATTTTCTTGTTAATTCCTATTGAGACATTCTAATTCGAAAAGGTTTCTTCAGGGAAATACAAGTTAGATTTTCTACTTTTGGTAAAGCTAACTTCACAACAAAATCATAAGTATTTCTTTGCTGCACTCTGCCATTTACTCTTAGTTTATTAGGAGATTCCGTTATACCACCACAAAGGTCGCACAAAAGAAAAAGGTAATCCTTAACTAAATCTTTGTGCGATATTTTCCTTGATCCCATAATCACATTGAGAATAAACTCCCTCAGAAAGGTCTATTTCATGTTCTCTATAAGGGAGTGTTTTTGAGAGACAAGATCTCTTTCGAAAATGCTCACAAATTATTAAAATAGCAACATATTCCTTAGTGACCTTAGATTATGTGGATATTTTAGTTGAAGTGCAAAATTACTGTGGATTTATTGAATATTAGTATAATTTTACTCCAGATTAGTGAATATTCTATGTGGATTTAAGAAGAAATTAGTAATTCAAGTGCCAACGAGTGCAAATTCAGTGTGGAAAAAATGTGTTTCTTCTTTTGTCACCTCTCCAACTAGGAGCAAAAAAACATTAATGGGGGAGACTAACGTGTTAAAGGTCGAGGACTTCAAGTAGGTCATAGATAATAGAGAATAATAAGGTAGATCAAGGTAAAAAAAATATTTGTAAGTTTTAGTCATTAGTTTTGGAAATATTTTAGTCAGTTCAATCACATTTCTTCACGAATTCTCAAATCATATTAAGATTCCATTTCTAACAGTTAATTCAATGGTTTTTATCGAGCTAAAAATTTTATCCCACATGATAATAGTAAGTGACCTTATAGTATAATAATGAGTACTATTAGTATGTAAAATATAATAAAGAATATATAAATTTATCTTCACATAAACATTAATCTTAGAATGCACTAAATATTGAGTCGTCCAATCAAAGAAATATGACCAATGTTAACTTCATTTATTATGTTTGAGCAATTTGATTTAGAAAAGAAGTTATTTTGTATCTTACTTAGTATTTGAACATTCAGCTAATTATTTAATGATATGGACAAGTAAGCCGTGAAAACATGAGCTAAAAGCAAATGAGTGACACCGGGTTTAATTTTCTAATTGATTCCTATAGAGGCATTCCTATTTGTGAAGGATTTCAAAATCCCATCAAACGTAGATTCACTTGCTGAGTTATTTGAACGCATTGTGGGTGCTAAAACCTAAGGGAGATAATCCTGAAAGTACCGTACAATTAGTTTCACCTTCAAAACATGTCATCAAAGGTTAGAAAAATGGAGAAAGTATATTGCTATCATATATCAGCTTATTCAAAATGATCTTTGCATCTAAGGGACTAATTCGATCTGCTTGGTCGATAACACCAGTTATATTAGCAATGTTCCTTGATGAATCTAAATCAAAAATCATCGGGAGAAGTTTCTTTAGGGCAATTCAAGTTAGATTTTCTACTTCATGCAAAGCTAATTTCACAGTAAAATGTGAGTTATTTCTTTGCTCCACTCTTCCATTTACTCTAAGTTCATCAGGAGATTCAGTTACACCAACAGAAAGGTCGCACAAAAGGAAAGGGAAATTCTTCTTTGTGTGATATTTTCCTTTTCCTAGAACAACATTGAAGATGGACTCTCGCAGAAACGTCTAGATAATTTTCTCTTTAAGGGCATGAGTTCAAGACACACGATCTCCATCAAAAATACTCACAACGTATAGAAATAGGAACATATTCCTTAGAGACTTTATAAATGGATATTGTAGTTTAAGTGCATTATTACTGTGGATTCATTGCACATTGGTATAATTTAACTCCAGATTAGTGAAAGTTCTATGTGGATTTAAGAACAAATTAGTAGTTCAAGTGCCAATGAGTGCAAATTCAGTGCGTAAACAACAATTTTCTTCTATTATCACCTCTACAATTGGGAGCAAAGCTATAAAAATGGGGGCGACTGATGAGCTAAAGGTTGAGGACTTCGAGTACGTCATAGATAACAGAGAATAATAAGGTAGATCAAGATTACATTTTTATTTGTAAGTTTTAGTCATTAATTTTGGCAATATTTTAGTAAGTTCAATCATATTTATGCACGAGTTCTCAAATCAGATTAACATTCCATTTCTAATGGTAAAGTTAATATTTTTTATCGATCTAGAAATGTTATCCCACGTGATAATACTAAGTGATCTTATAGTAAAATAATGAGTACTCTTATTATGTAAATTTAATAGAGAATATATATAATTATCTTCACATAAATACCCATCTTAACACACACTAAATATTTAGTCGTCAATTCAGATAAATATGGCCAATGTCAACTTAATTTGAATATGGCCAATGTCAACTTAATTTGGCCAATATATAAATCTTCACATAAATACCCATCTTAACCGCAAAATGTGAGCTATTTCTTTGCTCCACTCCCTCCCATTTACTGTAAATTCATCAGGAGATTCAGTTACACCAGTACAAAGGTCGCACAAAAGAAAAAGGAAATCCTTATCTAAATCTTTGGGCGACACTTTCCTTGATCCAAGAACTACATTGAGTATGGACTCCCTCAGAAAGGTCTAGATAATTTTCTCTTTAAGGGCATGAGTTCGAGAGACAAGATCACCTTCGAAAATACTCACAAGGTATTGAAACAAGATCATATCCTTAGAGATTTTATAAATGGATATAGTAGTTTAAGTGCAATATTACTGTGGATTCATTAAATTGGTATAATTTAACTCCAAATTAGTGAATATTCTATGTGGATTTAAGAACAAGTTAGTAATTCAAGATCCAACAAGTGCATATTTAGTGCAGAAAATACACTTTTCTTATTTTGTCACCTCTACAACTGGGAGCATACAAACAACAATGGGGGCGACTTACGTATATTGCTATCATATATCAACACATTTAAAATTATCTGTGTAGTTAGCGCCTTATTAGTTATCATCCAAACCCCAAAACCCTACCCGAAATCAACTTCCCCATGATTGTGAAGCACATCTTTGTTAAACTATAACCCTTGTCAGAATACTCATTAGAAGATCTCCTATCATCAAAACTAACCACGAACAATAACCACACCAATGTGATATCTCCAAGGAGAAGAACTAATGGCAACTTGAACTGCATTCCGATGGAATTGGATTCGTCCAAGGATAACATTTGGGACGTTAGCAGCGGTGGGCCAGAGAAAAAGCCAAGAATTCAAGCGTTGCTTCCTATTGGATTCCTTGATCCTCTCAGTCTCAAGGCACATAAGGACATGCAGCAATGTCTTCGGAGTAATTTACGTGAAGTAAAACTTATATCTTTATTTGAAGACATGTGCTAAGAGAAATTGAGTGACACATGTCCTAATTTTCTTTTTGATTTCTATATAGACATTCCGATTTGAAAAAGTTTCTTCAGAGCAATACCAGTTAGATTTTATACTTTGGGTAAAGCTAACTTCACAGCAAAAACATAATTATTTCTTTGCTCCACTTTCCCATTTACTCCTAGTTCATCAGGAGATTCTGTTACACCAACACAAAGGTCGCACTAAAAAAAGGCAATCCTTAACTAAATCTTTGTGCGATATTTTCCTTGATCCCAAAACCACATAAAGGATGGACTCCCTCAGAAAGGTCTAGTTCATGTTCTCTTTAAGGGTATGAGTTTGAGAGACAATCTCTCCGTTGAAAATGCTCACAAGTTATTCAAACAGCAACATATTCCTTGGAGACTTTAGATCTTGTGGACATTGTAGTTTAAGTGCAAAATTATTGTGGATTCATTGCAGATTGGTATAATTGAACTCCAGGCTATTGAATATTTTGTGTAGATTTAAGAACAAATTAGTAATTCAAGTGGCAATGAGTACAAATTCAGTGCGGAAAAACACTTTTCTTCTATTATCACTTCTACAACTGGGAGCAAAGAAACAACAATGGTGGTGACTGGCATGCTAAAGGTCGAGGACTTTGAGTACATCATAGATAATAAAGAATAATAAGGTAGATCAATATTACATTTTTATTTGTAAGTTTTGGTCATTAATTTTGGAAATATTTTAGTAAGTTCAATCATATATCTGCACGAGTTCTCAAATCAGATTAACATTTTGTTTCTAACGGTTAAGCTAATATTTTTTATTGATCAAGAAATTTTATCCCACGTAATAGTAGTAAGTGATCTTATGGTAAAATAATGAGTACTCTGATTATGTAAATTTAATAAAGAACATGTATAATTATCTTCACATAAAATGTAATCTTAACACACGCTAAATATTTAGTCGTCCAATCAGATAAATATGACCAATGCAAACATCATTTACTATGTTTGAGCAATTTGATTTGGCAAAGAAATTATTTTTGTATCTTTCTTAGTATTTGAACCTTCAATTAATTATTTGATGATATGGACAAGTAAGCCTTGACGACATCCACCTAAAGCGACTGAGTGACATCGGGCCTAATTTTCTAATTGATTCCTATAGAGGCAATGAGATTTAAGAAGGATTTAAAATCTCATCAAAAATAGATCCACTTGCTGAGTTATTTGAACGCCTTGTGCGTGCAGGAACCTTAGGGAGATAATTATGAAAGTACTGCATAATTATTTTCACCTTCAAAATAGGTTCATCAAAGGTCGGAAAAAATGGAGAAAGTATATTGCTATCGTATGCCAGCTTATACAAAATGTTCTTTGCATCTAAGGTCCTAAATCCACTGCTTGGCCGATAACTCTAGTTATGGAAGCTATGTTCCTTGTTGAATCTAAATCCAAAATCATCGGGGAGAAGTTTCTTCAGAGCAATACAAGTTAGATTTTCTACTTCAATTAAAGCTAATTTCACAGCAAAATGTGAGGTATTTCTTTGCTCCACTCTCTCATTTTCTCTAGGTTCATCAAGAGATTTAGTTAACCCAACACAAAGGTTGCACAAAAGGAAAAGGCAATCCTTATCTAAATCTTTGTGTGATATCATCCCTGATCCCATAACCACATTGAGGATGGACTCCCTCATAAAGGTCTAAATAATTTTCTCTTTAAGGGCATGAGTTCGAAAGACACTATCTCCTTCGAAAATACTCACAAGGTATTGAAACAAGAACATATTCCTTAGAGACTCTACAAATGGATATTGCAGTTTAAATGCATTATTATGTGGATTCATTTCATATTGGTATAATTTAACTCTATATTAGTAAATATTGTGTGGTAGTTCAAGTGCCAACGAGTACGGATTAAGTGCGGAAAAAATACTTTTCTTTTTTTGTCACCTCTACAACTAGGAGCATACAAACAACAATGAGGGTAACCGACGTATATTGCTATCATATGTCAGCTCATTTAAAATGATTTGTGCAAAATGGGCCCTTATTAGTTATCACCCAAACCCCAAAACCCTACCCAAAATCAACCTCCCCTTGATTATGAAGCACGTCTCCGTTAAACTAAAACCCTCGTCAGAATACTCGATGGAAGATCTCCCATCATCAAAACTAACCACGAGCAACAACTGCGCCAATGTGATTTATACAAGGAGCAGAACTAACGGTAACTTGAGCCGCATTCCTCTATAATTGGATTTGTCCAAGGATGATGTTTGGCACACTAGCGGCGGTGGGAAAGAGAAGAAGCCAAGAATTCTAGCTTCGCTTCTTGTTGGATTTCTCGATCCTCTTAGTCTCGAACCACATAAGGGCATGCATCTATATCTTCAGAGTAATTTAAATAATGACAAACTCTTGTTTTTATTTAAAGACACGCGCTAGAATAAATTGAGTGACACGTGGCCTAATTTTCTTGTTGATTTCAATAGAGACTTCCGATTTGAAATTTTTTTTTTAGGGCAATACAAGTTACATTTTCCACTTTAGGTAAAGCTAACTTCACAACAAAATCATAATCATTTCTTTGCCCCGCTATCCTATTTACTCTTTTCATGGGGAGATTCCACTTCACCAACTCAAAGGTCGCACAAAAGAAAAAGGCAATCCTTAAATAAATCTTTGTGTGATATTTTCCTTGATCCCAAAACTACATTGAGGATGGACTACCTCAGAAAGGTCTTAGTAATGTTCTCTTTAAGAGGATGAGTTCGAGAGACAATATCTCCTTCGAAAATACTCACAAGGTATTGAAACGTGAACATATTCTTTAGAGACCTTACAAATGGATATTGCAGCTTAAGTGCATTAATACTGTGGATTCATTGCTTATTGGTATAATTTAACTCCAGCTTAGTGAATATTCTATATGGATTTAAAAATAAATTAGTAATTCAAGTGCCAATGAGTACAGATTCAGTGCGGAAAAAACACTTTTCTTCTTTTGTAATCTCTACAACTGGGAGCAAAGAAACAACAATGGTGGTGACTAGTGTGCTAAAGGTCGAG
This sequence comes from Rubia yunnanensis, assembly GCA_037428765.1. Taxonomy (NCBI): domain Eukaryota; kingdom Viridiplantae; phylum Streptophyta; class Magnoliopsida; order Gentianales; family Rubiaceae; genus Rubia; species Rubia yunnanensis. The sequence continues at coordinate 17,713,896 of CM075062.1, forward strand.
CTCTTCAAGCACGTGATAGATATTAGATAATAATGTGGTAGATGAAGATAACATTTTTATTTGTGAGTTTTTGTCATTAGTTTTTGCAATAATATATTCAATTCAATCATATTTTCGTACGAGTTCTATAATCATATTAAGATTTTGTTTCTAATGATTAAGTCAATATTTTTTATCGATCTAGAAATTTTATTCCACATGACAATAGTAAGTGATCTTTTAGTATAATAATGAGTACTCTTATTATGTAAAACATAATAAAAAAAAAAATATATATATATATATATATATATATATATAATTAACTTCACATAAAGATTAATCTTAACACACACTAAATATTTAGCTGTCCAATCAGATAAATATGAACAGTGACAACTTCATTTACTATGTTTGAGAAATTTGATTTAGAAAATAATTTATTTTTGTATCTTTCTTAGTATTTGAAATTTGATGCTATCGACAAGTAAGCCTTGAATACATGCGCTAAAAGAAACTGAGTGACACCGGGCCTAATTTTCTTATTGATTCCTATATAAGCAATCTAATTTGAGAAGGATTTCAAAATCCCATTAAAAGTAGCATCACTTTCTGAGTTATTTGAACACCTTGTGCGTGCTGATACCTTAGGGAGATACTTATGAAAGTACTGCACAATTCGTTATAGCTTCAAAACAGGTTCAACAAAGGCCCAAAAAAATTGAGAAAGTATATTGTTATCATATATCAGCCAATTTTAATATGATCTCTCCAGCCGAGGGCCTAACTCCATCTACTCGGATGATAAAACCAATCATGTGAGCAATTTTCCTTTATGAATCCAAATCCAAAATCATCTGCAAAATATTCTTCAGGGTAATACAGGTTAGATTTTCTACTTCAAGTAAAGCTAACTTCATAGCGAAATGTGAGTCATTTCTTTGCTCCACTCTCTAATTTACTTTTAGTTCATCTGGAGATTTAGTTACACCACCGAAAAGGTCACACAAAACAAAAGGGAAATCTTATCTAAATCTTTGTGTGATATTTTCCTTGATCCCAGAAGCACATTGAGGATGGACTCCCTCAGAAAGGTATAGCTCATGTTCTCTTTAAGGGTATGAGCTTGAGAGACATGATCTCCTTTGAAAATGCTCACAAGTTATTCAAACAACATATTCCTTACAGACTTTAGATCTAGGGGATATTGCAGTTTAAGTGAAAAATAAATATGGATTCATTGTAGATTGGCATAATTTAACTCCAGATTATTGAATATTCTATGTGGATTTTTAAGACCAAGTTAGTAATTCAAATGCCAATGAGTACAGATTCAGTGCGGAAAAAACACTGTTATTATTTTGTCACCTATACAACTAGGAGCATACAAACAATAATGGGGGCGACAAACGTATATTGTTATCATATGTCAGCATAATTAAAATTATTTGTGCACCTGGCGCCTTTATTAGTTATCACACAAACCCCAAAACCCTACCCAAAATAGACCTCCCTATGATCATGAAGCACATTTTTGTTAAACTAGAACCCTCGTTAGAATACTCGATGGAAGATCTCTCGTCGCCAGAACTAACCACGAGCATTAATTGTGCCAATGTGATGTCTTTGAGGAGCAGAACTAACTTAAACTTGAACAACATTTTGCTGGAATTGGATTCGTCCAAGGATAATGTTTGGGTCGTTATCAGTGATCGGCCGTAGAAGAAGCCGAGGATTCTAGAGCCGCTTCCTGTCAAATTCCTCGATCCTCTTAGTCTCGAGGCATGTAAGGACATGCGGCTACGTCTTCGGAGTAATTTACGTGATGTCAAATTTATATTTTTATTTGAAGACATGGGCTAAGAGAAATTGAGTGACATCGGGCCTAATATTCTTATTGATTCCTGTAGAGACATTCCGACCTGAAAAAGTTTCTTCTGGGCAATACAAGTTAGATTTTCTACTTTAGGTAAAGCTAACTTCACAGCAAAATCAGAATTATTTCTTTGCACCACTCTCTCATTTACTCTTAGTTCATCAAGAGATTCAGTTACACCAACACAAAGATCGCACAAAAGAAAAGGGCAATCCTTAACTAAATATTCGTGCGATATTTTCCTTGATCCCAGAAACACATTTAGGATGGACTCCCTCAAAAAGGTTTAGTTCATGTTCTCTTTAAGGGCATGAGGACTCTGAATTTATGCATTAAAAATTAGTAGTTCAAGTGCTAACTGTGTCGATTCAATGCGGAAAAACATGTTTCTTCTTTGAACACCTCAACAACAAGAAGTAAAACAATAACAATGACTGCCGACAATGGTGTCGGCTAATGTGGAAGCTAGATTCACCAAACTAAAAGATGAGGACTTCGAGCACATCATAAATGATAAAGACTAATAAGGTAGATCAAGATTAATTTTTATTTGTAAGTTTCAGTTCAATCATATTTATGCATGAGTTCTCAAATCTGATGAAGATTCCATCTCTAAGGGTTAAGTCAATGGGTTTTATCAGTGTTAAAAATGTTATCCCACGTTTAACAAATAAATATAAATCTTAACTAGTGGTGACTTCATTTACCATGTTTGGGTTGTTTGATTTAGAAAATAAGTTATTATTGCATTAAAATTTTAGAATACACAATATGTGATAGTTCAGACACAAACAGGTTATTGGTCATTTATATTATCTACTTTATATTTTTGTGTTTCTATATAATATCTAACGATTACAATTGATAGATTGAACATTTAATCATATAGCAGTGAAGGGACTGTGGATGCTCCCTCTATATGCCAGCCTTTGAATAACCTCTCACAGCCCTAAAAATAGCAAACTCATAAATTCACAGGAAAAGGATTGATTCGGTGGCGGGTAGGAGGTAGCGACATGGAGGTCGGATTCTTCATACTAAAAGGCATGGACTTCGTGTACTGCATGCAAAACTATCTAATCATCCTAGGCTGCAACTTAAAGAAATTCAACATCAACATCAACCTCTCCTCCCTGGGTGGTAGCATGAAGATCTCTTGCCACCACACATGGATCTTCTACGACTTCCAACAGTGTTATTGAACCCTCCCCTCTCCCCGAGGTGCTTCGCTGAAGCATGCTCCATCTCCCAAGAACCTCTCTCATGAAGCTCTACTCACAAAACCTTCTCCAATCAGGGTACCTTTTCAAATAGGTAATTAGCATTTTTTTCCAGTTTTACAATTCTACCACGGGAACTTAACATCTCAGTTTTTCCAATCTACCTTCTCTCTTGTCCACAGTTGCAAAGAAGTGTGAGTTAAGTTTCCTCCCATGTAGATTGGAAAACTGGAAAAGATGTTTAGTACCTATTGGGAAAATGTTTGTCTATACTCATAAGGTAGACTTGCATTGATTAAGCATGTCCTAAGTGTCATCCCACAACACACTTGGTCATTCACTGCACCCACTACACACACCATTAAAAAAATGGAAAGCTTAATACATAAGTTCATGTGGGGTCAAAATGAAAAGGGAAACAAAAGACACAAGATATAATGGAAAAACATTTTCTATCCAACACAAGAAAATTGACTAGGTGTCAGGGATTTAAAAAATATGGTCGATTCATTCTCCTCAAAAACATTGGTGAAAATGTAAATAGGATCATTACTGAGTCTAGATTCATGTTGTATTTTCCAAAAACATGTGCTAATATAATAGAGAATAATAAGATAGACCAAGATAACATTGTTACTTGTAAGTTTTAGTCATTAGTTTTGGCAATATTTTAGTCAGTTCAATCATATTTCTGCACGAGTTCTCAAATCAGATTAAGATTCCATTTCTAATGGTTAAGTCAATGGTTTTTATCGATCTAGAAATTTTATCCCACATGATAATAGTAAGTGTATTATAGTATAATAATGAGTACTACTATTATGTAAAATATAGAATATGTAAGTTTATCTTCACATAAACCTTAATCTTAACACGTACTAATTATTTAGTCGTCCAATCAAATAAATATGACCAATGCCAACTTCATTTACTATGTTTGACCAGTTTGATTTAGAAAAGAAATTATTATCGCATTAAAATTTTACAATGTATAATATGTGATAGTTCAGACACAAACAAGTTGATGGTCATTCAAATTATCTACTTTAAATTTTAGTGTTTCTATATCTATTTTTAGATTAGATCTAACAATTAAAATTTACTTAATCTTCAGTCAAATATCGGTGAAGGGATCGTATATGCTCCCCTCCCCATAAAGCCTTTTATTAACCTCTAACAACCCTGACAAATTGCAAACTAAAAAATCATTAAAAAATAGGCAGCAAGGCGAAGGAAAAATTGGTGCAGGGGCCTTATTTTCCATACTAAAAGGCGAGCACTCCGTGCACTATATGCAAAACTACTTCATCGTCTTCTAGGAAATATAAGTTCGACATCGCCGGAAGTTCCCTTGGAAATAGTGAGAACATATCACATTGTCACACACGCAGTTTCTACAACATCCAACAATGTTGTTTTGCCCTCGAGGTGCTCTACAAGAACGGGTGCTTCATTTAAGGCGTATTCTACCTCCCTGAGAACCCTCCCTAGAATCTCAATTCGCAAGACCTTCTCCAAATAGGGGACATGGGTTTCTACTTCATGTTTCCCGTAAAAAGTCTTTTAAGGTGTCAATTTGGGTAAGCAAGTTCAATTCAGGTCGGTTATTTTCTTGTTGGGATTTAGTTAGGGTCGAATGAGGTTGGGTTTTTCTGATTCATGTCAGGTTTTGGTATACTTCGCGTCAAGTCACTTTGGATTTCGATTAAGTGGTCAATTCTTGTCAGGATTGGGTTATGCTGGAATTATATTATTATAAAATTGGATCATTTTCGGATATTGTGTCCTTGTAAATTTTAGTTGTATTTAAATAATAATTTGTATTCTAGTACTTCTTAAGCTACTCTCGAATTTCTATAACTACTAACTTACAATTATAATTCGAGTTAAATCTCTCTTTCTCTGTTTGATGATTATTCATTAGATCTATAATTTTAACCATGCTTTTGGATTATTAAGTTTACCTTTTGTAATCAAATTTGTTGTGAGTTGACTTTATACAGTCACCTTTGTTGACTTTTAGTAGATATGTAGCTTTAATTTATTGAAATTTCTATGGATACTATTCCGCGGTATGTAGGAATTCATAGTGCAATGACTTTAACCATTGTTGTTGCTCAATTACTATAATTTGTACTAATGCTAGTGCATTTTATATGTAGATTAGTGCAGTTTAAGGGCAAAACTATTGCAGAGTCAATGCATATTTTGTGTAGATTTAAGAGCAAATCAGTAGATCAAGTGCCAACAGTGCTGATTCAGTGCTGGAAAACACTTTTCTTACTTTAACACCTCAACAAGAAGAAGTAAAGCAACAACAATTATTTGCAACAATGGTGACGCCTGATGTGGAAGCTAGATTCACCAAACTAAAAGTTGAGGACTTCGAATACATCATAAATGATAAAGACTAATAAGGTAGATAAAGATTACATATTTCTTTGTAAGTTTTAGTCATTAGTTTTGGAAATATTTTTATTCAGTTCAATCATATTTGTGCATGAGTTCTCAAATCATATGAAGACTTCGTCTCTAAGGGTTAAGTCAATGGTTTTTATCGGTCTAGAAAATTTTATCCCACTTTATAATAGTAAGTGGACTTTACATTATAAATGTTAAAAAAATTATTATAATAAATGATCTTATTTTGTAAAATATAATAATGAATACATAAAGTTATCTTCACATAAACATTAATCTAAATAAACACTAAATATTTTATCGTACAAACAGATAAATATAAATGCTTACTAGGGTCGACTTCATTTACCATGTTTGGGTTGTTTTATTTATATAAGGAGTTATTATTGCATTAAAATTTTAGAATACACAATATGTGATAGTTCAGACACATGCAAGTTATAGGTCATTTATATTATCTACTCTATATTTTTGTGTTTCTATATCTAATGTTAAAAAAGATCTAACGATTGCAATTTATAGATTGAACCTTCAATAATAGAGCGGTGAAGGGACTGTAGACGCTCTTCTTTATAGGTTAGCCTTTGAATAACCTCTCACAACCCTAACAAATAGCAAACTCTGAAATTCACAGGAAAAGGATAGCAACAATGCCGGGTAGGAGGAAGCGACATGAAGGTCGGATTCCTCATACTAAAAGTCATAGACTTTGAGTACTTCATGCAAAATTACTCTGTCGTCCTATGTTGCAACTCTAAGAAATCCGACATCGACATCAACCTCTCCTCTCTGGGTGGTGACATAAAGATCGCTTGCCACCACACATGCATCTGTTACGACTTCCAACGATTTAATTTTACCCTCGAGGTGCTTTGTTGAATCATGCTCCATCTCCCAAGAAACCCTCTCGTGAAAATCTACTCATGGGACCTTCTCTAAATAGGGTACCTTTTCTAATAGATTCTTAGCATCTTTTCCAGTTTTACAATTCTACTAACGGAATCTATTTCAGTTTTCCAATCTACCTGCTATCTTGACCACTATTTCAAAGAAGCGTGAGTTAAGTTTCCGCCCAAATAGATAAGAAAACTGGAAAAGATGTTAAATACCTATTGGGAAAATGTTTGGCTATCCTCATGAGGTAGACTTTTATAAATGTTCTAAAATGGTCCACTGATCGGCAAAAGCTAGTTTTAATTAGGTCAACTATATTGTCAACGGTTAAAGGGATCAATTCGTAATATAAAAAAGTTGAGGGGCCAAGGATAAATTACTAAAATTTTAATTTGCTAAATTCTTCTCTCTTTTTCATCTGAAACTAATCAGGCTGACCTTTCATGCCAACTTCGTCTTCGTCTTCTCTCATCCTACTATGTTCAATACACTGCATCCCTCCTCAAACGGAAAAGGCAAGGTTTTGGAAAATGGACCGCCGTCGGGTTTGCCTACCTCAATATTATCGCCTCTACCATAGTCACAATCATTGCAGCCGCTTCTCATCTTACAGCGTACCACAAATGAGATTATTGTTGAAAAATTAGGCACCAGTGTATATGCATATATGCATTTACCTTGAGATTAGCCATTCAATGTTTCCAATAGTCTATCCCGCTTCAAATTCCTCAAAGTCCCCACGTTCGACGCCGGTGTGTGGACCACACGGAGGGACGCCGATGTATTGAACGGAGCGGGGGTGAGAAAAAACGGAGACGGATTCGTTGGTGTGGAAGTTTCCGTCTAGATCAAAACTAATTTGTATCAGACGGAGAAGAAGGGTTCTCTGGCCTATAGATAATTACTTTTTTTTTGTAATTTATCCAATGCTCCTAGATTTTATTTTATTACAAATTGACCCTTTAACCGTTGACTACATAGTTGACCTAATTAAAACTGGCTTTTGCCATTCAGGGGACCATTTTAGAACACTTATAAAAATATGGGTACCTTCACTATTCAAAATTTAACTTCGGATACCAAATTGTGAATTTAGAATAAAAGTGGGCATCATTTTGAGCATTTGCTCAGATATGTATTGATTAAGCATGATTTGAGTGCCATCTCACAACACACTTGGTCATTTGCTGCACCAACTACACACACCATTAATAAAAGAGAAAGCATAATGCATAAATTCATGTGGGGTCAAAATGAAAGAGGATACAAAAGTGAAACAAGGGAAAACTAAGAGATTTTGGGAATGATTATTCGTGTGATATTGACAGAATGATGGGTTATTTATGCCCATATGTACAAGATATGACTAAGGTAACTAGTAACCTATTACAACACAAACTCTATTACACTATTACTCCCCCTCAAGTTGGCGCATAAAGATCGAGAATGTCCAACTTGGAACTGAGATGCAGGAATGATGTTCGTCCTAGTGCCTTGGTAAACATGTCCGCTGGCTGCTCCAAAGTGGCTATGTGATGAGTAGAAATGGTACTCGAAGACACTAGATCACGAACAAGATGACAGCCAGTCTCGATATGCTTGGTTTGCTCGTGAAACATCAGATTAGTCGCAATGTGGAGAGCAACCTGACTGTCACAATATAAGCCAACTGGATCTGAATGGTGAATTCCGAGCGAGCGGAGAAGCGAGCGAAGCCAGAGAATCTCGCAACAAGCGTTCCCCATAACTTTATTCTCAGCCTCGGTGGACGAGAGTGATACAATGTGCTTTTTCTTGGTCTTCCAAGGGATCGGTAACACACCAAGAGTGACAAAGTAACCAGTGACAGAGCGACGAGTAATAGGACAGGTTGCCCAATCAGAGTAACAATAAGCAGTCGGAGCTAAACTGCTATCTTGAGAAAGAAATAGACCTTGACTCGGGCTACCTTTGATGTAATGAAGAACACGAAGTACAACAGTCCAATGCTCCAACTTTGGCTTCTGCCTGAACTGAGATAGAGTATGAACTGCGAAGCTAAGTTCGGGCCGAGTGATAGATAGATAGACTAACTTGCTAATCAGATGGTGATATTGGTCTGGATTATCATAACCTGGACCAGTAGCATTGGTGAGATTATGTGTCGGTTCAATAGGCAAAGCGACCGGCTTTGCTCCAAGAATACCAACCTCGACGACCACCTCCAGGGTATACTTGCGCTGAGAAACAAAAATACCAGAGGGGTTTCGTGCAACTCCGAGGGCCAAAAAAATACTTGAGAATACCAAGGTCCTTCATGTGAAAGCAGGAAGACAAGTACTGTTTGAAAGTAGAGATGCCAGTAGGGCTATCACCTGTGATAATCAAGTCATCAACGTACACTAAGACATGAAGAGTGTGACCAGCTCGGCGGAGGATGAACAAATAATAGTCTGCATAGTTTTACCAAAAACCATACTGACGAAGGACCTGTGGGAGCTTGGAGAACCAATTTCAAGGAGCTTGGCGGAGACCATAAAGAGACTTGTGGAGACGACAGACTTTACCAGGTAATGCTTTAGAGTACCCCGGTGGTGGAGACATGAAAACCAACTCATCCATATCACCGTGGAGAAATGCATTGTGAACATCCATTTGATGGAGTTCCTAACCGCGAACTGCAGCAACTAATAAGAACATACGAAGAGTGACCATCTTGGCAACTGGAGCGAAAGTTTCATTGAAATCGATGCCTTCATCCTGACGATTACCGAGCACAACAAGGCAAGCCTTGTAGCATTCTATGTCTCCATTTGACTTATACTTGATACGGTAGACCCACTTGCAGCCAATAAGTTTCTTTCCTGGAGGAAGAGATGTGAGAAACCACGTGTTATTTCTCTCAAGAGTGTCGAGCTCTGCCTCCATGGTCTGTCGCCAATATAGATGTTATACCGCCTCAGAAAAATGAGTCAGTTCGTGCCCAATAGTGATAGCCGCAAGAAAGTGGGAGTGAGCAAGAGCGAACCTATGAGAAGAAACAAAGCGGCTGGTAGGATATGGAGTTGATGAAGTGGACGAGTTGGATTGGGGAACGCCTGTGAGAGCGGAGCTGCATACAAAATCCTTGAGAAAAATGCTTAGCTTGTGATCGTGGGTGCTTCGTCAAACCTCTAGATGAGTCGCCTCAGAAACTGCCTCAGACAAACTCTCACGCTGCTCGATTGGGGACGATGAGCTTGACTCCAATGGCAGCTCAGACTCCGCCTGGCTACGTGCTACGTGCTGTTGTGAAGAGCTCCCCCTTGTTGGGGAGGCAAGAAGCTCTAAAAGGTCATAGACAACAAGATGAGGCGGATGATCTTCGGGAGGTGGCAACGGGAAACCAGATGGATCCCAAAATGGAAAGATGTTTTCAAAAAACACCACATCGCGAGAGAAGAAGAATTGATTGGTTTCAAGATTATACAACCGCCAACCATGTTTACCATTGGGATATCCCATGAAAACACATTTGCGACCCTAAGCAGCGAACTTATCAGTTGGTCGAGGAAGAACCAGAGCAAAACAAAGACACCCAAAGACACGCAAATTAGAAAACTTGGGTTCTCGCTGAAATAGAAGATGAAACAGAGTCTTGTTTTGGAGAACTGGCGTTGGAGTGCGATTGATTAAAAAATAAGCAGTCAAAACACATTCACCCTAGAACTTAATGGGAAGAAAGGCTTGAAAATGCAGAGCACGAGCCATGTTTAAGAGGTGGCGATGCTTGCACTCCAGTCTGCCATTTTGTTGGGGCGTGTAAACACATTAAGTCTGATAAACAATGTTGTGAGTAGTAAATCAATCCCTCGGTCCTAGAAACTCTGTACCATTGTCTGATCAAAAACGATGAACTGAGTACTTAAACTAAGTAACAGCCAAAGCCCAAAAATCCATGATTAGACGCAGAATTCTGACTTGGATTTCAATAAATAGACCAAGTAGCACGAGAATAGTCATCGAAAATCGTAGCAAAATAAGTAGCACCCCAAGAAGCAGGAGTACGATAAGGGCCCCAAATGTCATAGTGCACAAGTTCAAATAAATGTGTGGTTTTATTAGAACTTAAGGGGAAAACAACTCGTGTTTGCTTGGAACTGAAACAAACATCACAAGGTACAGTATTAGAAACTGAATCAAATAGAATAAAGAAATAAGATAAAACTGCATCTGAAGGGTGTCCCAACCTCTTATGCCACAATTCGACTGAGTACTTCTTCTCGGATTTAGATGCATGGCATGCGTGTGTGGCAGCCAAGAAATGTCATAACCAGTAAAATCCACTTCGTTGATCACCCACACCAATCACTGTCTTTGAACCGCTTTCCTGAAGTACACACAACTGATCAGTTAAGAAAGAGAAGCACTAAGCCTGTAGAAGCAACATAGCGAATGAGAGAATACTGCACTCCAAAGTCGACAAATAAAGAACGTGATCAATTCTGGCATACCGAGAGAATACCAGAATACCTTCCTGAACAGCTATAACAACACGATTGTCCGGAAGCTTAATAGGAACATGTACAATATCAATCATATCATGAAGCAAGGCTAGATTACCCTTCATATGAAAAGAGGCACCAGTGTCGAGAATCCATAAAGAATGCTTACTATAGCATCCGTGGAAGGAGTGTTCATTGAATTGTACATCTCCAAGACGGTCTGCCATTGATCAGGGCTAAGATTCGAATCGCAAACCGCCAACTCTGGAAAGGAGACAACATCGAAAGTCGCGGTTTGCTGCTGGGCCGAGAGGGCGAAGCCGCCACCCGGAGCTCCAAGGTCGCGACCAGCCCCAAGCCTGGCCGAGCGATGAACGATGCCTTCAGGGACGCCGTGGATCTTCCAGCAGCTAGAAACATCGTGGCCGAGCTTCCCGCAGTGAGTGCAAGAGGGGCAGTTGATGGCAGACTTTTCCTACACCAATGGAGCTAATTGGCGCTGCGGAAAATTAGGCTTAGCCTGAGTAGCGAACGTCATACCATCAGACTTGGTGTTGCGTTCGTGCATCAGGGTCTTGTGACGTTCCTCCTGAACAACAAGAGTGTGAACCCTGTTAATACTGGAACGGAGAATCCCGAAAGTGTCATCGAGTCCAAGAAGGAATTGATGAAGGGGTTCGACATCAAGTTCGGTGCAAAGCTTGGGAGTGATATTACACGAACAATTGCTGTAGAGATAGGTTTGAAGGGGGACATATGTTGTGACTTCATCCCAAATCTTCTTGAGAGCATCATAATACGAAGCGATGAATTTTCCACCTTGGCGACAATTTGCCAAATCTGCGCGAAGCTGGAGAAGACAAGGGTCATTGTCAACAGAGAAGCAATGGCGCAATTCTTCCGAGAGCTCAAAAACAGTTTCGGGATAGGTTATAGAAGATCGCAGTGAAGGGTCAATGGATTGAACTACTCGCCCGATCAGCATTGAGTTAACACTATACCAGTCATCCAAATCAACAGAGACAATATTAACCTAAGAAATTCGACCATCAATAAAGCCCAACTTAGCTTAGCCTTAAGTACGTTCTTCATCGAGGTGGTTCATTCCCGATAGTTGTCGCCCTTGAGAACAACCGGACAGAGAGACAAGCCCGGATGGTCTGAAGGATGAATATAGAATGAAGACGAGTGATCAAGAGGATGCGGAAGCGGCTGAGAACCGAGAGCGTCATCGACTGGCAGTGACGGAGAAGGCGGCGTTGTCGGTGTGTCGTTGCCGGAGGGAGTCTGACGGGGAGGGGGGTTGATTGTGCTTTCCGCGTCACTCATGGTGAGTTAGCGGCTCAGGAAATACACTACGGTGGGTTAGGGTTTGGAAAATTTTCGATTTCAGGGACTATGTTCTGATACCATGAAACAAGAAAAAACCGAGATATTTTGAGAATGATTATTCGTGTGAAATTGACAGAATTATGGATTATTTATATCCAAATGTACAAGATATGATTAATGTAACTATTAACCTATGACTACAACAAAAATTCTATTACACTTTAAAAAAGACACAAGAAATCACGGAAAAACGTTTTATATCCAGCACAGGAAAACTGACTAGGTGTCAGGGATTTAAAAAATGGTGTGGACTCATTCTCCTGAAACAATTGGTAGAAAATGCAAATCGGTCTTTGCAAGAAACGCATGTTTAACTAATTTCACAAGTCACGTGGTCTTTGCAAGAAACGCATGTTTAACTAATTTCACAAGTCACGTGGTCTTTGGACTCAAACTGGACAGAACCTTACATTACTCAAACTGGAGCAGCAAATATTTATTATTTATTTCCTACTCACTTACATTACTTACTTGAACTTATATGATACTATAATTATGCAAATAATTTCATCAATTGACTCTTTAGTACTCATACATTCCAATGATATATAGATCGATAAAAGTCTAATAAATTGAGGAAATTTTTTATCTTTTTGTAGACTTTCATTTGTCACTTGGCGGATGGATAATTGTCAGAATGTTCCACTAAACTACTCAAACACAAGCAAACTTAATTATAATATTATATTATGTACATGATTATAGAATGGTTAATAACATAATTAAGTGAAATGTTCACAAAATTTAATTATGTCATTTTTTAAAAAAACCCATAATTTAGGGTTAAACTTTATTAAGGATGGTGATCAAATAAGACTTGGGATGCGATTAAAAGAACATTAGTGATTATAATTTTACATGAAAGAAATAAGGGTGTGTTAGACTAAGCATTATTTTGTGTATTCATTCAGCTTCAATGAGATTTTTTATTTAAGAAAAGATAGGCTAAAAATTAATCCCTTCATCCCAAGAATATTGGCATAATTGTTTTTGACTCAAAATTTTATGTAAGATGATGTGGCAGAAAATAATTGTAGAAAAATAGGGATATCTGGGAAACCATTGGATCCAGTCTCAAAGTAGTTAAAGTTAAAGAGACCACTGCGAGAATGTAACAACATATTCTTTTCCATTTTAGGTAATTTTTAAAGTATGTCGTTACTTCTGAGACAAACAAAAATAGAAAGTGGGCTAATATTTATGGTATGAAAGGAGTATGACATAATTGAATATTTAATTCCTCACATAAAATGACATATCTCTTTTGTATGGAATTTTATTTATTTTATTAAAAGGGGTATCTATAAAGCCTTTCGAACACGTTATAAGAACCTTAACAAACAACAATTTTGAAATCCCGGAAATAAATGGAAAGTAACGCCATCGGCCCTAGTGGTAGCAACGGGGAGGCCGATTTCGTGAAACTTAAATGCGAAAAATTCAATTATGTCATAGATGGGAAGACCCTTAAGAAGACCCTCATTACATTTTCATTCATAATTCTTTTGCCATACATGGAAATCAGCGCCGACGACGATGGTGATATCAAGAAGGAGGTTAGTTTCGCCAAACTAAAAGGCTAAAATTTTAATTATCTCATAGATGGGGGTGACTCGTTAGGTAGGTCCATATCACATTTTTATTTATAACTTTCAACCATAAACGGTTAAGCAGCACAGTCGAAGGTGGTGGTAACAACGAGGAGCCACTTTCGCCAAACTAGAAGGTGAAAACTTTGATTATGTCATAGATGGGGATAACCCATTAAATTTTTTTTACGGAATTTCTTGCCGTGCCCTGGGCGCGAGCCGGACCGGCGCCGCTTGCCGTGCCCTGGGCACGAGCGGGACGGCCCTCCGCTCGCCGTGCCTTGGGCGCGAGCCGGACCGGGTCCGGTCGCCAGGCCACGGGCGCGAGCCGGACGTGCCTCGGCTCGCCGTGGCCTGAGCGCGAGCCGTGCCAGGCTGCCTCCCAAATTTGTACTGCTATAAATTACCTCGAATTCTACTGATTTTGAGGGCACTCGAAATTTTTGCTATCCAAGACGAGCAAAAATTACTCCGAAAAGGGTGTTAGAAATTCCATGTCTTCGGAGGTAATTTTACTAATTTGTTTTCTGTCCATAAGTAGTTGTTAAATTTAATAATTTTTGTCGTAGAAATTTATGCTCGTCTTTGTGTTTTAATTTATTAACTGTTACGTAGAAATTATTGCACATTTATCTCCTATGAATTTATCTCCTATTAATAGCAGTAACGTTAATTTTGTTGTTAATTTTGTTACGTAATGCTGTTTTTAATTTATCTACAATAGTTTATGTCCTATTAATTATTGTAACGTTAATTTTGTTGTTTTGTTAATTTTGTTATTTTGTTAATTATTGTACCGTTAAGTTACGTATTTTTACGTTATTTTGATATTTTAATTTGTTGAACTGTAAGAATGTAATATTAATTCTAGCCACAATGTTATTTCATCAAATAAAATTGTCACATTTTTTTTCCATTACATGTATGTTTTAGCTGTTAATGAGAAATGGCGGAGTGCACCCTTAAGTCCATTAGGAGGACAGTTTGAAATGGATGAATGTAATTTTAGTTTAGGGAGTTAATTTGTGTACGGGAATTTTATAACTGTAATGGCATTTCATGTACTATAATTTTATCTTTATGTTCTCTTCTTTAAGTATATGTTTTAACGTTTTGACTGTAATTTTATCTTTATTCGTTCATATGTAAACGTTAATTGACGACATCATTGTCGTTGGTATAGCAGTTGAGTGTAACTAATTACTTGATGTTTATTGCTGTTTAAGGATGACAATCAGTCATGTGAAGCTGCTGCAGGGCGGAATGGATACTCTCCATTTGCCACCTCAGCTGTGTTCCCAGGTGTTGCCGAGGCTTATTCCTACCTGCAACGGATTGCTCTGCAGGTGGGATTTGAACTTGTCACGGGGTCCTACAAACATAATAGGAATGGTCCCCTGAGGTTATATTGCATTTGCAATCGGGGCCGAAAGGATAAGGTTGTAGATACGAGCGAATCTGATGTAGTCCGACGGAGTAGCAGCTCGACCAGAAGTTGTGACTGCCCATTCGCGATTGTCTTGAAACAGAGAATCACGGGGGATGGTTGGAATGTAGTGTCGTGCAAGGATCCTAGACGAGGGATGCACAACCACTCTTTCTCAGTGTACCCCGAGGGTCATAGACAGAGCTGCAAGCTCCATGCGGACGTGAAGCAAATGATCAGAGATTTGACAGATTCAGAAACAGCCCCAAGGCATATCAATGCCAGCCTCAGTAATTCGTTTCCGGACCTGCATCAGAACATTAGGCAGGTGTACAATGAGAGATCGGCATATGCAACAGAAAGGCGAGGCGGGCGCAACACAGCGGAGAATTGTTTGCATCTGGCCACCGCGAAAGGGTATGTCACTAGTCACCGCTCAGCAGGTGATGGTACTTTGACTCATTTATTCATGGCCAATCCCGATGCTGTTGTGGCATTTTGCACGTTTCCGTGGGTTGTGGCCATCGACTCAACGTACAAGACCAATCGCTACGGCATGCCATTCATTGAGATGGTTGGGATGTCCCCTTGCAACACAAACTTCCTGATTGCCTAAGCAATTGTCGTTGACGAAATGGCAGATACCTATGAGTGGGTGCTGAACGCGCTAAAGAACTTGCTTGTGGATGGACCGTTCCCTGAGGTTGTGGTCACCGATCGGAGATGGGACTGATTAGGCCACTTCGGACTGTGTTTCCAGAATCGAATCATTTGCTCTGCACCTGGCATATTAACAAGGATGTGGAGGCACGTGTTACTGTGCTGACAGGGAATAAGAGGAACGGGGCAGCGTTCAAGAATGGTGCATGGTTCCGGGTTTGCAATGCGTCCACCGTTTCAGAGTACGAAACCGCCTTGGTAGATATAAGGGCTGGATGGTCTTGGAGCGAGGCTGTTATTAGTTACGTTGAGACGACGTGGCTCACCCCCCATAAGGAGAAATTTGTGAGGGCATGGACGAACAGATTTCTGCATTTCGGGAACACAACTACATGCAGGGTCGAAAGTGCACACTCGTCATTGAAAGGGTGGTTACAAACGTCGACTGGTTCACTGGACACGGTATGGAGGCGTGTCGACCTGCAGATAGCCCAGCAGATTACTATGATCAAGGCCGGCCTGGAGAAATCAAGAACGTGCATTGGAAGATTGCACCGTAGGGCCCTTTTCAGCAACTTGATCAACAATGTGTCCAAATACTGTCTGGATAAATTGACGGTCGAGTCCGGGAGGATTGATGCACTCGGAGCACAGGTGTATGCTTACTGTGGCTGTGTGCTGCGCTCGACACACGGAATACCGTGTGCATGCGTCATGGCAGGGGCAGTTGCTGAAGGAATCCCCTTGTACTTGGACGAGATTCATCCGCTGTTTAAGAGCCTGGCATTGGGTGATCACGTGCGGAGCACGGAAAACATTGCGAGGGCTGAACAAGATCAGTCGCGGTTCAACACTCTGTTGGAGGAGCTGGCACGCAGCGACCCTTCGGTCCGCCGACGAGTTTCATCCTACATAGATGCGCAGTTGCGTCCGGAGGAGAGCGGCGTTGGCGAGCCGGACAATTGTACTAGTGCACGTGGGAGACCAAGCGAGCAGGTCCCCCGATCAAGATCAACCCGACGTTCACCGAGCTACCACGAGCACATGAACAGGCGATACGGGAGTAGTTCAAGGTCCCCGGGGCGTGCTTCAGGGAGCGGTCGCCGGCACGGTAAGTACAAGCACCATTCTTCCTAATGAACGCCGCCTGCACAAGATATTTATCTTAATGTGTTCTCCTGCAGCGCGTCGGGCAGTATTTAACGAGATATCAACTCATTGGCCTGACTATGTTCCCATATACGGTTCGCAAGATGACGTTGAATTCGCCAGAGCCCGTATACACCACACCAGCGGTCCATGTGGTCCAGAGCATTGGTTTACGGTCATTGCAGACATGTTTCCTGTCGCCACCTACTACAACACGGTTGTAGTTTTGTATTACATTTTAGAGAATGGGTCGGCGGACCATTGCTGTACAGTCCTTCCACTGAGGGCAGGTGGGGGCGAGGATGGAACAAGTAGGGAGCTACACATTGTATACGTTCGCAGTGCAAGCCATTTCGTCCGGGTACACGTGAAGGAAAACTGTCCCATGCCCCCCGTGGTTAATATGTGGACCACATTGAGGAAGGCTGATGTCGTAGGTTGGGAGTTACCCTTTCGTAGGAGGTTAAGGGCTTGGAGAAGAGCATACTCTGAGAGTAATTAACTGTTGCAACCCAGCGAAACATTTCGGCTTGTACGCAACCGTTACAGTTATTATCGAAGCGCCACAATTATTTTGAAAGCGTTACTGTTGCAAAAATCGATGACTTATAAATTTGATATGCACAAACAGTTACCGATTACATAAATGAGCAAACTATGGCAAAACTGTGGGATCATACATAAGCAAACAGTCGACTAAGGAATGGGTCCATAACCGAGCCTGCAATACTCATCGCGATGACTGACAAAAGTCGTCATCAACTCCCTCATGCTGGGGTCGGCGAGTCCATCAACGGTCGCCGAGTCAAACGGATCCAGGGCGCTCATCATGTCACTCAGCATCTGTTGCACAGGAAACAGATTTTACAATAACGAGACAGTACAATGTAATATAATTACTCGAAGCAAACAGTTCGGGAAAACTTACCGATAACTGATGATGTGTCCTGTCCGGTCCACTCGTGGCAGCATGTTCAGGATTTGCGATCAATGGGTGCGAATGAGTCGCGTACCAGTCCTCGTAATCCATGGTACACTCTGATTGGCTCGTGGCTATCGGGAACGCCGCAAGCTGACCGTCGTGCCAAGTGTGTGCCATCTCCCATAGGGTCAACTGCAGCCTCCCTGGGTAGGTCACTGAATAGCCGGCTGGATCAGCCGGGCGGGAACAAGGCTCGGGCGCAATTGCAAGACCCCGCGGTATACCCTGTACGAGACCGAACTGGCGCACAACGCGATCTGGCATGTACGCCTCCATTGCGTCGAGGTATCGAATCACGCCGCGGTAGTGAGTCCTCCCCCTCGCAGCCCTAACCACGTCCACTCCATATGGCAACCAATCCACCTGCAAAAAGTTTCACAGACATGTTACGTTTCTATGGAATCCGATCTACCTACTACTGTCAGAATAAGAGTAAAAGCATGGAATTCATACCTGGTCGGGCTGTAAGGCATCCAACTGTCGCCTGATGGCACCGAGCCTCCCCGTACCCCTCCCCATTTTATCCCCTGTGTGCCACCGACTGGCGCGGCCCGGAAGAGCTGGTAATGTACTCGGTCTCGGCCGAAACATCGGAAAGTACTCGTATATCCATGCTTGAAGCAGCGTGCAACATCCGCATAGGCCGCGCGCCTTGGACCGGGACGCAATTCCCAACTGCAGATACAAACTGGCCAACGTCGCCGAGCCCCACGACAACTGCGAATCAAGTAGGGGTAGAAGGTTGGCTCTAACCTTATTCCCAGTTTTATCCACAAAAAGCGTGGATGAAAACAGGGTCAGCATGTAGCACATAAATTGGAAGTTCTCGCTCTGCCCCGCCGCTACACACCTCGCCATCAACGATTGGGCATCTATGTTACCCCGCGGCAAAGGGCTCCACGTCTTTCCTAAACAGTTCAGCGCACGCTTCCTCAATAGTCTCCGCCGAAATGGTACTCGCAACAGCACCACCAACGATGGGAATGCCAAGAATCATCTCAACGTCATGCATCAGGATGGTCATCTCCCCAAAAGGTATGTGAAACGTGTTCGTGTCCGGCTGCCACCTCTCGACAAAAGCGGATATCAGTGCCATGTCAAGGAACTGGAACATAATCGCAAGCAGGTGGGCCAACCCGGTCGCATGTATCCGGGCCTGTGCAACATCGCTCAGTTCGGGGAGCGTGGCGACTAGCTGCTTGCATAGCGGCGACCGAGCATGGCATCTCAGCACACCTCACTCTATACCATTCCAAACGTCAACAGCGACGTGTCCTCCGAAGCTTGGTATGACGAGGTCATCTTGCGGGCCACCAGCCATCGGTCCCCGCACTAGCCACATCTCATCGGCGGGTCGCTTCCTCCTATTCCTCGGTGCCCTTCCGGCGCTAGTCTCACCGGCATTGCACGATCCACCAGAAGATTGTGAGAATTGACCAGCTCTATTCCTCACGGTGTGCCTGGCTCCTCCAGCAGCATAACGTTCGATCCCAACATCCAATGGCACACTCGTCCCAGGTTGGCCCATCAGGGGGACATCTGCCGGCAAGTCATAATTCAACTGCCAGTCACTATCGTGACGGATTCCACCAGACGCGAGAATGTTAATCTCCGGACCGTCCCATGTTGGCATGGGATCGAATGCACGAACGCTCGGTGGAGAAGGCCGCTCCGCTCCTACATCACACTCCTGCGGGCGAGGCGACGGTTCATCCTCGACCACGCAGCCTCTAGCCTGTCTCACCGAGGCACTAACACCTCTTCGTCGTATGGAACGACCACGGCCGTCAGGTTAACCAGCAGTGCTCATCTACAACACAAGATATGTAATTAGTATAACAACAATTGAATCAAACTGATATGATAAGATAAATTAACATACATTTCAACAACGTGTGAACTAATATTTTCGAACAGTGCATAATTTCAATTTACTAATGGAAACTACATATTCTATAATGCATAGGAAAAAGTGGATATAACATAAAAAAACCCCTCCACAAACAGCAAATTTAATTCTCGTACAATCTCATACAACGAACTACACATTTTTTTAAGTTACAAATTGGAAATTACATTACTAAATAATCTTATTTTTTTACCACATCACACTATTATTAACATTCAAGGAAACAATAGTTAAAACATATTATAATAGTTTACTACACAATTAATAGCAACTGCGAAAAATTCAATTATGTCATAGATGGGAAGACCCTTAAGAAGACCCTCATTACATTTTCATTCATAATTCTTTTGCCATACATGGAAATCAGCGCCGACGACGATGGTGATATCAAGAAGGAGGTTAGTTTCGCCAAACTAAAAGGCTAAAATTTTAATTATCTCATAGATGGGGGTGACTCGTTAGGTAGGTCCATATCACATTCTTATTTATAACTTTCAACCATAAACGGTTAAGCAGCACAGTCGAAGGTGGTGGTAACAACGAGCAGCCACTCCAAACTAGAAGGTGAAAACTTTGATTATGTCATAGATGGGGATGACCCATTAGGTATGCCTAGAATACCTTTTTTTTATTCATAAAATTTTAGCTATTTCATCCATAAATGAGAAATCAGCTCCACCGACGATGGTGGTAGAACGAGGAGGCTAATTTTGCCAAACTAAGAGGAAAAAAACTTCGATTACACCATAGACGAGGAAGACTCATTAAGTAGGTCCACATCGCACTTTAATTCATGTATCCCCATTACGTCATAATGGGAAAGACTCATCAGATATGTTTGTATCCCATTTTCAATTCATAATTTTCTAGTTATTTTAGCCATTTGATGGGAAAGTACCATCATCTACGATGATGGTGGCAACGAGGAGGCCGGTTTTGCTAAACTAAAAGGCCAAAAAACTTCAATTGCGTCATAGATGGAGAAGACTCAGTAGGTATATACCATTTACATTTTTTATTTATAATTTTTCTGCCATTTAGAGATGTATTGAAACACACAACCCTAATAAACAATAAATTTGTGAGAAGTAGTGGCATCAACAACAATAGTGGCAGCACGGGCGGATCTAGGAAAAATATTTGATGGGTCACAATTTAATTTTAAAACTCTGTCTTTGAAGGTGGTATTAAAATTATGAGAAATTTTAGAATTTAGAGGAATAAAGAAGGTCTAAAATGAAAATTTTACTACGACACTAATCAAAAATCATATATTAATTAACTAAAAAAATTAACAAATCAACTTTTTTTCAAAAATGGTAGGGCAATAGCGACAATGACAAAGGTGACAACAATGGCCAACTCGACTTGGAAATCAAATTCATCAAGCAGCAAATCTGAAATTTCGAGTACGTCATTAATGATGAGACTAATAAGGTAGATCTAGATTATATTTTTATTCGTTAATTTTTAATCATTAGTTTAGAAATATATAATCAATTCAAATCATATTTCCGCGTGAGTGCTCAACTCATATGAAAATTTCATCTAAGTGGTGGGGAGGACTAGGAATGAGATCCACACGACAGATGAACCAGGCCTTATTAGGAAAGTTCGCATGGAAGCTGATTACAGACAAACAATCTTTTTTCTCAAGATTTTTCCTCAGCAAATATTGCAGTAAAGAAGATTTTATCAAGGTCAAAATCAAACAAGGATCATCGTGGGGTTGAAGAGGCATAATGTGAGGAAGAGACCTTATCAGGAGCGGGTTAAAATGGCAAGTGGTTAACAGGCAAGATATTAACATCCAGGAGGAGTGGATTCCTAATCACAGAAATCCAATCAGGTATGAAACACAACTTCTTCCACAACTTGGCTTCAAGGTGAGTGACATGATCGATAGCAATAAGCAGTGGCGTAAGCCTCTTTTGTGACTATTTTTTAGCCAAGATATAGTCAACCGCATTGCGGGAATATATATTCCATACAACCCACTAGGTTTGAAGGATTTCCAATTCTGGGACAAGGACTGGCTAGGGAATTACACGGTCAAGAGTTGCTACCATGAAGCATGCAACTTGGCGAACACCCAAAGCCCCTTATCCTCCAACTTCCAATCAGACACGCATGAACATCAACACCTGTGGAAGACACTTTGGCATTTGAATATACCAGAGAAAGTTAAGTTCCTTGTCTGGAGACTGGTACGGAATGCAGCACCAACAGGCCCGACACAAAGAAAGAGAAACATGGAGGTATCATCATATTGCCAAATGTGCCATAAACATGTGGAAACATCGTCTCATATGATCCTCGAATGCGACATCGCAAGAAAGGTTTGGAAAACATCCAGACTTGGGTTTGATTTTGGTCAAGGATCTCCTATGCAACTGGAATCGTGGCTTCGACAATGGTTCAGAATGGCGCCTGAAAAGGAGGATATAAATCTAACGTGTATCATTATATGGTCGATTCGGTGTGCAAGGAATAAGGCTACAATTGAACATCAAGCGCCTTCGGTGGACATGATTCTAGCAATTATCAAGGAAACCTTTGAGGGTGCCACAGTCGAAAATCAGTCAAGACAGAGAGTTCTAGCAAATCCGAACTCTTCCCAAATGGCGCTAGAACATATAACGACCCAGACACAATCAGAAATACCAAAAGCGGAACAAGTGGGAGACATTAGACTAATATGGTACGCAGAGGATAATCACATGAATCAGGTATATGAGGATTGGATGTGCATCAACACAAATGCAGCTTTTCAGAAACAGGATGGCAAGGCAGTTGCGGCTTGGTGCGCGGTACAGGGTTCAACAAGTGCTACCTTCCATGGTTATCGTTTAATACAAACGACATCACCAACTCAAGCGGAGCTCATAGCCATACACGAAGCAATGACACATGCTCGCATTATGGGTGCCCCTCGTATTTGTATCCGGACGGACTGTGAATTGGTCCTCAAACATACCAGCAACTTCCCGTCAGTCCCACCTGGTCTCAAAGGTTTAATTAGGAATGTCAGAATGTTAGCTATGGTTTTCATAATGTTCACGTCATGAAAGTGCATAGATCTGTAGTAATGAATGCGCATAGTCTTGCACAAGTTATAATCAGGGATATATTGGTAATATAATATCACGTTTATTCGCCAAAAAAATATTTTTAATAGTTCCAAAAATTTATTGACATCTTTGAAAAAGTGGAATATTCAAATAGCACCAATATAAGATCTGAAAGTTATGTATTTCACCATCCCAATCGAATATGTACGTTTACTATTTTATATTTTACAGTTAGTTATTGAATTTTGACTACATAAATAAATATAATATGAACAATGATATTATTGTATGAAATAATCGTAATATATAGTTTTAAATATAAACCTCTTGTATGCCATTATTATGTGTAGTTGCATATAGTAACAGTGAAACATATTTTCTGGATACCGTAAATAAGAAAGCATTCAAATTCCTGTGAAGCGGAGGGATGGCATATTTCCCTGTTACTAGGATAAAAAAGGGAAAGTCTCAGGAAATGCGGTCTTTCCATAAGGTTATGGACAGTCCTCAGGGGCATTTGCTTTAAATGTTGTGATTTTTTATAAAATTAAAATATTGCATTTTATAAGTTAAAACAAGTAATAATATGTATTTGAAGGTGAAAATATAAAAATATATCATATAAAAAAATATTTTCAAAAATTTTAAATTTTGTATGTTATTTAAGAAATGCAGTGTGTAAGGTAAGAAATAAGTGGCATGTCCATAAGCTTATGGACAGACCGCCTGTCAGGAGACCTACTCAATAGAAAAATATTTTTAACCCTCTAAACTTAGACAAAATCTTGGAAAATACCACATTTCTATATGCATATGGACAGACATAGTTAAATTAGAAGGATAAAAAAATATTTTTAACCCTCTAAATTTAGATAAAATCTTGGGAAATACCACATTTCTATAAGCATGTGAAAAAACATAGTTAAATTAGAAAGGTAAAAAGTTTTAGTTGTAATATTAAAAATTTATTATGCAGTAGCTATAATTTATGACCAGATTCATGCAATCTAAAAATTTTAACTTGATTTTTAAAAGTTTGCAGTTGAAACCCTAATCTTTCTATAACTTATGTTATGACCATTTTTCAAAAGACAGACTTCTAAACTTCATTTTTTAAAAAATAAAATAAAAATTAAACATGGTAATTTTTGTCTAAAGAAGGAAGGAATATTGTTTTTTGAGATAAGTCTTTGTTCATCTTGAATGAATGAAGAAAAGCAGAAAGCTGAACGAATCATAACGGAAGAACATTTAAATCCCCTCATTGAACGACAACTGGATTCAATGGAGTTTTCTGCAATTTACTGAAAAAAGTGGTCTTTATAGCCTTTGGAAAACACTCCCTCAACCCTAACCAAGAGCAAATTCGAAACCCCACAAAAAAAAAAAAAATGGGTAGCAGCGGCGGCGGTGGCGGCGGAGGCGGAGGCAGCGACGTGGAGGCGGGATTCGCGAAGCTTCAGGGCGAGGATTTCGAGTACTACATGCAAACGTACTCGATCATCCTCGGCCGCAACTCGAAGAAGTCCACCGTCGACGTCGACCTGTCCTCTCTGGGCGGCGGCATGAACATCTCCCGCCACCACGCGCGCATCTTCTACGACTTCCAACGGCGTCGTTTCGCCCTCGAGGTGCTCGGCAAGAACGGCTGCTTCGTCGAAGGCGTCCTCCACCTCCCGGGGAACTCTCTCGTGAAGCTAGATTCTCAGGACCTTCTCCAGATCGGGGACAAGGAATTCTACTTCCTGTTACCCGTGAGGAGCATTCTCGGTGGGCCGATCGGGCCCAGGCACCACGTCAACGTGAATTACGCCCCGGGCTCCGGCGTCGGCGGCGTCGGCGTCGGCGTGGCTTCGGCTGGGCTGTTGCCCCCGCAGAGTGGGTCCATGGGGAAGCAAGGGATGGCTAGAGGGGCAAGGGATTATTACGAGGAAGAGTACGAGGAGAATGCCGGCGGCGGTGGTGAAGAGGGTGGGCCCGCTAGTGGTGGGGGTAAGAAGACTCGGCGCGCGGATGGGACTGATGCAGGCGGATTTAGTTACGGGTCGGGCTCATCTGGTGGAAAGGCTCCGGTTTCGGGTCAATTTGGTTAGTTGTTCACCTTCATATGTTTGGAGATAGGGTTTTTGGCAAAATTAAGGCATCCAGATTCGTGTACTTTTTAGCTGTTCCGAATTTTTTTATCTTAGTTTGTAGCTTTGGGATTATTTCGCGAATAAATTGGTAGCAAAAGCTTTATTCATTTTGAGGTAAACTAGTTTGATGATTTTAAGAAAGCAATGCAATTGGCTTTATTTATGCTATGCTCTTGAAAACATGTTTGATTTTTCTGGGACTTGCTTTAGATTAGAGTGATACTACCGGGATCATAACGTGTAGTGCATCATGTTCTCTGGATGCCTACTTGTTAAAAGTGCATCTCTGAACAAAACACACCATTGTTGTTTTGTTCTATTTGAATGCGTATTGGACTGAGTCTGAATTGTTTTCCTTGATATAGGCAGTTACAGTCCTTAGTTTCCGTGTAATGGTGGTGTGTTGTTACTGTGGGAAGGGTTGAAAGTTTTGGCACTAAGACTTTGATTCATGTGTGTATCTTCAGATAAGATGCTGGATGGAAGAACTCATGCTGACAAGGATGCTGAGAACCGGATGGATGAAACTGATGTAGTCATATCGGTTGCTAGAGTGGTCTCTGATAAGTGTGGCCCTGGGGAATGGATGCCAATGGAGAAGCTCCATTCTGAGGTATGATATACTTTCGGTAGTACCAAAGTCCTTATAACAATGCATTAGGTGTTTTTAAGAGGTAAGAGTGGCCCCATTTAATTTCAATTATTATTTCGCTGGAGAACTTTGCACATCTCCTAGCTTTCTTTCAAAGAATATCTGGACCTATGCTAATCTTGTTCTTCCTGGATGTGAAGTAACTGAAAATCGACTCTTTTGTTCCCCGCACCAAGTTTAAACTTTGATCATTCTGCTGGGAATGTAGCAGCTTTTAGTTTGCTATCCGTAAGGGACTCTAGTTTGTTTTATGCTCCCTCCGTCCCGCAATTAACTTCCTAATTTGACAGAAAAACGTAGGTTGCCTTCTATTTGTCCAGGATGTTAGTTGTCTAATTATTTTTTTCTGTTCACTACCTTAAAACGACGTCGCATCCCTAAAATACTAGCAGCTCTTTTTCCTTTTTCTTTTGAAACTTTCCAACCTTACCTTTTTTTGTAATAAAATCTTCAAACACAAGCTCGCAAGCGCAGGCGGTTATTGTTTCCTTCCTTATCTTTATCCCCATGACCTCACCATCGCCACTTATCGCTGTAGACCACCAAAGAAAACCCTTCAAACCAATGCTCACTGAAGAAAACTCTCCTGCCGCACTTCATCCACCCAAAACCGCAATTTTATTATCAAAGGGAATTCAGTCTGTTTCTTCCAGCACTTCAATTCAAGACAAGACTAGTGTACATATGATTTTGAAATCCATTTTTCTACAGTCTAGCTGTGAAATTATTGATTTAGCAAAATTTTCTTCCTGAAATCCGTGGAGGGGAAGGCCTGGAAAGTTGGTGATTATTGGGTGTGGGGAGGGAGGGTGTGAGTAGAAGAGATACGGTGGGGATGGAAAAAAGAGTAGCAATAACCGGATAAAGGACTGGAAGAGGGTTGGTGCTGATGGTGTTAGGTGAATTTGGGGGAAGGGAGGGATGGTGAGTGGAGGAGGAATTTAAAGCAGCTATATATAAAAGGTAAAATAAAATAAAATCAGGAAATGATGTCGTTCTTAATATATGGACTGATTGAACAGGAGATAAGTTGGATAGAAGATCCCATCTCGTTGGTTGTTGCTTATAAGATAAGGAGTACGGTAGTATTTAATTTCTGAACTTTTGATTGTAGCTGTGCACTTTATGATACTTAAATCTTATCATCTACTGACTTAGGTCGTACACCAGCTGATATACTGATGACATGTTTACATGGTTAGAGCTGGTTCAATGCTGCTTACCATTAATTATGTCCATCATCTACTGTCTAAACAAGTAAAAACCTGTGTCGCCATTTTACTGATCTTTTAACGAGCTATTGTTGTAACAAACCTTTACTCATCAGTCATTAGGATTAGTTAATGACTGATAGCCTTGGAGTATTTTATTCTTCTTGGTTGTGATGCAGGATTACAGCACTGATTCTTTTACTCACTTATTTGTAAAAGCTGCGCACTTTACTCTAGCTATAGTTGGCTTTCACATTACTGAAAGCTCTTGCATCGATGTTTCATAAAAGTATTTATGGGTTTCGTGATAATGGTGCACTGTGGAAAGTCTACTTATTACAGTCCCTGGTTTAATGCAGCTGGTGGAGAGGTACACCAATGTTTGGCCCCATGGCCGAATTAGAAAATATTTGACTTCTGATGATTATTCGAGTCCTGAAGGCCTGGCGAAGCCCTGGCATGGACTGCTCATGTTGCTTCGGGAAAAACCAGAGCATTTTGTGATCAACACGAGGTCCAAGGGCCGGGTGCAGTTGGAGTTTGTCTCTCTCGTCTCTCTGGTGCAGTGAGAAGGAAGAGATATCTGAAGTTCTATGTGCCCTGAAATGTTAAAATTTTAGCGGTATTTGATAGCGAGTGCGAGTGTGAGTACTCTAGGATCATGATCCAGATACATGTAAATGCATCGCTTGCGTTGGATGCGGGTTGCTGTTTGCATCGGCAACCATCTTGGATTTCATCGGTTCTGTCCTTGAACAATTCGTGATGTTTTCGTGACTCTTAATTGTCTGGTGACCTCGCTCTACCCATGTGGTAAAATGAGCTCCACTTTGTGGCCTTAGGGCCCCCTTTCGGTACAATACGAAAGTATTTTATCAAACCTACCTTACGATAGTTTTCAGAAGTAAACGTTTTTTCAGCTTCATAGTTCTTTCCCCAACAGGGGATACTGTTTTCTAAAAAAACAAAACAGGGGATACTATTATACTATCCTTGTTCAGTTTATCTCTCACAGTTTTGAGCAGAGAAACGTTTTCTCTGCATAATAGTACATCCCAACTGGAGGGACGGCCGTGGGGGGCATCCCATGATTGAATAAAAATGTTGTCTAAGTGTTCCCTCTTGTTCCGGTCTTTCCTAAGTCAAGGATAAAAATGCCGTCTAGGCATTCCCTCTTGTTCCGGTCTCCCAAAGTCTAGGATAAGAACGTCGTCTAGACGTTCCCTCTTGCTCTGATCTCCCCCAAGTCTTGGAAATTGTTTTCACTGTTTCAGCGCCGTTATTTGACCTTGTGGGTTGAGCATTCATTGTTTGTATACAGTGAAGAAGAGCGATGTATTCCTCCAACAACCATTAGAATGGACCATAGGCGCCAATGGAGAGAGAATTTCAAGGTATAAGTTCCGGTCAAGATTCCAGGGAAGTAATCTATTATAAAAACTGAAGTTTACATTTTAGGTGATCCTATGTGCTCGAGCTTTCAGATTGTACCATCTATACTGAAGTGCTCGATATAAAAAAAACTTAGGAATCCAAAACTTTTGCGGTAATAAAGAAAAACTATACTAGGATTGATGATTTGTTGTAGCAACACAAACAAATCAAGGTAAATCCTCTCTTGTCGAAATAGAAGCAAACAATAGCGGGTGGCCACAATCGTTTTGAACCCTTCTTATCCGCCGAACACTTATCCGGGGCCACTAACTCCAAAAACTCGGAAAATCCCAGTGTAGGGATCAAGCTCTCCAGTCACTGAGATTACTCTTCTTGTTTAATTTGTCTCATGAGAGTTCTTGCAAGGTTTTAACCTAAGCAACATGATCAGCAAATTTTCCAAACGTACTGTGTGCAGAAAATCTTATTAGAAAAGTTGAATTGTGTTACAAAAAGATCATGTTTCTAGATGAAATTTATACATCCAGCCTTGAGCGATAATGTAGCAATTAAATTTCTTTCGTGCTCAAAACATTATGTAAATACGATTTTTTTAAATCAAAACTGAATCCTCCAAGAACCTTGAAGTAGAAAAAAGAACACTTTCTATGGAGCTCATCCTCATTCACACCACTTACTAATTGAACAGAGTTGCCAAGCCTGGGAAACCGGAAAGCAAACACAAAGTGTTGACACAAGTGAGTTCTTCAAGTTTCTTCCTTGTTCAAATTCTGGACATTTCTAAACATATTTTCCCTTTCGCGTTTTGCTGCAAGCTCTTCCTCATCAAGTACTCGGATCGGTGACCATTCTGGCACTTTTAACCAGTCTTGTTTCTTCTTGCCACCCCCAACCATAGAACTGTAGTAGTCTTTTAGGAGAGGCTTTAGCTTGGCATTAGCATAATCAACTGATGTTCCAACCACAGCAAAGATAACCGCGTAACGGGCAGCAGCAACCGGACCACCTACCAACAGATTCATAAACAGTCTATCTTTCATTGAAGGTTTAAGGCATTTGAAAAAAATATCCAACAAATTCCCAGCTACATCACCTTCAGATGATTTCTTATATAGAAAGAACCGGGACCATAAAGAATAATTGCTTATACTACTCATAAGGTGAGGAAGTATAAGGAGAAGAAAGAATAGCAAAAACCACCAACCTTGAAGGCGTCCTAGGATAGCACCGCTACCAAAACCTCCAATGGCAGAGTTCAGCAAATCATCAGGCCTATTGGTCCGACTCACTCTTGTAAACTCTCGAGCAGCTGCAAGTTTTGAAGGGCAGATATATTCCCAAAGGGTTAACAAAATCGAATGAATCACGAAAGTACTAGCAGCAACCATGAAAGGCTATATGATAGTACGGAGCTATAGAAAAATGTTTAAATTAATAAAAATCACACACAAATACGCTAAAACTAAAATATTTAACTTATCGTGAAATAACACATGATCAGATAAGGTTCCAAACAGGTGAATATCTCAATTTAGGACCAGGCCATCAACTCAATTGTTGACCTTAGATTATATGAAGTACAACCAAATTTCTTGCCCGATCCGGGGGCCGGGATCAAACTTGTTTTAGCATAAATATTTATATCATCATGTTTTTCAAAAAACAGCCTCTCTGGTCTCTACCCCTATCGGTGGAGAAAAGGGTCAGCAGGCTAAAGCTGTGTTTGGCAGAGCTTTTGCTTATTTTATAAGCAAGGGAGACCACTTCTGCTTTTCCCCCAAAAAAACCTTTTGCTTCTAAAATAAGATTTTTCTTTAGCAGTTTACCAAACACAAAAAAAATGTTCAGCTTATAAGTAAAGCACTTAGAAGCCCGGCCAAACACATTTTAACCTCCTCTTACCCTACCATGTGAGATATACAGGAAAATGGGTATGTATGGTTTCGTTTCAAAAAAAAAGTATGGCACAGTAAAGCAGGATCATACAAGATTTCGAACAAGCTGATTTACTAACTTAAGAACCAGCAATGCTAATCAAGATACAAGAGCACAAGCCACAAAATTCTCAGATGCCAAATTACCAGAACTTCAGTCCGTGATCAAAATACAAAAAGTAAGAAATCAAATTAAGAAACAACAATATTCAGAGGTAGGGTTAGCAATTACCGCAGTAACAACCGGTGACGATGGCGAAATTAGTTGCATAAGTAGCAGAAACGTTAGCAACGCCGAGCACTTTCCGATGCTTCGACACTAATCCTACCCCCCCGCCAGCAATTCCTATAGAACAAAATTTATCATTTGTTTTCAGAAAAAACAAAAAATGGAGCTCAACATATTCAATCAGGGTTTTAGCGTTTAGAAAAAATGAAAAGGTACCTGCGAACAGAGCAGGGGATATTATCTGGTTCTTCCATACATCCCATGACGAAGGAGAAGTAGCGATTTCTTCCGGAGAGGATTTATCTCCGGCAGCCGCGGCGGCCATTTTCGGGGTAGATCACAGCTCCAGTTATCAACCGGAAATGAACATAACTGGGTGAAACGTCTTTGCCGCTCTATTGAAACTATTTGGGTCGGGCCTTTTAAAATTGGTACTACAAGGCCCATAATTTTTTAGTGTAAAGTGGATTTCTAAATCACGACATTTTTTTTACTACCTTACATTTTATATTTATATTATTTTTAGGCAAAGTCTTGGGAAAGACGGTCTTTCCATACGCTTATGGAAAGACGGGGTTTAATTCGAATAATAAAAGGTAAAAGGTCATAGTTGCAACATTAAAATTTTAGTATGCAACATGTAGTAGTTATAAAATTTATAACCCGGTTCATGCAACCCAAAAATTTTATCTTTATTTCTTCTAATTTACACTTTAAACCTTGGTGTTTCCATGACTTATGGAAAGACCGTCTTTCAAGAGACGCACTCTTATTTTTATACTTTTTATATTTTAATAAATAATAAAAGGGAGTATTGGCTGTGGTAGTTTCATGATGGTGGCACAACGGTGATGCTCTGACGAAGGAAGTGGTGGTCGGATGACGATGGTGGTGGTGGTTATTGGTGCGGCCATGATAGTGCGGTTTTTCGACAGAGGAAGGAGTGTGCTAGCCGCTCTCCCTAGGCACTAGGCGTTCGAGAGAATTGAGTGCCCTATCGCTGGCGCTCGAGTGGCCATGTGCTATCGCTCAAGCGCATTGAGCGATGTCGCGAGCGCTTGGTTGCTGTCGCGACGAGGGAGGGAGGTTTGAAAATGGGAAGGCGAGGTTGCGAGAAGGGAGGTGATCAAGAGATGAGAGGGGAGGTGAGGCAACGAGGCTTGGGAGATCCATATGAAAGAAAGGGAGGTTCCCGGGGAGTTCAGAACAGCAAGGTCCATATCGATGACGGGGAGGGGAGGAGGTGACAAGAATGAGGATTTTTGGCGGGATGAGGTTGGAGGGTCAGAGTGATTTTTTCGGCGGTGAATCTAGTTTTTCCGTCGCGTGGGGTGGACGTTCTAGTGGGTGGTAACGGGAAGGGGGAGAAAAGGTTGTGGGTTTTTTTTTCAATTTTTAAAAGCAAAAATTCAACATATTTATAAGTTGTTGGGTGTAAGGTAGTAAAATGCATAACGTGATTTAAAGTCAAGCTACAAGGCTACCCGCCTCGCAAGTTTACAACACCAAGCAAACTCAAGTCCCTATGTTCCCTCATCTTTTCACATGCACAAAACAATTTCATGCTTGTCTATGGCTGGTGGTGCTTATGGTATATATGAGGCTCAAATGGTAAGTCCATGCCACGCATGAATGACTCAACAAAACTAATGACGTTGTCTCCTATTTCAGCTGAGCTGGCAAAAAGCGAACATTAAGCCCACACCGCAAAACAGGGTGCATGTAACCACCTCAGGGACCATCCTTATGAAAAATTGGCCAACCCCTATACACTGGGAAGACAATCATCCAACCATTATGACGGCCACGATCAACATGACCCTCGTGTCAAATCGATAGTTGCAGTTGAAAGAGCATATATATATATATATATAATGGGAATTGAGAGAACAAAGTAAGTGACAAATATCCCTGAAATTATACTCTCAAAGAAAGAAAATACAGACTTTAACATTAGAGCCTTTACTCCAAACCAAATCCGAATCTTTGATTGCATGTCTCAAAGAGAGAAGCACTAGTAGACGATGACTCCTGGTAATTATCGTAATTCAGAAGGAACCAACCACATTACCTTTAGACATTATGATCTCGCATTTTGTCATATGCTCACTTTATTTACTCAAATTATAAAAATAGGAGCATATTTTTATTTCTTCACATTTTGTAGAATGGGTCTATTGCAAAGAAAATTAACAAAAAACAATTGGCGTGGCAACAAGACAATAGTTGGATACACGAAATAAGAGTTTGAAATTATAGATTGTTATAATCCCATATTTCATTGATTGCTTTCACTGTTCATTTTTATAGATTTTTTTTTATTTTGTAAATTATATTTGGTAGCTGGCGGCTAGTTGTTCGGCATTTCATTAAAAAAAACTTAATATTTAATGTTAATATGTTGAAAACTAATTTCCAAAAATACCCTCATTGGATTTTTCATTTTAAGGAAAATCTTTATTACTAACGAAAAAAAATAATTGTCAAACATCTTTTTTAGACTCATTTGGCCGAAATAAGAAGTAAAAAAAAACAACTATAATTAAAATTGATCTCTTAATATACATATTAAGTTATGAGAAAGTCTTAGGAAAGTTAGTCTTTCCATAACCTTATGGACAGCCTACAAGGGCTTTTACCCTAAATGTTGTAATTTTTTTATAAAATTTAAATATTGCATTTTATAAGTTAAAACAAGTAATAATATGTATTTGAAAGTGAAAATATAAAAATACATGGTATAAAAATATAGGCAAAGTCTTGGGAAAGACGGTCTTTCCATAGGCTTATGGAAAGACGGGGTTTGATTAGAATAATAAAAGGTAAAAGGTCTTAGTTGCAATATTAAAGTTTTAGTATGAAAAATGTAGTAGTTATAAAATTGATAACCCGGTTCATGCAACCCGAAAATTTTAACTTAATTTCTTCTAATTTACACTTTAAACCTTGGTCTTTCCATAACTTATGGAAAGACCGTCTTTCAAGAGACGGACTCAAAAATATATTTTTAAAAATTCTAAATTTTGTAGGTGATTTAACAAATGCAATATATAAGGTAAGAAATAAGTGACATATTCATAAGCTTATGGATATGGTACCTGGGAGAGAGCTGCTCTTAAATCATAACCCTTGTTTTCTAAGTTCTTTTGCCTCTCTTTTATAACTCCTTCATTCCACATAAAACTCCATTGTTTAAAGTAATCCTTTGTTTGTTATTTCTTTATATAATATTGCATAAGGGCCAAACTTATAATTGAACCCCTGTATATAAAATTGTTAGAGTCCGTCTCTTGAAAGACGGTCTTTCTATAAGATATGGAAAGATCAAGGTTTAAAGTGCGAATTAGAAGAAATGAAGATAAATTTTTTGGGTTACATGAATAAAGTTATAAATTTTATAACTACTACACATGGCATAATAAATTTTTAATATTGCAACTTAGACCTTTTACCATTTACTATTCTAATTAAACCACGTCTTTCCATAAGTTTATGGAAAGACCGTCTTTCCATAAGTTTATGGAAAGACCGTCTTTCCATAAGTTTATGGAAAGACCGTCTTTCCATAAGTTTATGGAAAGACCGTCTTTCCATAAGTTTATGGAAAGACCGTCTTTCCATAAGTTTATGGAAATACCGTCTTTCCATAAGTTTATGGAAAGACCGTCTTTCCATAAGTTTATGGAAATACCGTCTTTCCATAAGTTTATGGAAATACCGTCTTTCTCAAAACTTTGCCAAATTCTTATGTATGTTTCAAATTATGAATGAAGTGCTAAACTAAATTTAAACATTAACCAGCCCGTTCATCCAAACTAATTTTCTATTAAATTAAATGTAGTAAAAGAACAATACTAACATATCAAAAAAGACTAAATATTGGGAAAGACCGTCTTTCCAATAATCATTAGAAAGACGGAGTTTATTTAGAATAATAAAAATGTAAAAAAGTTTTAGTTGCAATATTAAAAATTTATTATACAACATGTAGTAGGTATAGAGTTTATGGCTCGATTAATACAGCCCAAAAATTTTATCTTGACCTTTTCTAATCTGTAGTTTAACCTTTAATTTTTTTTATAAATTATGGAAAGACCGTGGAGACGAACTCATTAAAAAAACTGAAATTTTAATAAGCTAAATTGAATTTTATTCCATATTGTTTTCAACATTATGTTGTGGACTGATAAAGACTTGGAGAACGAGTGGCCACAATGATACGATCTCACAAAAAACAAAACTCTGTCCCACCAAAACGCAATGCAAGGGAAACCACACAGGGACCCTACTGCCCAATGGGAGACCAACCAAGGATTCTGCCATCTTTCATTGCTACTGGTCTCTTACATCCTTTACTACATTTTATAATCAGAAATGTCCACAACTGATACTCTAATGTCTTAAAATGAATAATTTAACAATTCAAGATCCTTCTTTTGCCTGGAGTATTATGGCTTAACAACAGTTTCCAAAAAGTTGTATTTTGGTTTTCAAGAATCAGATGAATCCATTTCTGCTGCATCTTCTGACCCCTGCTGATCACTCTCCCACTGCTCATTTTTCATGGACAGCGCATCCGGCTTTTTCCGCGACCCTACTGATCCTGTCCTCCTGTGGTGTTCTGCTCATTTACACAAATTTTGTGTATCAATACAACCAAAATAAGGAAGTAACCTAGATAACAAGCTAAGATTGGAAAGTCGCAAAGTTTAATGTTTGTTTGATGATCTTAAGAAAAGTAGTGCACTTACTCTTGTGAGTAATGGCAGTACGAGTGATCTCTAAGAATTCTTCCCAGTTGTATTGCCTAAGCTCATGCTTCTCCTCTTCTGATAGTATAAAGTTCGGTTCCCTTCCACACATAAATGCAGCCCTGAAAAAATTTAGTTAGCGTTACCTATGCTGCCTCATGCCAGAAGTTTTCGGTCCTTATTTGTCAAATTTCATAGTATTGATCATATAGGAATTCACTGTCCCAACCAAACCAGGCATAGTTGTTTCAGTACCTGTCATACAATCGAGCAGCTTCTTCTTGAGAACTGACAGTTCCTAAGTGGATTTGCTTCTTGTCCACTTTGATGGCTGCTTGCCACTTCATATTTTTGAAGTACACGCCTCTCATCACGCATACCTCTTGGTTTTCAAAGTGTTTTCTTCTGTGTCGCTTCCGGCGTTTTACTTCTGCAACAGCAATCAATAAGTACTTAAAGAATGAAAGCAAAAACATGGCAAAAGGCAAAATTGATGTGCTCGGGCATGTTATTAAAAGACAATGCTTTAAGAAAATGTGTTACACTTAAGAAGAGTCCGGGAATAGAAGGAAACACGCTATGGGATCACGTAAGATTCTCAGACCAACATGTGCCGACACTGTCCTAATTCTGAACTAGTGCGCATCCCATGATGAAATGAATCTTATCTTCGAGACTGACCTTACATTTTCAGATGTGTAGTGACAAATGAACCTTAGATTGTAGTTAATGAGGCCACATTGTTGTCAAACTAATTTCCCATATATGCACAAGACCATCACTTATCGTGTGTCCTTGAGTAAGAACTTCATATCCGAAGTAAATCATCTCTTTCTACTGAGAGTGAGTCAATGGGAGCCAACATAGAAAAAAGTTAAAATGTTGCTATATCATACCAGGGAATCGCTGAATAGGCTGTTGCGGCTCCTGTGCCGTATAAGCAGGCATCTCTGATGCTTTAGGCCCCTTAAGTGAGGAGGATTTCTGAAAGCATGAATGAGATCATTGTCATATCTATTCACACATATTGAAGAACACATTACAGGTCCAGAACCACTGAGTAATCCAAAACCTCATTGTTGTTTTCTAATGAGGATAATATGAATCTAAATTCGCTCTCCTTTGATGAATGCATGCTAAAAATTCAAACATGTACCCATTATGATCGGAAACTCTTTACAGTTTCATCAAGTTTAAAAAATGTCACTTCCATTTCCTTGAATACCATGATCCATCTAACCTGTACACTTGTATTAGTGTATATAACACGTGAAATGAGTAAGAAATTCCAGGCATACAATTATGTTGATGTATGAAAGCCTGCAGCACTGTGCTAAGGTATCAGATGCATAATCGACTGAGCAATAAGCGAGACAAATTTAAATTACTGAAACAGTAAAGTGGAAGAAATCATCCAGAACAGGTAACAGCTTTTATTACCTCCTCTATCTCCTCAACATCTCTAGAAGGTAGCGGATGAACAGTCTCCGACTTTGTATCATGCATGTACATCTCAGGAGAGTACCCTATCTCAGAAAACTTTGGCAGGGGTGTCAATGAAGAGTTTTTTAGACCTACAAGGTAAGATTCTCGACAAAATTAATCACTGATTACCCAAACATCATATGAACCTCGACTAATAATCATGAATGCATAAAATACTTGACAGGTAACCTCAGAATACTTAGCATACCAGGACAACGAGCTAAAAGCTTGCGCCTCCGAATGCTCACCATGATTATCTTTGATATCCCTAATCAACACAGAACCTGCTATAGACATGAGTAATCAACCATCAGGATCAGCAGAACAAAAGAAATGCAAACTAGTAGCTGAA
The DNA here is from genome assembly GCA_037428765.1 of Rubia yunnanensis. Taxonomy (NCBI): domain Eukaryota; kingdom Viridiplantae; phylum Streptophyta; class Magnoliopsida; order Gentianales; family Rubiaceae; genus Rubia; species Rubia yunnanensis. Next base: position 17,751,071 of record CM075062.1, read on the forward strand.
ATGAGTAGAGCAAAGCCAATAAAATACCAGCAAGTGCTAGGACATGACTACTAAACCAACTAGAAGAGGGAATCAATTGCTTTTAAGGTTCATACATTATTCTCAGCACACTCAAAAATGCAGTTTTTAGCCATTATAACTCAATAAGAACTTCAGTTTCTGACATTCCTGTTCAAGCTACAGTTCCAGTGAATCACTTGAAGATTCTCAATCAGCAGAGAAGCATTTCACCGGATCAATAAAAAAGCAAGAACCCATTAAAAGGTAACATATGTAGAAGTCAAAACATTCCCAAAGTGTGCCAACTTTTCATGCAATGATTCCCAATCCCAAACCCAAGCAAAAACTGATCCTGTCTATTGCAAAAAAGTACCAATTTTTTTCATAAAGATTTAGTAAAAACTAAGGTGGCAAAGCTATTGGGACAGCTATTCACAAATTAGGCAATAGCCACCACGAAGTTGACCAAGAATCTGATCCTAATTCCTACACTCTCTGCTCATATCATCCATTCCAGCTTATTAGGACAGAAATCTCATGAAACACCGATCCCTTCAAAACAATTGACTCCCCCTCCAGTCTCTGACCAAGTCAACCCCCACCCCACCCCACCAACCTACCACCTTTTATGAAGCATCACACCACCAGTGTGTAAAAAAGAGAAACAAAACAACCACCCAAAAAGAAAACACCCAACCTCCTCCTTACATTAAAAAAAGGGAACAACAAAGAAAGCCCACATGGAAAAAAACATCACAAAAGCCGAAAACAAAAGCTGCCAACAAAACACAAAACCAAAACCAAGAAGCCATGGCAAAGGGCAAACAGGACATTAAGAGCATTGTGACTGGCACCTGTGGAGCGGGGAAACCGATGATTGTGAAGAGAAGAAGAAAGGTTGTGAAGAAGACAGGGGGGTAGGGCACTAGAAGTAGTTGTTGTTACTCATGCATCTACCACCTTTTTGTTCTAGTCTTGATGAGATATAACTTCAAATAAATTTACTCTTACCATAAATAAATTACAGACAAACAGGCTAAACAACACATGTGTGATTCATCTGTGTTTAGTGTGTGAGTGTGTGTAAATTCGTGGATTCTAGAGAGAGAGTGGGGATTGGGGAATAGAGATTGGATAGAAAATGAGAGAGAGAGAGAGAGAGGTGGTGGTTGAAGTCTACGTATATTTTGTGAACGCTTCCTTCCTGGGTTGTACTTTGATTATCCGAGCTATGAAATGTCCGTGCTACCCCTTGTTTCTAAAGTCTATTTCTATGAGAATTTGATTTACTTATATTATCCTTTACTTCATTGGTCCCACCATAAATTGCTTAAATCCTTTGTGGGAGTTAATCTTTATAAACTTTGATTGTTAATATAAAATTAATTTATATATGATAAAATATTATATGAGATATTATTAGATTTATTTTAACATTATTTTTTAGATATTAATTTTTATGTGATATTATTATAAATAATTAAAAATATTTATAATCATTAAAAATTGTAAAAAAAAAGTAAATAACCAATTTATAATGGGACGGTTTAAGTATATTTTATTTCAATTCTTTAAGTATATTTTATTTCAATTCTTGGAGTCAATTTGTAACAAGGGAATCTCTCTTCACTTGTTTGAGTCTACGGCGACTTTTTAGAAGATGAAAGTATTATGCTACTCACGCTGTCTCTTTGTTATTTATTTTACATTTGTGTTTGGTACAGATATTAAAAGAGGAATGAATGTATGAGGAGAAATAATAAATTAGTGAATAAAAATGAAATACTAGTGAAAATAATATGAATCAACGGATAATAATGAAGGGAATCTTTTAAAAAAGGAGAAATGAAGTAAAGATTGAATAGGTGAATGATCAGAGGGAGTGAAAGGGGTACTTTTAAGTAACGCATTGTTAATTTTAATAAGAATAAATTAAAATTTGACTTTCAACAATGGATAAGTTTAAACGAGTTCTTTTACTAAAATCGTATGCTATTAGTGAGCTACTATACTAGACAATCCATGTCAAATGGCATTAATTGATAGTCAAATTTGGTGAAGAAATATTAACTCCTTAATTAAGGAGCTACGACTTTTCCCGGATCTAGTCAGAGGCGACGCACAAGCACTTATTAAGGTCATCCAAAATGAATGAGAGGATATATCTGACTTAGGACTTTTATGTACTGATATCAAATCTTGTTTGGAAAATTTACATGATTTAATAGTTCAGTGGATTTCGAGACAAGCAAAATAGTGTAGCACATAAACTAGAACAATTCCAAAAAAATAAACTGCCCGATCTCTCACTCATGATGCTAGACTTCAAATTTTGTAACTCTTTCCCATTTTAAATAAAATATATAATCCTTTAAAAAAAAGTAATGTGTTACTACTTATTAAGAACCCGTTAATAATGATAGCTCCTTAATAAGAAACGATGTTTATTAAGAAAAAATACACTTAAGGAGCTACCATGTGGATGCTAGAAGCTCTTTCCTTTACACTCATTTCTCTTTCAAACCCTTGTCTCCATCAATAATATTCTTCTTCCCCATTTTTTTCACACCATGGGAGGTGGGAAGATTGTTTTTTTATTGAAGAGAAAAGTGCATATTACCCTACCTAATTCACATAAGTAAAAATATAAAATTTTGATACTGAAAGTGCAAATATAACCCTAGATAGTAAGTATAAGTGCAAATGTACCCTAATAAGGTATGGCCAGATCGGCCCAACCCATTGAGGAAATAAACTAAAGGCTCATAAAGCCTAACGGGAGAAAACGGGAAGCTAACAGACAGCTCATTGAAGTGACAACTCCTGTCACTTCATCCACTAACCCATATACCTAGGGACGCAACATGACTGATTAGTTGATGACCTAGTGTCTGAATTTGGAGCACATGGATGATTATCATGGTTTGCAGGAAATGACCAGTTTCTTTACTAGTTGGCTTTTGGGTGGATGTACATGTTTTCCACGGTTTTGTTTGCACATTTAGTTGATGGAAATACTTGTGCACTATGGCCGATGAGAATGAGAGAGCAGCCTATCTCTATTTGGTTGCACGACCATAGGAGTCGGGACATTTGCTTTGATCTTCATTGCACCAGGCCTGGGAGTCGTTAGATTATAGCATGGGGGAGTCTAACGACCAGCTCTAAATTATGATTTGACGGTTACCCCCTTAGCATTGGGTAGTGGGTTAGTTGATTAGAGTAAGTGAAATCTATTAACCTACTACCAGTTGTTACTTATAATTTGACGGTTGCGCAATTTGCCTGTGCTGCACTGTATAATGTAAAATGGCATTAGGATATCTATTTGCCTAAACTGGAAATGATGGTTACAAAACTGTTACGCGGGGCGTGCACGGTAGAAGTCGAGCCTGGTCTCTTCATCATCAGGATGTCTATCTGTGGAACACCTGGGAGCACTATCGACTCCGATAAAAACTGCTCTCGGCCCCATAGAGAAAACCTCGGTTTCCATCCAGAGATCGTTATTGAAGGCCAATAACACCTCTTTTTCTTCATATTAGAGATGTTAATGGTATAAGTTGTTTGCCAACTCTGCTCGAAGTTTACACATAACTTCACGGAAGGCCGAAGTTTACACTAGATGATTACATCATTGTTAGCTTCTCCGGTTTGCAGAAGGTCGAGTTCATCTACTCTATTTGGAAGTCCGACGGTTACTCTTAGACTTTCTCGACCACCGGTTAGCATTTGAAGGCCGTGAATCATACCCAGATTATTGAAGGGTCGGTTCATCTCACGGCCAGCCTTGACTAACCTTCACACGGTTGTAGAATGACGTTGGCTCCATATGTGCTAGCGGTTAAATAAAGGCCGTCGACTGCACATAAGCATGTTGCTAACTGAAGGCCATCGGTCACCAAAACTGACAGTTGCTGAAGACCAAAAACACGTAGTTAGCCGAGTCTGCCTACCTTACGGTTAGTCATGGCTAACACCTAGTTGCAGAAGGCCATTGGTACCCTGAAGTCGACGGTTGGAGAAGGTCGGTGCTACATCTTAGCGTCGGTTAAGAGGATGGTCGGGGGGTACAAACCTTAGATTAAAGAGCCGGTTAGACTTAGGCCAGAAGTTAACTCCTTTAGGTCTCTGAAACCGGATCACCACCTAACGGTTTTGTATCACTAGCCGAGTCTACACTTGCTCGGTTGCATTGAAGGTCTTGTTTGTTAAAGGTAGAAGTTGCATGAATTTTGGGATGGGTCTAGTGAGTTTGTTCTCATTCCCAATTTATTTGTTTTCGTCAGTCCCCTGTCATCATGAAGGGGTTAGTATTTTGGTCCCCTAGCTTTAGCACTTATAGAAAGGAGCATGTATTACAGTCTCTGTATTAATGTGAGTAGGCCAATGTGCTCACTCCCATCAACACTCATAGTTCCTTTTTTATTTACCCTACACCTTCATAGGGATGCAACATGCTGGGAAAGACATGCTTTCACTTTTTAAGATTCGCATAGATGAGAAACCATATTACACTCAATTATGATAAGATCGCCTGAGCAGGCACGGTCAAACGCCGACTTGTCTGACTTAGCGCTTTAGCTATTTTACATATCCAGCAGTAGGCGGAGATTACGAGACAACGCAAGCAAAGTGAGGACTCAACATACACATTTTGGCAGATTTAGGCTGGAATTCAGTGAAAAGACTATTTTACCCCTCTAAAAATAAATAATACAAAATGTCTATAATGCCCCTAAACCTTTACTTTCCTTACTCCTCTTTCCTTCCCTTTCTTTCCTTCTCATTTGTTTCATATGAAGAAGACGATGGGCATTTCATCTCCCATTTCATATGAAAAAAAATATGAAATAGGACCCCACCCAATGAGTAAAAGAAGATGATGCAGGGGGAACTCGTGGAAAGGCAGAAATCTCCAGTTCCGTGATTGAAATTTGTGCAATGAATGTGGTTTTCTGGGACTGTATTTGGGGTTTGAGATTTTGGGCAATGAATTTGAGATGGAATTTATGAGGATTGGGGAAAGACGGAGAAGGTGGTGTGGCAGAGTGGTGGATTAGGTGGCAGCAGAGATGGTGGAGGTGGAGCGGCAGCGGTGGGCTGAGATGGTAGTGGAAGGGGAGAGGAGGGGGAAGAGCTGGGCAGCGACCAAGAGGAGGGGGAAGAGCTGGGCAGCGGCCAAGAGGAGGAGGAAATGCTAAGATGGGTGGCAGGCTAGGGTTTTAGGGGGGGGACGAGTTGGTTGGCTAGCAGAGATGGTGGTGGTGGGAGAGAGGAGGTGGCGTGGCAAAGTGGTTGGTGAAGTAGCGTGGTGGAGGAGGTGGTATGGGGAAGCAGCGGATGCGGTGGTGGTAGAGGTGGTAGAGGTAGAACAATGGTGACGGGGTGGTGGCAGCAGAGAAGGTGGAGCAGAAACAGAGGAGGTGGTGGAGCAGTGGCGGTGGTGGAAGAACAGCGGAAGGACAAAGGGCATTTTTGTGTTTCAAATTTTTGTATTTGACCCAAAGAGCATTTTGGTCGGTCAATGGCCGGATATGGCCAGTAAATGCCAGAATATAGTCTTTAGGTTTATATTTGCACGTTCATTAAGTAGTTAGGAGTGATTTTTGTATTTTGTTTTATTTTGGGATTATATGCGCACTTACTGAAGTATATTCCCTCCATCTCACCAGTAATGACATAATTACATTTTCACGGTCTTCAATAATCATGTTTAACTATCAATATATTTAGATATATATACCAATTCCGCATAAAAAATTGATATTTAGAAAATACATGTTAAGATAAATTCAACGATATCTCACACGTTATTTTATTATACATATATATATACATATTAATTTATATTTATGGTCAAAGTTTACGAATTTGACTTTGAAAAGGCAAATATGTCATTACTGGTGGGACGGAGGATCTGGAGTAGAAGATCCTACAATATTTTTTGGTTGGTTGATTGGAGTTTTTTATTGCTCATACCGAAATTGTCGACGACCTGACTAATAATGTGTAAATCTGTATGGGCCTAAAAAATCATGTGGCCGACCTTAAGTCATTAACTTTGCCCTTTGGGTAAAGCCTTTTGGGCTAGCCCAAGGTGAGAGTAGTTGCTCCACAAGCAAACAAAACAGTTGTCCTACATGTATACTTATATAAAGGCCAAAGGTACACCTACACAACTCAACTATTCATTCCTAATTACACTTGGGTAGCTTGTTTGCTTACTTGGCCGTCGAAGCCTCTTTCCCCCAGAAACCTCTGAGGGCTTTGTCTTTGCATATTTTGATCACTTACGGTAGAGCAGCAGCGGTGGTAAATTGGGGCGCCTTCCATATGAGTGAATGGTTAAAAGGCAAAGCTTTAGGCGTCGATGAAGAGGTATGATCCCCTGTACCAAAAAATGAGAGAGCATATATCCAATATGCCTCTAGGTCTCACTCCCTCTAGAGCCAAAAGCTAGGGGTCCAAAAGCTCATCACGAAGAAGCTGACTCACCCCCACGGACCATAGAGGTCAGCGTCAAACCCTGGGCAGGTGGAGCTGAAATCTCAAGAGGCTACGGAGGCTATAGCAGATTTGCAAGCAGAAATCTCGAGAGGGGCTGCTCGAGCATTAAGGGGTACAAGCAAGGCGGGCCCTCTATCACAGTAAGACCTAGCTTCGTGGGCTCAGGCCCTAAGATCTGCAAGCTATCAGGTTGAGCCTCATATGATCTACCATAGGGAGATACAACAGTAGATGAGGCCCCAACCTTTTATGCCCCTGGTGTTGCAGCCATGACTCCAATCATACACCTCCCCCCCAGGAGTGTCATATCAAGCTAACATTGATGCCCTTACATGGCCCCAACGACACTCCCAAGTATACTGTAAACGATAGCATACTCTGCGCCGACCTCGATACCTATCTCGATAACCTCAGCGCTAAGACAGACTATTCCACATTCGATGGCAGGGCCAATGGGAGCTTTCCTGAGTTTCAAAAGCCAAATATATTCAGGACTCTATCTGGAGGTTCCCCTCTACGACCCTTACCGGCCAGAGTCACATTATGGATCGGCAGGGGGAAGGTCCCACTCAAGGTACATGGCTTTGAATCATCTCATCCCTACGCTCCCAAGCTTCAATGCCTTGGTTTGGCTCGGCCCATATGGAGACCCGCGGATGAGAGGGGTACTGAGCGACTCTTTTGAAAAGAGAACTCAACAGCCTGATCAGGCCTTCGGGTTAGATTGCAACATCCCCTTTCAGTCCTGCGATAACGACCGCCCGATGGCCCAACAAAATGAAACCACCCAAAGGGCTCCCTACATACAGTGGAGATGTAAACCCTCGCGAGTTCATACAGACATTCCTTAGTTTGATGAACTTGAGGGACTTCAATGAGCACCTAACATGCAAATTGTTTGGAACTTAACTTTGAGAGAAAGCCCAAGAATGGTTCAACAAGCTGGTCAGGGTGACGCTACACTTGTACAGAGACTTCAGAAAGACCCTTCTGTGTTAGTTTTTTCAAAAGAAAAGGTTCACAAAAACCTTAATAGAGCTGTACCAAAACAAGTAGAGGTTGGGTGAGTTGACAAAGGCGTTCTACCATCGATATGTGGGTGAGAATCTTAGCATAATCAATCAGACTAAGAAAGGGGTAGTTCTTGGATATATAAATGGAATGTCAAACCTCGACCTGTACAAAAAGCTGGTCTTGAAGAAACCGGAGACCCTACAGCAATTGTAGGAAATTGTAAATCAATATTCAAAAATTGAAGAGGCCATGAAGAGAAAAAGGAGGGAGATAGATGGCTCAGAACTCTGATTCTAGGTAAAAAAATGCTCGACCAACCAAAAAAGGTTTTAAAAGCTTCATTCCCTTAACCAAGTCCCTAATGGAGATACACTCCATCCATAAAGGGATGTTTCAAAGTCCCCCCTCCCCAAAAAGACTACCATGGGAAGAAAGAGTCCCTCAAATTTTGTGATCACTACAAAGAATGAGGCCACGACACAAATGAGTGTACCCATTTGAGACATGAAGTGGAATGATGTGCAAGGGAGGGTTTACTCCCTGACTGTGTCGAGGGTCTAAAAGGAGAATCCTCTTTGAAGGGTCGAGCGAAGCACAATTGGAAAGGCAAAAGAGAGCCAAATTAAATGGCATAGAACAGCAGGCGAATGACGGAGACCAAGTCGGAAACCAAGTAGAGGTCTGAGCCAAAGCCAAGGCTCGGTCGGAGAGAAACTGGAAGGACGGGGTTAATTGGGTGATCAATTTCACCAAAGGAGTTGTAGGCAATCAAGCTTCAAACACAATCATCAAATCCTAGTCCTGATATGTCCCCCCCCCCCGGAAAACCTTGTCAAAAACATTTCCGACCCGAAAAAGCAATCACCTTCTCGAAAGCTGACCCAATGCTTGGATAAACCCCTCACATGGATCCGTTTGTGATCCATGCAACCATGGGATATTTTTATGTTAAAAGGGTGTTTGGGAGGTCATCGTCGTACCTCTCAAAGTTAATACTTTTAAGCCCTAATGCTTCCTATCTACAATTAAGTAGATAACGGTAAGTCGGGGTCGTCCATGAGAAGAGGGATATTTTCAAGTGTTTAAACATATATTGGAGAAAACATACTAAGCATATACATACATAGATACATATAAAAGCATGTAAACAAGGAGGGGTGGTTGGTTTGATCCTAATTTATCAAATTAAAGTACACCAACTAGCAAAGTAAGAGAACTATGCTAATCACGCAATGCAACTAAAGATAAGATGAAAACAACAATTAACGGAAACTTGGGTGCAATTGACTTCCACTTCCAAGCGTCTTATCCATCATTGAGCATGCAACCTATTTACTACTTTCACTACTTGTTGTGAAAAAAAAAACTTCTATCCTTCTTAGTTAGTAGTTTGCAAGAGTGAATTCGACATCTCTTGCAAACCTCACCAATGACTCCCGTAATCAAAACACGACTAAAAGTATCCCATTGATGGCATTTACCACGAAGAATCAACAAGCTTGGCAACACTTATAAACACTACACCGTGTCTAAGCATTTAACGAGATTAGTCAAGAACGATCGACATCATAGACTTCTCTCATTTGCTACAAGCAACAAATATGAAAAAGAGTTCGACATCATCATATTCATCTAGAAATTATCAATCCATCAACACAATCAAAAGCTCTAAATCATACTCTTGGATTCCTATCAAGAAAAGGGGAAATCAACCAATTTCCCCAAACCATAACAATCATATCATACAAGTACTTCATATACTAAAGCTTTCAATAATATTAATGACATTAACAAACACATTCAATGCTCCATAAATGCATAATAGTAAGAGTATCAAATATGTTACAAATTATTCTTAAGGCATGGGCTTGGAAGCCTTAGTTAATTGCTCCCAAGAACTAGATTTAGCTAATACAAATCATACTAACATCCATAAACAAATGCATAGAGAAATGAAGAGAGAAAAGATGGAAAAAATGAAGAACCCAGGTTTGGGAGAAGAGGAATTTCGGCCAAGAAGGATAAGGTATGAAGTGGGTGGCCAAAAATTCCTTTTATAGTACAAGAGGGAGGAAAAGAAAAGCAAAAGGCAAAAGTATAGCAGGCTCCCGCCTGGGCAGGAATGGCCTCGCCCGGGCGGGAATGACCATTTTCACCCTTATGTCGCCTTGCCTTCAAATCCTTGATTCTTTTTTGTCTTCAATCTTCAAAGCTAGTCTTCAAACTTTCAAAGCTAGTCTTCAAATCTTCAAAGTCTTTAAAAGGTGATCTTTAATGGTCTCCAATCTTCAAGTCTCGATGTTCTTTCTTTGTCACACAAAATACACTTAGAAAAAAGTAAAAGAGCGTAAAGTCGCTCTTACCTCTCCTAAGAGAATTTCAAGGTAAAACTCAAGCTTTTTATAACAAAAGAGCACAAAAGTGATCCCAAAAAGTACTAAAATAAGCACATAAAATGGATACATCAGTGTTCGTAGATGATAGCAACGGGGTCAAAGTAATGTTTTCCAACTGTTTCGACCAGTTAGGGCTCGGGCATGAAATCCTAAGGAGAAAAACCTCTCACTTGTTCGGTTTCACCAAAAAATGGTGCTACTCCTAGGGGTGATTACCCTCCCGGTTAAAGTAGCATAGGGGAACAAAGAAATCACAATCGACTGTAGCTTCACAGTAGTTGATGATGTGTCCCCATACAATGTGATCCTTGGAAGGCCTTGGATGTTCCAAGCACGAGCAGTATTGTCCCCTTATCATTTAACCATGAAGTTCCCTAAGAAAAGGGGGATAACAATTATTAGAAGGGATCAACTGATGACCAGAAGTTGTTTAGCTCTAGCCTCAAAGAGGCTAGAAAAGAGGACAGTGTGGCTTCAATTGATGGAGAGATTAAGCCCACAGACACTGAGCCAATAGCCATTTGGGACAAGGGAACGGTGCCCATAGGAAAAATCATTCCACCTGCAACAAAGCACAGCTGAAGGACCTCTTAGACAATTTTGTCAATGTGCTTTTATGGGACACCTTCAACCTCACAAGGGTACCTAAGGAATTGATGGTTTACAGGCTGAATGTAGACCCCTCCCAAAAGCCAATCAAACAGAAGCGTAGATCTTTTGCTCCCAAAAAGGCTGAGGCCATAAAGGAAGAGGTCCAAAAGTTGCTGAAAGCTAAGGTTATTGAAAAGGTATTCTACCCCAAATATATAGCAAATCTTTCTTTGATGGTCCCCAAGCACGATGGTACTTGGAGGATATGTATTGATTTCATTGATCTTAACAAGCGTTTCCCCAAGGACAACTATCCTCTTCCTTCCATTAATGTGCTGGTCGAAGCCATAGCAGGATATGATGTCCTGGCTTTTTCGATGCTCATAAGGGACATCACCAGATACTCATGGCAGAAGAGGACAAGCAAAAAATGTCTTTCATAACTGATGGAGGAACATTCTACGGCAAGAAAATGTCATTCAGATTGAAGAACACAGGGGCTACCTATCAAAGGTTGGTCGATAAGCTCTTCGAAAATAAAATTGGCAGAAACATTGAGATATATGTTGATGATATGGTGGTTAAAAGTAGGAGCTTTGACCAATTTCTTCTAGACCTCGAAGAGACCTTCTGAAAGCTTCGAGAATTTAATTTGAAGCTAAATCCTGCTAAATGCATCATCTAAGTCGGAGCAGGTAAATTCCAAGGATTTATTGTTTTGGAATGGGGGATTGGTGGCAATACTAAGAAAGTCAAAGAATTAGTCTACATGAAGCCCCCCAAAACATTCAAAGACATCCATAGGCTCCCAGGATCGTTGGCAGCACTCCGTCGATTCCTCTTGAAGGCAGAGAAACACCTGTCATTCTTTGATGTGCTTCGAAAAAAAAAAGAAATTTTAATGGACAAATGACCGTGACAAAGCCTTCCAAGAGCTAAAAGAGCACTTACAAATTTGGCCCACCCTTATTAAACCCAAAAGGGGGAAGATCTGTATTTATACATCTCTATCCTCCATGGTGATAAGCATCGTTCTGGTAAAAGAGAAGGAAAAAATCCAAATTCCCAATCGTAAGCAGGGCACTACATGGCTCGGAGACTCGCTACACTGACCTCGAGAAACTGATCTTGGCCCTTGTCCACACTACAAGATGCCTCCGGCCATACTTCCAAAGCCACGGGATAATCTCGTTACCAGCCATCTAATTAGGCATGTGCTCCTAAAGCTGGAGGCCTCGGGAAGAATGATGAAATTGTCCATCGAACTGGGTGAACACAACATCCAGTTCCATCCAAGAACAGCTATCAAGGGCCAAGTGTTTGTTGAATTTATTATCAAAACCACCAAACCGATAGTGATCAAAGACGGCAATGAACTAGATGAGACGTGGCAGTTGTACGTTAATGAATCCTCTCACTTTGGAGGTAGTGGGATCGGAGTTCTGCTCACAAGCCCCAATCAGAAAGATTACCCCTATGCCTTACACTTTGACTTCAAGGCCACGAATAATGAATCAGAATACAAAGCACTAATCACATGCCTTCGAATTACCAAAGATTTTGGAGTTTAAAAACTTGACATTTTTAGTGATTCCTAAATCGTGGTTCATCAAGTCAAGGGGGAATATGAGGCTAGGGAGAGAAGTTTGCAACACTATTTGGAAGAGGTAAAACCCATCCTCAAACATTTCCACCATTATATCCTCAATCAAGTCTCTCGAGAAAAGAATTACAAGGCTGATGCCTTAAGCAAATTGGCCTCGTCGAACTTGGACTTGCAATCTCAGGGGCATTTAATGGCGGAGATGCTAAGTAGCAGTAACTTTGAGGAGGATGCAACAGTGATGGTGGTTGAGGAACAAAAGTCGTGAATGACGCCTATCATGAGCTACCTTAGAGATGAGACCCTCTCGCAGGACCCCATCAAAACAAGGAAGGTCAGGTTAAAGGCGCCTAAATATGTGATCCATGAAGATGTCTTATATCGTCGAGGCTATCTCCAACCACTCCTCCGATGTGTAGCTCCCCATAAAGCTGATTACTTGATCTGCAAAACCCACGAAAGGGCATTCGAAAGTCATCATGGTGCTCGATCGGTAGCTAAGAAGCTTCTCCTGGTTGGATATTATTGGCCAAAGATGTTCGAAGAGGTAAACATGCACATCCAAGCCTGCCACCAATGCCAAAGGAATGCTCCAATCACCCATGTCCCCCAAGAAGAAATGATGAACATTAACGATTCTTGGCCATTTGACAAATGGGGGATCGACTTGGTAGGACCTTTATTCGAGGTCCCCGGCCACTTTCGGTACCTGATTGGGGCCATAGGCTACTTTACGAGGTGGATCGAGGCCAAATACCTGATGGGTGTAAAAGGAAATTCGGTGATAGGGTTTTGCTGGAAGAATATCATATGCAGATTTGGGATCCCTCAAATGATTATAAGTGACAATGGCACTCAGTTCGTCAATGACCCATTCAAAAGCTGGTGTAAGGAGTACAAAATTCTCCAAAGGGTAACCAGCGTTTACCACCCCCAAGCCAATGGGTAGGTGGAGGTCACCAATCAAACCATTGTCAATGGAATTCGATCGAGGCTCAAAGGAGCAGGCGGGAACTGGATCAACCAATTACCTAGAGTACTTTGGTCATTCCGAACAATGAAATCTTCTGCTATGGGAGAAAACCCCATATGGCCTGGTTTACGGTTCGGAGGTAGTCATTCTAGCAGAGATAAGACTTCCCACCTTTCGAAGGTTCGCTATAAGCAACGGACGATAGGAAGATGATCACAAGCAGTGCCGTTTGGACCTGAACCTCCTTGAAGAGAGAAGGGAGGCAGAAAACCTCTATCAAGCCAGGGTCAAAGAAAGGGTGAAGTGGTATCACGACCGAAGGATTTGAAAGGTCTAGTTTTCCTCGGGAAACCTCGTAGTGAGGAGAAACGAGAAGAATTGTAGAGAGCAAAGGGGAAGCTGTCAGCAAACTGGGAGGGACCCTACCGGGTTGTTGAAGCCAGCCCGGGGGGCAATTATGTGTTAGAACCCTCCAAGGCAAATTGGTTCCGCGCAGATGGAACGTCTCCAACCTTAGGAGGTATTATTCTCTCCAAAATGCCAATAGACTTGGGAAGGTCAAAAAAAGGCCTGCTTAGAGGTATCTTTGGTTCGAAGAATGCCCTCGGCCCGATAGCATTGTAAGCTGAGAGGATTCTTCTGCCTTTGAAAATCTTGTATCAGAACATGTTACCTTCAAACAAGTTCTTGATCCCCACTCTCCTAAAATTGGAGTAACTGATACTCGAACGCGCAACAAGCGCACAAGGCACAAACCTTGTAAAATATTTGAAGGGACAACATAGCCTTATCAAACGCACAATAAGCGCTCAAGGCATAGACCTTGTAAACTATTTTAAGGGCCAACAAAGCCCTATCGAACGCACGACAAGCGCTCAAGGTACAGACCTTGTAAATTATTTGAAGGGCCAACAAAGCCCTATCAAAAGCGCAACAAGTGCACAAGGCACAAACCCTGTAAAATATTTGAAAGCCCAACAAATTCCTATCGAATGTGCAACAAGCGCACAAGGCACAGACCTTGTAAAATATTAGAAGGCCCAACAAAGCCCTATCAAACGTGCAACAAGCACGCAAGGCATAGACCTTGTAAAACGTACGAAGAGCCAACAAAGACCTACCAAACGCGTAACAAGCACCCAAGGCATAGACCTTGTAAAATATACGAAGGGCCAAATAAGCCCTATCGAATGCGCAACAAGCATTCAAGGCACAGACCTTGAAAAATATAGGAAGGGCTAACAAAGCCTCATCTGAATGTATAAACCACACAAGGCTTAGACCTCATAAGTCGCTCAAAAAATTCAGAGAAACAAGTTAAAGAATTTTAGCTTAGGGGAAATTTCCCTACCTAAAAAGGAAAAAATGCTATGACAACCTCGAAGAGAAAAACTTATTATTAAGCCAGCATGACTTACAAGTACATAGAAATAAATTACAACTATTTTACAAAGTAGGAAAACTTAGGGGACTATGGATGGAAAATACAAGAACCTTAAGGCTTAGCGTCGGGGTCTCCTAACTGAAGGTTCTTCTTCATCATCGAAAGACAGTGGTCGACTTCGACCAGCAGCAAATGAAAAACCTCTTCCTCAGCCAGCGGTGGTGTGTTTTTGAGTCGTTTTAGTTATTTGATTCGAAGCCATAGGAGGAAGGGCTTCACCAGATCCAGAAGCCTCGTTTCTCCTAGGGGCAGTACGGGAACTTAAAGCTCCTACTTTCACTTTCTGCACTCTGTCCAGCCACATCCAAGCCTCTTCATATGCTTTGCAATACTTGGGATTCTGAGTAATTTGTTTTTTCTCCATAATATTGATAGTGTCTCGAAGAAAGCCTTTAAAATATTTCAATCAGTGGAGCTTTAACTGTCCCGAGTCGGAGCCCGTACGCTCGAAGGAAGGGACTAGGTCTTGTTGATATGTCTGGATTTCTTCTTTCCACTACTTAAGTTTTTTGGTGACAGTTGTTAGGGCCACTCGAGCTACCTCTACGTTCTCTCTGGGCACCTAAGCCGCATGACGGTAACTTTTGATGGACTTGTTTGGTCGAGAAGTTGATGCTCCCCCAGCGGCTTTGTAGGCTTTAGCAGCCAAAAGGTATTCATGCATTGAGGTAAACCCGACCTTGGTATTTATATCTTTGAGAACTTCCTTATGCCAGGCTTTGAGAGATAAAAAATCTCCCAAAATTTCATTCTTAGCGGTAGCTAAGGAATCCCTTTCCTGTCTCGAATGGCTCAGTGCCTCGAGGGGTTCTTGTTGCCTTTCGTGAAGACCACTGCGCCATAAGCCCAGTTCCTCGTACATTGCTCCAAGCTCTTCTCCATACCGAACAGACTTGTACCAAAACTGGGAGCCTCGTTTGATGCTCCTAAGCCCATTACTCGATCTGGTGATACCACTCCTTCATGATTTGAAAGAAGAAATCAAAGGAGGTACCTCTTTGCAAATTTAGGGGGGGAGAGTACCAAGTCTAAAGTCTACGAAAAATAAAAGGAAAAATAGATAAGTATGAGAAAATGAGCTTTTTCATTAATAAAAAGAAAAGGAGTACATCAAGAGCCCAAAGGGAAAATTTTTCATACATTTTTTCCTACGCTATATGTCTCCTGAGAAAAACTCAAAGGGGCAGGCCTGCGCTAAGACCTTGAAGCAATAAGGGGATCCAACTCTTTCCACTCGGTGTCTTCATCCACTTCCAGGCCACGGATCTCCTCCGCCGAGAAATACTTTCTGGAAGCCTTGAAATGGTTTAGTAAAGGGAATTTGAACCCCCCGTCTTGGATAAACTTCCAAATGGCTCAGTTGTTTAGGCTCCTAATTGTTCTTATAAACATCCAGCATAGTAGTGTACTCACTCGGGAGATCCTTAGAAATGGAACAAGCCAAATTGTTCCAGGTAACCCCAACCAAAACCGTGGAGGGGGAGGAGAAAAATCCCAGAACCCATGTGTCTTCACCACCATATTAGTATAGGTCTCAAAAGCGGAAGCCTGTTGCTCGGGGTAGCAAAGGCTAGACAGTTTAGAAATTTCCACCTGAGCCTCCAAGAGTTTCAATTTGAGCCCTTTCAAAAGATTGTCTTTCTCGTTGTCTTGTTTCTCAAGCTCCCCTTTGTGAACAAGGGCATGTTTCTTGAGCTCCCCTTTGTGAATAAGAGCCTGCTTCTCCAGCTCCACTTGATGGGCAAGTGCAGCGATCGCACGCTCGGCCTTGTAGTAGGAGGCCACTTTCTCCAAGTCTTCCTTGTAATGGGAAGCACCCTCGCCAAACTCCCCTTTGAGCTCTTTAGACTTAGAAATAGCTTTCTCAACATCTTGAACCTTGATCAGAGAGGCCTAGACAACAGAGTCTAAGGAAACTGAGAGTGAGCCAGACTCTGAGCTTGTGTTCCCAAGGGGAACCAGGTTCTGTTGGATGATTGAACGGAGGGGGTTGTATCATTTCTTGGCCTTTGAGGGGAAGGTTGGGGCATCAATGCACCATAACGACCTCGTTTGCTCCTAATGTTTTCACCCTGGGGCTCCGACTGAACCTTGGATTGAGCTTCTGGTCGAACGGGGATGGAGGTGGGTTGGTTATGAGGGGCCTCTAGAGAGGCCTCTATGAACACTGCCTCGTCCTCCATCTCATTTTTGAAGCCAAGAGTTGCAGAAAAATCCACTAAAAAATGAAAAAAAGGGAAAAACATGAATTAGCCAACATAAATAAAGCAAAAAAAAAGACAAGATAAAAGCAAAGGTGGGTAAAAAGCAAGGGTGCCGCAAACACCTTTGTGAGGGGAGAAATAAATCCCAATGGGTGACTCCCCAAAATTGCTTGCCTGGGCAAGCTCCGGTTCCGCTCCCACGGGCTTCGAGGTAGGCTCGGAAGTTCTCAAGCTATCAGTTTTCTTTTTTCTATTTTTTTTTGGCTTTTTCAAAGCCTCTTCACCATCAATCAAAGAGGCCTTCCTCTTTTCCTTTGTCTTCTTAGGTTGAGCGCCTCCTGATCCTTCCCCCTTCTTAACCTTCAAAATACTCCTTTTCTTCTCATTGACGGAAGGTGGCTTCACGATTTCCGCCGGATGAAGGGGTTCTATCAGGACTGGCTTCTAGCGATAGATCCAGTCATATACCTCCTTCGGCTAGATGAAGTTAAAATTTCTCAAAATGTCCAGGGGCTCACTCAGCAGCCGATCTCTATCAGCTATCACATCCTCCGGAGCAACAAAGATGGAAGGGTTCTCGAACTTGGGCTTCATATTCCAATCGGGTACATAGTACTCCTCAGCCTCTTTCTCGAACGTGTAAATGAAGGATAGATGCCACCCCTTACAGTTAGAAGAAAGCTTTACATGATGGCCTGGAAACCTGTTGCACGGGGTTACGATCCCTCCAAGCTTCGTATCTTGAACCCCGTCCAAATGCACCATAGTTTTACTCCCAGAGAGATAGTACAGAGATCGAAATACCTCATAGCGGGGTTCGATACCCAAGCTGTTAAATCAAGTCAGGAAGGCCAGGCCATGAAGAGTAGAATGACATTCAAATGCACTTGGCCAGGGTTATCTAATGCTCCGCAAGAAAATGAGAGAGGATGGGGGGCAAGGAGAGACATAAGCCAAACCAAAGGTGACGGTTGTAGACTTCGCATCGACCGGACCTTGTATCCCTTGGGTTTTCATCTTCTCGAAGCACCTCCAACCGTAAATCCTTCGGGAGCCGGACCCACAAAGGTAGCGTATTCAATAGCTCAGCAACTTCCAGATCCACGGGGTGTGGAGGACTTTTGAGGTCGGGAGTTAGAATCTTTTCAAAGAAATAGGGACAATCATTCTTGTCCTCCTGAACTTTGGCCAAACTCGGAGCCCGGGACCTCGAAGAGACCCAGTTCCAACGATAACCTTGAGGTAGTGCCGAGCAGCTGGTAGTCTCTGAACCTGTCAGAAGGAACCGGCCGCTGAAGAAGGAACATCGCCGAAGTCCTAAAATCGAGAACTCTCTACCCCACCAGCGGTAGAAACTACCGGGAAATAGTCCAGAATGAAGTTTCTCTCTGACGACGGTGTTTGCGACATTATAAATTTAATTGAGAGGTTGAGGAAAAGGGATATTACTTGTAGAGTGTCTGGGAAAAGGAACTTGAACGTTTCTAAGAAAAATGGCCGGAAAATTGCACGAAGTGAAAAGAGGATTTATGAGACTTGGGAAGTAATTTGGGAGAAAAGAGTAAAGCATGAATAGTGGAGACCTCTGCTTTATATATAGGACATTAAAAGGTAATCATTACCTTGGGTTCCCATGCAAAAAGTAACTTTATAAGTAAGCAGGCCGCGTGGGGGAGCCAAACCCAAGGCATTTATAGGGAAAATGATGCGCGAGTGGAATCTAACAGGGGCTTCACGCGCCCCAAAAGCAGAGAGTTATCTCTACGCTCGCGACTCCTCCACTTCCCACCTTAAATTTGAATTGCAAAAATTGAGGAAATACCATGTGATCTTCCTACTTCCCGCTATGAGTTCAAACCCTTCAGGTTCTGATGCAGATTAGGAGCCCAAAGGTCGAAACCCTCATTGGTCGTATAATCATATTTGAGCTCCGGGGACGCTAGCACATATTAGAACCTTGAAAACCCAGAGCCTCTATGATTAAACATGCAGATTCAAAGTTCCATGTAACCTAACTCACATTAGAAGACAAAAAAAATCAAACTTTGTGTTTCCATCCT
The DNA here is from genome assembly GCA_037428765.1 of Rubia yunnanensis. Lineage (NCBI taxonomy): Eukaryota > Viridiplantae > Streptophyta > Magnoliopsida > Gentianales > Rubiaceae > Rubia > Rubia yunnanensis. Next base: position 17,769,866 of record CM075062.1, read on the forward strand.
CGGGGCTTGAAGGTCCATGGGTCTCTAACAAAGATTAGAAGACCCAAAGACTAGATCCCTCAGGAAGTATTATCAGGGGCCCGAAGGCCCCTGAGGAGATAAAAAGAGGTAGGATTTAAGCCCTTGGGTGATAAAACAGACTAGAAAGCCAAGGGTCGAACCCTTGGCACATTGTTTGGCTCGAATGGTAAGTTCGAAGCCCCAACCTAGAACGAACCCTCAAACGCATCGCCAAGGGTATTATCATCGTACTCCTGGAGGTGTTAAAGGACTTTGGAGGGTAAACCCTCGCTCGGATGTCAGTTTGAAGCACCCCCATCAAGAGGGAGTCGTGACGAACCCGCGGACTCAGGCACAGATTCGATCACATGACCCCGGGAGGAATTTGAAGGCCGAGCCCTAAGTTTTCCAGGGGCTTCTTGATAATGTGTAAATATGTATGGGCCTAAATATGCATGCGGCCGACCTTAAGTCTATAGCTTTGCCATTTGGGTTTTGGGCTGGCCCAAGGTGAGAGTACCTGCTCCACAAGCAAATAAAACAGTTGCCCTACCTGCCTACCTATACAAATGCCAAAGGCACAACTCAACTATTCATTCACAATTACACTTGGTTACATGTCTATTAACCTATTGACTGATAGTTTTACCATCCATCATGATTGTTTCGTGAGCGATGAGAAAAACGTAGTTTGCTTTACGCTTTTTGCAGACGACTTGGTTGGTGAAAATATAACCTAGATAATATTAGGTCAATAAAGACCTTCCTTGGTGATTACGAACTCATCAGGGAGGGTGACCTGAAATGCACCGGATCTTGTGAAAAGGTTGGGGTAGTCATATGTTGCAGTTTTGATGCTTTAATTTAGTAAATGTCTTAGAAATGTAATCATATGTAATATCAATATTGATTTTGTACCATAGAATGAGACCTTCGAGCTCTTTTTATAAGATTAGCAATCTAGTAATTATGGTAGGAGTTGTCGTTGATATAGAATAAATTAGTTATGATAACCTTCTTTGTAGTATGGAATCGAATTACTTGTTAGAGAAGTATCCATTATGACGAACTTTGAAAGTTTCTAGCGAGATTCATTCACTAGTCATCTTATGCTAGGTCTAAGTCTTTTGGGCTCTTATCATCATCTATATTTAATTAAACTTACAGCTTGTGGAGGGATTTCAAAAAAAACAAAAACAAAAGAGTAAAGTGCCAAAATAACACTAACTTTAGGATGAAAGTGTCAATATAACCTTGCAATCTCAGAAAGTGCCAAAATAACCTTTCACTCTGCACTTTTTTTCCGGATTCTAGGGAAATGACTATTTTGCCCTTGTCTTAAAAAAATGAAACAGGAAAAAGGAAAACTTGTCTTCCTCATTTATTTTAGTTGTTTCTCATTTTAGCATCGCTTTTCTCCGTCTAAATTATTCGATGACCAAAATCCTCTGTCTTTGCTTTTCTCCGTGTAAATTATTTGACGGCCAAAATCACCCATAGTCGCTTTTCTCCGACCAATTCACGCCGGGGGTGGTTGTGGCGGGGTGGGATCTAAGCGACAACCAAAACACTTTAACGGCCAAAATTGATCTACCCTCACTGTAATCGTTCGACAGGGCTGAGCGACGAGCGGGGAGAGGGAGAGAGAGAAGGATCAGCGAGCAGGAAGAGGGAGAGAGGGGAGGAGGTTTTCGGTGGTTTGACTTAGCGGCGATAGGGTTTTGAACAGTCAGGGCGGAGGAGAGAGGAAGGAGGAAGCGTTAATGTGTGAGTGTGGGGTGGGACTGAGCACTGGGAGAGGGGAGAGGGAGGAGGAGGCTCTAGGGTGTGGTTGTGGGGTGGGGCTGAGCGGCACTAGGGTTTCAAACAGTGAGCGGCAGCACTGGGGAGGATGATGGCTTACACGGCAGAGGGAGGGTTATGGGCATTGGCACTGGGGAGGAGGATTACTTATCACGATGAAGGGAGGGTTACGGGGAAGAAGAGAGCACGGTGGCGGTGGAGCAGGGTAGCAGCATCATTAGGGTTTGAAGAGAAATATAGGTTTATCATCAGGGGGTATTTTTATCATTTCAATTTCAAGTCATACCTGAATTCATGTGGTCAATGATATAATTAGAGAGTTTGGCTATATCAGCACAAATTTTTTGAAAGTTAAGATTAGATTAGCACATACAATAATGAGTTAGGGTTAAATGTGCACTTTCTAAGATTGCAGGGTTATATTGGCACTTTTAACCTAAAGTTGGGGCTATATATGCATTTACCCAAAACAAAATATAGGTGCATCGACTATAGGAAGCATATAGAACAAGGTGGAACGTGGATAGCGAATTGGGTCTAGTTTAGTCGTAATTCACACTCTCTATAACAGAGAGGTCCAGGGTTCAAACCACACTCTGGCAAGAATTGTGAGTATTTGAGTAATGATAGGGATTACCCAGCATCCCGTATCGGTAGTAGCCTTAGGAGTCGTTCGGTTCATCTGGGAATGAAATTCCTGCAATAATTTCTATTTCATGGAAGTTATTTCCATGATTAAAATCCCAAGATATATACAAAACGTGTTTGGTTACACAAGTGGGAATTCATATTTCCTAGATTTATTTTTCGAGATGTTGTTTGGTTGACTTCATTTACTTTATGTTAAATCCATCAATTATAACTACTTTTTTTAAAATAAATAAATTCACACATTAGCAACATTCACTCATCACAATTTTCAAACATTCAAATGACAAAATACTCATCACAGTCTTCAAACATTCCAATGACAATTGAATTCAATCTTAACTCACTCGAAATCTAAAAAAACAACTTATTACTCTAAAAAGAAATCAACCAAAATCAAGCTAATTGAAATCAAATTGTATACCTCGACACTCGAATCTATTTTAATTAAACAGTTAAGAATAAAAAATCATATAAATCCATAATCCAAAACAAATTATATATATTGGAATACTCGAATATGAACTTGGTGAATATAATAATTCGGTGAAAACATTCAAACCCGAAATATAAAAATATGGTAAACCTATATCACATAAATCTTAAAACTAATAAAATATATATAATATATTTTTATAAAATTAAATTTATTTACATATAAATGTGAGTTATATATATATATATTTTATAAAAATCAATAAAATTAAAAAATAAGTAATATAAATAAAAATAAAATGACAAACTTCAAATTTTTGGTATTGATATATTGTGTGGATATATTGTCATTCGTGGGATAAAAATGTAAATGCATATTAAAAATGTGGAGAATTTGTGAGAGGAGAGTGAGGTTGTGAGAGGAGAGAGAGGCAGATGTTTTGGGTGAGGGAGTAAGAAAAATTTCTACGGCTTGACAAACTAGGATTTCTCTAGGCCCAACAAAGACACATAATAGAAGGCGATTCTTCAATGGAACCTCTTTCTATTGATAACGAGTAGTAGGTAGAGGATTGTAAATCCATTTCCTCTAAATGACACAATGAAAACGGAAAACGGCAAATGGTTAATGGCAAATGACACTAGTGAAGGAGGTCTCATTAAATACAGTGTTAGAAGGCGGTTCATCGTACTTTTTGTAGAACCGCCTTCTATTGAAATTCCGAAGAGGTTCCAACATCAGAACAACTTTCGGATCCAATTGGTTAGGAAAATAGTTCCGATATTGGAACCTCTTCAGAATTTCAATAGAAGGCAGTTCTACAAAAGTACGTTGAACTGCCTTTTAACACTATATTTAATGAGGCCTCCTCCACTAGTGTCATTTGCCATTTGCCGTTTTCATTGCATCATCTAGAGGAAATGGATTTACAATCCTCTACCTACTACTCATTGGTGCCAATTCTCCATATGCATGACAACGGGCTGCCTAGCAACTAGTAAGCAAAGCATGAATGTTGTTTAGCCTTTGGATCTGCATATTGAGGGGAAGAGAAAAGAGGAGATAGGAAAGAAATCAATACGAGTCTCAAATGTATCAACTGGTAAATAAATTTCTAGTTTGGTGAATTATTACCATTTACACGTAATAAAAATTAAAAGTTGAGACATAAAATATATACAGATAGTTTAACAATTTTTTTTAACATTTGCCAATTTATTTTAAAATAGAACACAATTGGACGTGTGATAGCATTAATACATGGCCGTGTCTTTCTTTGCGACTTTGCAAGCTTAGTGACTTTTTTTGTATAAAAATAAATCACCTACAAAATACACTAATTAATTTACAGCATTAAAAAATGATAAAGATATTGCTTATCTCTCTAAGATTTTATCTATTTCTTCGAAAAATAAAGTGGCGTTTGATATAAATATCTAGAATAAATATAGTAATTTGATCTAGGAATAAGAATGTTTAAATGCAAAATTAAATCCACCATATTTGGATACCAAATTTGAATTTCATTTTCAAACTTCCAAATCAAACGTCTTTTTTCCTATCATTTCATTTTCTAAATTTCAAATTTAAGTTCTAAGACTAAGATATGCAATTGTACCTCAAAACTAAAAAGTATAATTTTCTATCAGTTGAGTTAAGAAACGTGAGAGGACAATAAAGTAATTACCATAGTGCTTAACAACTGCTTATGAGAGGACAATAAAGTAATTACCATAGTGCTTAACAACTGCTTATGATCTTCAGCTTAAGGGCTCGGTATGGCCCGGTATTTGGAGATTCTTTGCGCAGGGGCACGCATATTGCATGAGAGATTTGAACTGGCGCTCAGAAAATGATAAAGATAAACATATTGCACTCCTCCAAATCAAACTTCCAAACTTCCATTTCATTTTCCTTTTCCTTTTCATATTCAAACTTCCATTTCATTTCCTAAAAATTAAATCCACCATATTTGGATACCAAAATTTGAATTTCATTTTCAAACTTCCAAATCAAACATTTTTTTTCTCTCACCCCTCGAATAGTTTATATGTCACTCTGTCCCGTAGCACTTCAGTACTACGGGGGTCTTCTCAGTCGGTAGGACTGGTACAATCTCTCCTTGAATGTACTAAGTCATCGTAACGAATAATGATTAGAAATATATATATATACATATACATATATATATATATATATATATTTATATATACGTATGTGTTTTTATATATGTATATATATACACATATGCAATTGTCAACAAATAAAATTTATTTAAAAAGTTTTACCAAAGTTGGTATTTTCCCAAAGTCCAGCTGCTTCAAAGTGCAGTCGAAACGTGGGCAATCAATAGCCATCGAATCAATGTCGAAGAAAAAAGGTTTTGGGTGCCTCCGTTGTGCGGTGAACTGTACAAAAACTAGAATGTATTAGTTGTTACAAAAGTGTGAAGTTCTGTTCGGTAATATATGTGTATATATATATATATATCTGTGTGTGTGTGTGTTAATAGGTGAAATACCTGAAAAAGGGGTTGATTAGACGATCCTTCGCCTGCCATTAGTCATGCATCAGAAGCGAAAATGTGAAGTGATGAATCACACTATGGAATGTCAATTGCGACGTCGCAACTGCATTTTGGTACAAAGCAGTGCTTTCGTCGACATGTCAATGCGATCTCGGTGCCTGTCGGATAAATCAAATATTAAACCGACACAATACCAATGTCTCAGGGGGGGAATCCAAAGTAAACTAAGAGGCCAAAATGCGATGTCAGTAACATTCCAGGCTAACCGAATGTCATACCAAGATAAATCTGATGTCAGAACTGAACAATTGGCAACATGGAAAAAAATATGCGAGGTCACACAACTGTCGGACGAACCGAACAATGTCAGATAGACTACCGACGTCGGACATTTTACAGGTTGGTACGGGAAGAAACACATCAAACAAAAAAATGAAGTTTCACCAACATGAAATAGAACAACAACCCCTTGGGAGATATACAAAAGCATAGTGTTCACACTCTCAAAAATTCGAAACCAAAGCTAGAAAGTAGGTTAAACAAAACAAATTCACAGACCACAGAGCTGACATTGTGAAGTATGAATTACAAAACTTATGTGTAATTCGATTAGAAAAACCATACTTTTTTCCCAATACACAAGAGAAGGGTGGAAGGTGGAGACCATTGGAATTTGCGGGAAACTTGTGAAGATAAGCTTGAATTGTTTGTTAGGGTTACCATATTTATACATGTTTTGGAACGATGTCGTTTTTACCAAATTTTGAAGTCCGGTTGTATAGTACGATGTCGCAGGTATGTCGGTACATGTGAAAACATACCAACCTGAGACCGACGTCGCAGCTATATGGGCCTACCAGATGGTCAACAATTCCAATTTATAAATACAATTCTAAATAACATTGAATAACATGTCATGTTAAATTTTAAACATTGAATAAAATTAAAATAACATTAAAAATGAAATTTTAAAAAATCTAATAAAAAATACATCCCAATTCAAATTAATCAAAATATGTGAATATTAACTATGAATACATAGTCATGTGAAGTCTTAGACAGCCCTCTAATGTTCGCGGGGAAGAATGACAAAAATGAAAAACTACGGGCCCAACACTATTTATGAGCTTGAAGTACAATGTATCCCCAATCTCAAGTTCCTCTTCGTCAAGAAACTTGTCAAAATCCTTTGGGGTCAGGGTCTTGAGCATCATGTTCCCCGAGTAATGAATTTTGTACTCTCGTCCTTTGCACCTAATCACAACATCCAACTTGTACGGCGGTATGTACTCAGCAATTTGTCTGGGATGTACTGAATTATAAACAAAAAACCATTGTTAGTACTTATGAAAGTAATCCATAGAAAAAGTGAATTAAAATTTCATTTTGTTTGAAACAGAGAGAAATTACCATTATTGGGATTTACCTGAAGTTCGTCTGGGTCGGAGTGTGTACAAAATGGGGATATCTGCATGAGAATGTGCGACACAGACTGTCATCATCCGAATCGCTCACCTCAATTGGTTGACGGCTGGAACCAACATTGTCAGCCATGATTGATGTAATTCATATTGTCATGAAGGTGAAATGTTATGATAGTTAGACAATGGAAAATAAAGACATGAAATATGTTATGTGGACCTACTCAAGGGACGTCGCAAAATCATCGGTATAACCGATTGGTCAATCGATGAATGTACAAGTTCACACATTCTTGACCATATACAAAAATCATAGATTGCAACGTTGCAAACATATCTGTACAACACAAGCAATACCGACTTGTCAACGATGTCGCATTACATCAGATAACGACAACATCAGATAACGACAACACCCTTACAACATATTGTGCCACCCCAATTCATATTCCAATGCCCTAAGACCATATTCTAACACCCTAAAACCATATTCTAGCACCCCAAACCATAAAAGCCTTAACAATTAAAACAATTAACACATTCACACCCTAATCCAAACAACAATTTCAAGGATAAATACAAACATAAAATTAAAGCAATATAAACACATGTGGAAACATACCTTATAGAAGATGGGAAGGGGGAGTGTTGAAATTCGACAGAATACATAAAGTTTGAAATAATGTATGAGAGGTGGGCTCCATTTATACACTCGTTATGAAGCATTATGACTTCCGCCTAAGGCAAGCTGACTTCGCATATTTGTCACACATACAGAACCCATAACGATGGGAATTCAACATTGGCTATTCTTATGTGGGCCTCACCTTTATAGCCCACTCACATAGGAATGGGTCTGTGTTTGACCAATCTTCCTACAAGGTCGCACCTTTTTTTTGTTTAGCGATATAAATTTGACATAGAACCGACGTTGGCCCCTATGAAATTGGGCCTCACCATTTCATCCCACTAAGATAGCAACTGGGCCCTCGTTTGACCTAAAATAACGTAATTGACCTTCAAATTGAGAAATTGCACATTGGATAAGGTTAATTTAAATTAAAAGCTAAAAATATTCCATCCATCACACTTTGGAAAGTGCTAGTACATCGTGTAGAGTAAATTGTAGACGATTACTTATAAGTATGCAGGGTTCATTCAGGTTGAACCTGTGGAATTCTTTGTGGGACCATGCTAGTTTCTTTATCATGACTAACGGTGATCATGAGTTTGACTGGGGGATGGCAAGGGTCTCATCCCCAAACCGAGGTAATTGTCCATCATTTTTGGAGTATTCCATTAATACCCTTACTATAAGAATTTTGAGAAAGATCATTTCCACCACATAGAATCACATCAAATTTAATATTCTAGGTTTTTTATGAAATTAAAAGATAAAACAAATCCATCCATCACACTTTGGAAAATGCTAGTACATTGTGTAGAGTAAATTGTAGAAGATTACTTATAAGTATACAGGGTTCATTCAGGATGAACCTGTGGAATTCTCTTTCAGACCATGCCAGTTTCTTTGTCATGACTAACGGTGATCATGAGTTTGACTGAGGGATGGAAAGGGCTTCCCCGAACCGGGGTGATCGTCTGTCATTTTTGGAGTATTCCATTATACCCTTACTATAAGTGTTATGAGAAAGATCATTCTCACCACATAGAATCACATCAAATTTAATATTCTAGGTTTTTTATGAAATTAAAAGCTAAAAAAATTCCGTCCATCACACTTTGGAAAGCACTAGTACATTGTGTAGAGTAAATTGTAGACGATTACTTCGATGACAATTATCAAAAATTATACTTCGGCCCCACTGGTCCGATTTTGCAAATCCTATTCGCATGAAACGAATCTTTGCCTGACATCCATGCGAGCTCGCATCAATTGAAATTTTCCATCGGGAACTAAAATTTTGAGCCGAAATTTTGAACCAAAATTTCCCCCTAAACCCATCTCATTACAATAATATTTAACACCAACACAATCATTTCCCATCTCCAACACTTTTGCTCTCAACATAACTCTACACTATCCTTTCCATTAACACCATTACAAACACAAAAGAGTCCAGTCTAATTTCTTCTATCGAATGCCAACAATTATTCTAGAATGAAGCATCTTCAGGTTCAAATAAATTGAGATAGTTCATTTTGGCATCTCCTCAATTGAATGTGTTTTTTCCACATTGACCATACATTGAATATATTCATGGAGTATGATGATTCTGGTTACATGTTATATAAGTTACAATGTTTTTTTTCCCAAAATAATGTATTGTTTGCAAGTATTGTGGAAAAAATCATAGATTATTGCTGCTTGTGGAATATAATCAAACTTTCATATGAACACAAGTTGAATGTGTGATGTCGCACTATGTTCATCACCCTATATGATATAAAGACAAATGTTGTGCGACGTTGCATTGTCCAAAACTCATCCACATCTTGAATGCCCGACATTGCTCGTCCATCAATTAAATTGACATTGCTTTAGCACCCAAGAGGACATCACTATAGGTCAGTAAAGGGGCTTTTTCCATGTTTAGATTATTGTGTACATCATTCTGGGACAAGATCATTCTGACATAAATTTTGTTTCATGTGTTTTTCATTCAATAGGACAAAGAGAGTTAAGATGGACTCTTAGCTTGGATGTCGTACGACGTAGGCAATGGATGTTAAGTACGATGAATAGTTCATTTTCACATTAACCATATGTATTTGAATATATTTTGGCCTTTATTGGTTATGTATGTTCAAGGATTTTTTTTGTTTCATCAGAAAGTAAATACAATATTATAATACAATTCTCCACGAATCATATTGCGACATCGCACAAACCAGTAAAGATACGACACCTATGCAACATCGTATATAACAAAAACATACCGACTAACCACCAACGTCGATTGAGGGCTTATTTTTTTTTGTTAGGTCGCATATTCAAAACGATGTTGCATTGGTTAGCCTCACACGTCAGCATGTAGACGAATAGGATGCACTGGTTCATGTGATCTCGCTTACAATCATAAGAGATGCCGTACATAACTATTAGTGTCGTCGATCTCATCGATGTCGCACTTGTTCCAGTGCCATCGACTGTCTCCATTCGATTGCAACTTCGCTTTTTAGGGATGCCGAGGTCAATGGAAACGACGTCGAAGCAATGTGGTACTATAGTCAGCCTTGTTCGTTAGTGCGAGGTCGGTCCCGAAACATACCGACGTCGGTCCTAAACCGAGGTTAAAAAGTCCTTTTACCTCAGTTTCAAACTGAGGTAAAGGGTATACTTTTTACTACACCCACATTTACTTCAATTTTCTGGGGGCAAAAAACCGAGGTAAAAATGGCTGAAAAACCGAGGTAATAGATTATGTTTGTTGTAGTGAAGGTATCACACAATATTATTTATACTTATAAACTAATTCAATTTTAGGGTCAAAATTAGAAAGTTTTGACTAAATGAATAGTTAAATTGTAGTTTGAAATGAGACGGAGGGAGTAATTATAGTTTATAAACATTTATAAACATTATAATTTTAGAAAATACATGTTATATAAACAAAACTAATTATAACTATTTGATATCATTATTTCTTGAGTTTGAATAATGTCCTAACAGTTGAAATCTTATGACACTATTACAATAGTGTGTGTTCGAATCTCACAGGAGTAAGGGAGGAGGTGATTACTATTGAGGTTCATTTGGGTTAAAAGTATTGCTTATATACTATGTCAAATTTATGGTGAAATGTGTATTGAAAAAGTTGATTGAATAAGTTAATTGAAAAGTATAAAATTTGATGGTGAAATTTGGTTTTACATAATTAATTCAATTGTTATTACAGTGTTCCAACATAACCTATCAACCAAGTACGTATTAAAGTAAAGCACAAAGACACACAACTTGGTTACGTCGTTCGATGAAATCCACCTACATTTGCAGGGCCTAATCCAGTTCAGAATGAATCCACTAATCAGAAAGACAGTTAAAGTGCACCATACAGTATACTTATTTAATTAAAATGTGTGAATTCTCCTAGCTCCCCTAGCTACCGATCCGCCTTAATCAGACTCCCTGTGACCTCGAACTCATCAATGTTGGATCTCCTCCTCCCAAGGAATTAAGCCATACGATTCTGAACATTGACCAAAAGGTTTTGATCGTGTTGGAACACAAACACAAAACTCTCGGCTACTTCTGAATATCGAAAACCGTAATGCATATTTTCTCAAAATAAATCCGTAAGTAGCTCAGTCAGAATGTCCACATACATAAGCACGGTCGCACGTATCATGTTTCTTGTGCGAATAGAATTCTATCTCCACAAAATATTCCGATAACAATCAAATCCCTTGGAGATAGGAATTACCAAATTTAATCCATTTAAGTAAGGAATTAGATTATCTCGTCCATATTCTAACCATAACCGAATATTCTAATTTCATGAATCTAATTCATTCCCATAAATATTGTAATTGATATATTCTACAAATCAAATACAACTGGACAAAATATATGCTTCTCGGATTTCATCTTCAAACATTCCTTATATCACCGAACTTCCTTCTTTGATGTTACAACACAATAATTTCTTATTTGCATAATTTTCAAAATTTGCCAATTAATCAAATCCAGACTTTACAATCTCCCACTTTGGCATTTTGTGAACCCATCAACCTTTTAGAATTTTCAAAGCAACAACTATGCAAATAGACTGATCAGCATAAACTAGTATGGGTGTTAGAACATGAGCTCAAAAAGAATTTAGCTCCCCCTAAATATCACAGCTCCAAATCAACAATACATCAACATCCATGTTGGAACATCACAAAACTCAGCACTTTATTTTTCAGAAAACAAAACCTTGTTGGAACACCGAGCCAACAACCATAATAAGTACTAGAAATCCGAGAATGAACAATAGCTTCCAGCTGGGCACAAAGTTAAATCCATAAAACAGTATCACGGAATCAAAATCCAAACTCCAAAAGTACTCCCTTTGGGGCCATAAAAACATGTCAAAGTGCCAGAAAATTCAGAATATCATGAAAAATCAGAGAACAAGAAATCAGGCCTCATCAGTAGCATCATCCAAGTCTTCATCAGCAGCATCCAACCTATCACAGGAAACCCCCCCCCCTAGCACCGATTTTTTTAACGAAAACACCGGTGCTTAATTAGTCGGTGAAATGGTTTCACCGGTTTTTAAAACACCGGTGTTAATTGAGCACCGATTTTTAAAAAAATGGTGTTAGTATGTACCCCATTGACAACAATTTTATTTGGCACCAGTTTTTTAAAAAATCAGTGTTAATTGAGTGACCCGTTAGCATCGATTTTTAAAAGCTGGTGCTAAAATTTATAAGGGGAATAAAAAACATTCCCTTCCTCTATAAGCAGCTGCGCACAGCTGCTTTCAGAGGAAGGGAAACCTATATAAGCAACTGTGCTCAGTTGATTTCTAAGAAAAAAGGCCCAACATTAATAATTTAGTAGAATATTAATTTAACAATCATAATATTAGTGAAAGAAATAGTTCAAATTATATTAATTAACAAAAAATTATGTTCTAACTCCAAGTATATGCTACAAGCTTATCAGGTTCCACTAAATCTACCTAAACCCTGCTACAAACTTATCGGGCTTGACATCTTTCTCCGATGCCTCCATTTTTTTCCATCCACTAGGAATATACCAACTCCAAGAAGGTCCTCCAGAATTATTGGTGGTATAATCCCTGCAAAACATTGGACAGTAGTGCACGACATATAATCAACACTATTATCACAATGTAAGATTAATAGTTATAATCCAAAAGAAATGGGAATCATTGAGCATCATACAATGGGGTAGAACACACATACTCCAGCAGAGTTTGTGTGGCCAAATTAAAGAAACAAATAGCATAAAATAGCATACTTATCAAAGAAAACAGTGATTTTACAAAAGACTAGGTCGAGTTCAGGTCAAAATCTCCAAAATTTTGGTTGCACGTAACAAATATTCTACTCAGTAGTTGAAAACATCACACATTTGATGATCTGGAAGTTTAATCTCAAATTACTTCAAAACAACCAATGTATTACAGGAGTACATACACACAGATTACATACAAATTTGGCAAAGTTCAGCCACAGCTTTTTGTGGTCTCAGTTATTCTGAATTCCATATAATGTATTTAGCTGCCCCCAAACGTAAATCCTATCTATTATCACCTAGGGAAGGTTGAGCTTGTTTAAACTCAACTTAGTTATTAGTGTTCATATATATACTAAATCAAGTAGGGATTGACAGTTTATTAACATAGAATGTCAAATAAGGTTGAGAATTATTTAGTTAAAGTCAAACATTTTAATTCGTATTTATATATTGATTTCAAAAAAAATTAAATAAAAATTGACCATAATTAATAAAAGTTAACTTAGTTATTTACGTTTATATATACAAAGTCAAGTAGGTGTTGACCTTTAATAAAAAAATTGGGTAATAACTCAAATGAGCCTCCAATAAAATCCCTCCCCTCCCCTTGTCCTTGGAGGGAATTGAACGCATGACCTCATGGTAGTAGCATTAGACTTCAACCGCTAGGCTAACATTCAATTCCTAAGTAGTAAGGGTTGAGCGTTGATTAGTTAAAGTGAAACATTTATATTCTTATTTATATATACTAAATTAAGTAAGAGGCGACTGTTGATTAGTTAAACTAATCTTAGTTATTAGTGTTTACATGTAGAAAGTCAACCGTTGATTAGTGAAAGTTAAACAATTTATTTGTATTTATATATACTAAGTAAATTAAGGGTTCAACGTTAATTAGTTAATGTCAAGCACTTTTTTGTATTTATATATATTAGGTCAATAAAGGTTGATCGTTGATTAATTAAAGTCAACTTAGTTATCAGTTAAAGTAAACAAAAGAAATGAACGATTTTGAAAGTTAAGAAAAAAATAATTTAGTTTAAAGCTGCCATGTGCAGCTGAACCCAACCCATAAAATTTCTAGCAATTTGTTTTGAAATCTTAGGCTAATTTTTTGAACTTTTTGGCGATTTTTTTGAAATTTTTGACAGGAAGATTGAATTATGTAAAAAAAAATTGGCAATTTTTTTGAAAATTTTGGAGAATTTTTTGGCGGGAAGATTGAATTTTTAAAATTTTAAGCACTGGTTTTTTTAAAACCGATGCTATTTTTTTTCAACACGGATTTAGCACCGATTTTTAAAATCGGTGTTAATTTAGCACTGGTTTTTTTTTAATTTAACACCAGTTTTCAAAAAACCGGTGTTAAATAATAAAAATGGTGCTATTACAATTTGGGCACCGGTTTTCAAAATCGGTGCTATTACAATTTGGGCACCGATTTTCAAAACCGGTGTTCCAAACCGGTGCTAGAGGGGGTCTCTGTGGTAGTGGCTACTATAGATGATGTTCCAGGCTCAGAAGAGGTCCGGGGAAGATCATCAATTTTCCTTGTAAAGAAGGTCCTGGAATTTGCCTTCACAACCTTAGACACTATGAACTCATTATCACTCTTGACTTTCACCTTCCCTGCTCTAGTTAGTGCAGTGATAATACAAGGATGTGGCAGAGAATTCTTCTTCTTGGATGACACATCCTGAAATACGATGTTTTCCTGAATAATTCTACCCAGATTCACTGGAATCTTCTTCCTTGTGCAGTAAAGAAACTTTGCCATATCTCTAGTTAATGATGAGGTATTGGTTGAGGAAATCCATCTGTTGATGGCAATTTGAGATAAACAGAAGTATCTGCTGGTCAGAAGTGACATTTCAACATTGCCCTTTGCAGGCCACTGAGAAACCAACCCTCTAGAAATCTCATGCAGAATTTGATCATTTGTCAGCTCCAAGTCTTCTGCATATGGACCCATAAACTCTGTGGTGGTCAATCCAAGAATGTCAATAATTTTTTCAGCAAAAAGAGCAGTCACTTTCCCACGCACATAAGTTCACCCAAACCATTCAGATTCATCATCTAAGTTCTCTGTCATGCATTGGCATAAAACTCCTGGACTAGCTCCTTGTTGTACTCCTTGTAAACTGCAGTAGCAGTAGAATATCCCAGATGCTCAAGAAAGGCTGTAAAGCCACTTGCCTTAGGATTCCAAATCTAATGACCTCTCTGGGATGATATTCCTCTCACTGATCAGATTCCAGCTTTCCTGACAGTCAGCATCATAAAAGTCTTCATCCAGAGCATTCCTGGCAGATGGCACTCTTCTCGAACTCTGGCCAACTTCCTTCTTCACTCTCTTTCACTTCTTCTTGGGCCGACAGGACTCTGCTTTAGCCACTTTCCTCTTGGATCTCCTTGGCCTTGTTTGTACAAATTCCTCCAACATCTCATCACTTGTATAAGCTACATCATCCACTGGATGTCCCTATGTTTGAACATCATCAACCTCGGCCACCTCAATTTCTCCATCTTATGGGTGACCTGATGTTGGAACATCATTAAGGCCAAGTTCAGTTGCCTCAACCTCTTCTTCTTCTACAAATAGTTCTAATGTTTGAACATCACCAGCATGCACCTCCTCTTCCCCTGTCTCCATTTCTGGGGTCAGGATACGCACATTCACTGTGTCCCTAATATCTTCATTTTCTTGATTTTTCCGGGCATGTTCACCCCCCAGATCATAATCCTCATTCAAATCCATGTCAACTACATCTCACCCTGCATTTTCAGTCTGTGTTAGAACATCACCAACATCCCTAGCTTCCAACTCTTCCTCATCGGACTCAATAGTAATCGCAACCGGGGGCACATACCTCTCTTTCTTCACTTTTTCAGCCACACTCGGGTCATAAACTTGAATAGCATTGCAGAACTCAACACACCAAGTTCTTCAGGACACTCATTTACTCTTCTCAATCTCAACCTTCTAGGTCTCGATGCTCTAGTATATACACACATCACCTTCTTTCCTTCATGCTCTACACATGCTAATTTAGTTAGCCTAAGGTTCAAATCCGCCATATACTGTATATCTCCAATAATCCCCTTTAACAAATGGTTGAGATCATAGTAATTAATTTTTCCAACCATGGACTTAAACCCTCTTAAATATACCCTTTTATTGTGCTTCAAGAAGTACTTGATGCAGTTATCAAGGAACTTGAAAGATTGACCGTCAGAGGTAAAGTATTTATCCTTAAATACCTTGATTTTGACTTGCGAAGAGGGATTCTGTAGTGGCTGAACTGGTGGCGGGATAACTTCTACTCATGGTTCTTGAACACCATCCCATTCTTCCAACATGGTGCTCTCTGTCAGACTTATCTTCTTCTCAGGTTCCCCGAAAAGCTTCTTAAAGTTTTTTCTGCTCTCTATGTTGATACAGAGAGGGATTTTTACACAAGGAGAATTTTTTCGGGCTTTGATAAGGGTTAGCAATCATGCATCTGAATAGTAGGGTTAATCTACAAGAATTCCGAGCACAATCTCTAGAATACAGAAAGAATATAGGAGAGAGGTTGCGGGAAAAAGGAATACGATAGGGAGATGGAAAGTTAAAATTTGAAAAAATTTACATTCCCTTTCTCAATAACCATGCCAGCTTTTTCTCTATCCAACACTTCCATTCATCTTCCAGCCGTCAAATCTCATTCTCTCTCCTCATATTAACTAGCCTTCCATATTCCTATATACACGCACCACTTCTGATTTTTCTTGTACTTTATCTCCTTTCTTTTTTTTGTGTTTTTCTAATTTTCTATACATAAAAAATATAATAAAATAAAACTAAAGCTAAAATAAAGCTTATAAAGGAGTCCCTCAAATGTGACAAACATCTAAGTATTGTTTGAGGAGTTCAAATGTGGCTGAATCCAGTGGTTTAGTAAAGATATCAGTAAACTGCTCCGATGTTGGAACATACGCCACTATAATTTCTTTTCTCTCCACTAGATCTCAAATAAAATGATGCTTTATATCAATGTGCTTAGTTCGAGAATGCTGGACTTGATTTTTAGAAATATCGATAGCACTTTTGTTGTCACATAGAATCTTCAGAGGCCCTTGATGAACTCCATAATCTGTTAGCATTTATTTCATCCATAGTAATTGTACACAACAATTTCCAGCAGCAAGATATTCAGTTTTAACAGATGACAAAGAAATTAAATTTTATTTCTTGTTGTGCTAAGATACCAAATCTGTACCTATAAAGAAGCATCCATCAGTAGTACTTTTGCAATCATCTACATTTCCAGCTCAATCGGAATCGCTATAGCCAAAGAGATCTGAGTCTTATTTTTTAGAATACAAGATACCATACTCAGAAATCCCACTAACATATCGAATAATTTTTTTGACTGGAGTCATGCGAGTTTCCTTCGGATTAGCATGAAATCTTGCACATACCCCAACACTGAAACATATATTTGGTCGACTGGCTGTAAGGTACAATAGACTACTAATCATACTTCTGTACATTTTCTGATCAACTGAAATACCTTTCTCATTCTTGACCAATTTATCTGTAGCCCTTATGGGAGTTTGAAGCGATCTAGAATTGTTTAAACCAAATTATTTCACAAGATTCGTAGCATACTTACTGTGATTGATGAACAAGCCATTTTTTGTTGCTTTAACTTAAGTCCTAGAAAATAGGTAAGTTCACCAACCATACTTATCTTGAATTCATTCTGCATGAGATTAAGCCAAACACATATCATCTACATAAATTTGAGCAATCAAGATTTTTGATGAGCCGTCTAGCACAAATAAAGAGCAATCTACTCCCCCTCGACGATAACCTTTCTTAATAAGAAAGTTAGTAAGTCGCTCATACCATGCTCTTGGCACTTGTTTCAGACCATATAGTGCCTTTTTGAGTCTATACACATGATGTGGATAGTGAGGATCTTCAAATCCTTTTGGTTGTTCAACATATACTTCTTCATTTACCACTCCATTCAGAAAGACACTTTTTACGTCAATCTGGTACAGTTTAAATTCATAGTACACGAAATAGCAAGTAAAATCCGAATAGATTCTAACCTGGCAACTGGTACAAATGTCTCATCAAAGTCAACTCCTTCTCCTTGATTGTATCCTTGAACCACTAGCCTTGCTTTATTTCAAGTAATCTGACCATAAGCATCTAACTTGTTTTTGAAGATCCACTTGGTGCCAATAACATTTACTCATTTAGGACGGGGAGTGAGATACAGCACATCATTTCTTTCAAACTGCACAAGTTCTTCTTGAATTGCCACAATCCAGTATTCATCAAGTATGGTTTCTTTGTAATTTTTTGGTTCAATTGGTGAGATGAAACATTGTAATCTTGCAAGTTTCCTGTAATTGACACGTGTTAAAGTTTAAGCTCTCTTCACACTCGGCTCTAGTTCAACCTGTGTTGGAACATGGGGTGGAGAACAGAGGGGTTAATGTTCCAACATCGATGTCTTCAGGGTCAACAGGATTCTCAGACGTGTTTGGTGTTCCAACATCGACTTGCTGATTCGTCAGGTTACTCTGAGTTGGAACATAGACTGGCCCTGGTTCATCGTCTCCTTCTCCTGATACTTGCTTGTCTGAATCATCAACAATTACATTAATTGACTCCATAAGGGTATTAGTGTGGAGATTATACACTCTCTATGCACAAATGTTCACTGAATAACCAAGAAAAATTCCATCATCACTGTGGCTGTCAAATTTTCCCAACTGTTCTCTATCCTCAAGAATGTAACACTTGCTTCCAAACACATGAAAATATGCGTCATTAGACTTCCTACCCTTCCAGATTTATATGGTGTTTTTCTCGTGAATGGATGAAGATACACGATGTTTATTGTATAACATGTTGTGTTGATCGCTTATGCCCAGCATTTCTTGTGAATTCCTTTTTCTGCCAACATAACTCGAGTCATCTTCTATAGAGCCCTATTATTCATCTCAACAGTCTCATTCTGCTGAGTTGTTTTAGGTGCTATAAATTCATGTTGAATGTCAAGTTCATTACAAAATTCTTTGGACTGAGAATTCTCAAATTCTTTGACATGATCACTACAGATCCTCACAATCTTCCCAACAGGACTCCCTTTTATGTTTGTAGCTTGATCACCAGAATTTTGAAAACATCCACTGTATCATTTTTTCTCTGAGGAAAGCCATTCAAGTGTATCTGGAAAAATCATAAACACATACAAAAATATACTTCTTTCCAGTCATACTAGGTGTATTGATCGGACCCATCAAGTCCATGTATAGTAATTCGAGATTTCTTAAAGTGGTAATATACTGAACCGATGAATGAGGAGATTGAATCTGTTTGCCTTGTTGGCATAGTCCGAACACAATTCTCTTTTTGTTAGTGAGAGTAGGCATACCTCGCACTGCTTTAGAACTAGCAATCTTCACCAATGTTTTGTAGTTGATATGACTAAGCTTCTTATGCCACATAGTCCCTTCATCTTCTTTCGAGCTTAGGCACATCACTTTCCTTTCCAGCAAGTAGCAATTTTCTAAAGATCGAATTCCCGAAAGTACTTTATCTTCACCATGTTTTACAATGCATTTGTCTTTGTGAAACTCCACAGTCATATTATCATTGCAGATGACTGATACTCAATAGATTAGCTTTCAGATCTTTTACCAGTAAAACAATCGTGAAAATGAGAAATCCTTTAATCTGTAGTTCTCCTTTGCCAACAACACGACTCTTCTTTCCATCACCAAAAGTAACAAAACCGTTATCGTATGGTTTGATGTTGTTCAAATACTCCCGAGTTCCAATTATATGTCTAGAGCATTCACTATCGAAGTATCAAGAATCTCTAGAATGTGCAATAAGATATGTGTGAGCAACCAGACAAATAGTACTTTGTTTAGGAATCCATACCTTCCTGGCCAATTTAGATCGTTGGGAATCGTTCAAGTTGGAACATGCTGACAGTTATCGACCATTCATAATGTCTCTGAGTAGTTTGAAACATTGTTCTTGTATATGGCCTTGATAGGATCAATAATGGCATAAAATGGGCTTGCGTCGTCGTGTCTTCATTTCCTTCTTCTTCATAGCTTATAGCTCTACTTTGAAATCTAACGTCTCACTTTCAGCATTGTTATAGCCAATTCCTTGTCTGCCTCCAAAGTTCTTTCCCATCATCAGTATGTCATCTAGATTTGCTTTTCCAGTGTTCAACTTTATGATTACAGCTTCAGCTATCTCATGCCTCTTATTGGCCATCCTCATATTTAGTTTCTATTGTTTGATCTCATTTTCAAGTTTTTCAGCAAGATTCACCATTTTTGTCTCTCTTTCGATAAGTTGACGTTTCTTATATTTTAGGACTTTATTAGCCTCAACAACCTTGACCTGCATAGCATACATGTTCTCATAGATATTATAGATGTCTTCATAATTCACCTTCCGATCATCATTATCACTCGGTCACTGAGATTGTCCATGTTGGAACATACAGATTTCTCTGTCATCCCGATGTTGGAACATGTACTTCCAGTTTCATTCATGTCATGAATCTTAGCTCTGGAAGCTACATAGCTGCTTGTGAGTTCTTCTTCTTCATCATCTTCACTCCATGAAGTTACATATGACCTCCCTTGTTTCTTTCGTGTACTAGCACATTCAGCGTGGATGTGTCCATAACCTTTGCATTTTGTGCATTGAATTCTTCCTAGCTACTTTGCTTCATTATTATGATTCCTTAAACACTACTGATTGTTTCATTCCATTTGAGATCCTCGATTATTCCCAAACTCCTGCGGACAAGGTCTATTTCCACCAGCTCTTTCTTGTGATTTTTTACACCACTTTTTTCAGCATTCTTGAGAAATTCTTAGTTTTAAAAGCAAGTTCTTCCATTCCATCATCACTGTCACCTTCATGGTCATTCTTTGAGGACAAAGCTCTGAAGGTCAACTCTTTATGCGTCTTCTTTGTGAGTTCAAGTGTCATCTCATATGTCTGCAATGATCCCATCAATTCATCTAGTGTCATGTTTGCCACATCTCTTGCTTCTTCAATGGTAGAAACTTTCAGTAGGAATCTTTGAGGCAGAGACCTCATAGTTTTATTCACCAATTTTGCTTCCTTGTACGTTTTCCCAAGCTGGTACACCATATTGGAGCTATCTCTCAGCTTTCCATTGAACACAAAAATGGTCTCATCTTCCTCCATCTTTAATTCCTCGAACTTTGTGGCGAACATTTGCAGCTTTGATTCACGCACTCGACTTGTTCTTTCATGTACAGTTTGTAGTATATACTATGTTTTCTTTGCCTGATAGCAGGTTGATATGAGTTTAAAGTGGTTTTCATCCACTGCTGTGAAGATAGCATTTAGAGCCTTGGAATTTTTCGGCTTTCAGTTCATCTGGAGTCCATGTTAACTTATTCTTAATCTTTCATTTCTTTGCATTTGTTTCTCCTTATTTCTCCTTCGAGCTAGATTCGACATCTTCCACAAGGTGGTTCTATTTTGTTTCAATAATGTACCATGCAAGTTCATCAAGTGAGTTAATAAAAACTCGCACGCGTGCCTTCCAATAGTTGTAATTTGGTCCTTCTAGTAGTGGAGGCCGAGACACCGAAGTTCCTTCTTTGGTTGCCATGGTAAAACTGGATCACACTTTCCTTGACACAACTAATGTAAGAGTGAGTGACTCAACTCTGATGCCAATTGAAATTTGCTTTTAATTAATTAATTCAATTGTTATTATCGTGTTCCAACATAACCTATCAACCAAGTACGTAATAAAGTAAAGTAAAAAGACACATGACTTGGTTACGCCATTCGGTGAAATCCAACTACATCTGTAGGGCTTGACCCAGTTCAAAATGAATCCGCTAATCAGAAATATAGTAAAAAGTACATCATACAATATACCTATCTAATTAAAACATGTGAATTCTACTAGCTCCCCAAGCTACTGATCCGCCTTGATCATACTCACTCTGACCACGAAACTCGTCAACGTTGGATCTTCTCCTTCCGAGAAATTCAGACATACAATTCTGAACGTTGATCAAAAGGTTTTGATCATGTGGGAACACAAACACAAAGCCCTCAGCTACTTCTGAATATCGAAAACCTGAGTGCATATTTTCTCAAAATAAATTCGTAAGTAGGTCAACCAGAATGTCCACATATATAAGCACAGTCACACATATCAAGTTTCTTATGCGAATAGAATTCTATCTCCACAAAATATTCTGATAACAATCAAATCCCTTGGAGATAGAAATTACTAAATCTAATCATTTTAAGTAAGGAATTAGATTATCTCGTCCATTTCCTAACCATAACCGAATATTCCAATTCAATGAATCTAATCCATTCCCATAAATATAGGAATTGATATATTCTCCGAATCAAATACAACTGGACAAAATATATGTTCCTTGGATTTCATCTTCGAACATTCCTTTATATCACCGAACTTCCTTATTTGATATTACTACATAATAATTCCACATTTGAATAATTTCCATAAATTACCGATTAAACAAATATGGACTTTACGGATGGTTTTATTATTTTCTCACAGTGATGTTGTATTGTGTTAAATGAAAGGGTTAAGCACTTTTATGCCCCCACTTCCTTCGTATGTGCCGTTTAAAAATTCAACTCTTTGAAAGAGCCAAATAGTTCCTTGATCGACCAAATAGTAAGCCAATAAAATCCTATGACCCTGGACATAAATTTTGATCGTATATAATTAATGCCAAGACAAAAATAGCCCTGATCTTTAAAAAGAGAACCAAGTGCACCTATTTACTTGTCAATTTGGGCTCCAGTTTTTTTCAAAAATGGAGAATAGCCCTTATGGTAGTCCTTAACATCACTCAACAATGAAATCACATGAAATTATCAAAATACCCTAAATTCAAACCAAAAAACAATCGTCTCACCTTTTTCCACATACATACAGCCTCTACCAACTCATGCTTGCGCATTGCACATTTGCACCTGGACCGAACATCACTGTCATCGTCCTCCTTAACCATCAACACTATTGCACGATTTCATTCCTACTATCAACCATTAAACTCATCAAATTTCATCCCCCGACTTTCTTTTTGTATGCGTATGGGGTGAGGATATGTTGGATAATGGTTGTGACAGTGTGAGGGTGTGGATCATAGAGAAACTCGAATCCGTTGAAGATGCAATGTCAGCAATAGCATATTTGGAGGTGGTGACATGGACGAAGTAGAGTTTTGGGGGTTGCAATTGGGGTTTGAAGTGAGTGTGGTGGTTAGAGATGTTGAGAATCACGAGTGTTGGCATAACTGAACTGTGGACGGTAGTGAGGGTTAAAGTGGTAAAGGGGCGGTGGTCGAGTTGGACTGAGGACAATGGTGGAGGGGTTGGAGTGGCGAACGATGAGGGGCTCACGCAATGTTGACCAACATTAACAACTAATATTAGAGGATCTGTTATGCGCTTCCGAATAACAGGAGCCAACTAATATTAGGGGCTCACACATTTTTTTTAAAACACTTAAAAAAATTGAGAAGTATAAGTGCATTTCACTCAAAAATAACGTGCACATTTGAAATGAAGACAAAAAGATCATTTTCTAACTAACCCATGAGAGAGAATTAAGGATATGTGAACTTGACTCAATAAAATTAGAGGACACGAAATATGAGAGGAAGAGACCCGGCCATGAGAAATGAAGGAGCACCGACGGATTCGATTATTGGAGCGACGGCCTTGTAGATAACGTGACCCTGCCAGGCGTCAATTCCAATCCTGTCTCCTTCTTTACTTTCTTCCCCTTTCTTTTTATTTTCTATTTTTCTATTTCCATAACTCAATTCGGGGATGTTTGGTGATAAGAAAGATTATAACATCAGTCATTATTATAAGTGGAATGATTTCATGTACGTATTCCTTTGGATTTTTATACTCCCTTTATTTTACGTATTTTACGGTTAGTGGCGCACTTATTTTGAAGGCAAAGTCTTGGGAAAGATGGTCTTTCCATAGGCTTATGGAAAGACGGGGTTTGATTAGAATAATAAAAGGTAAAAGGTCTTAGTTGCAATATTAAAGTTTTAGTATGAAACATGTAGTAGTTATAAAATTTATAACCCGGTTCATGCAACCCGAAAATTTTATCTTAATTTCTTCTAATTTACACTTTAAACCTTGGTCTTTCCATAACTTATGGAAAGACCGTCTTTCAAGAGACGGACTCTATTTTGAATGTTAAAATTTAAGAGATATTAAATGAATGGATGATATTAAATTGAAAGAAAGAAAAGTAAAATAAATAGATATAATAACATTAAACTTGTCATAATTAGAATATATTAATATAAAAGTGACATTTGAAATTAAAAAATGTACCATTATTATTGGAAATGAGGGACTACTAAAAGTTTGGATTAGTCAGTATCTCAAACGTGGTGGATTAGTTTATTCGACTAACTGGACTAGCTGGGAGAGAAGTCAACCACAAAAACAATCCATAGTAAACCATTTAACTACCAATGATTTTGAGTTAGTTGTCCATCTCTGACTATTCCCACTTGAAAATGATATTTTCCCGCGAAGATATGTTCTTTAATTGTTCCACCTCTTTTATTTGCATCATCAACTTAGATGTTTTTTCTGATTTATTTGAGTTTCACTTTAACCATTAAGTTTAATCTTATCTATTTATCTCAAACACCATATAATAGAAATTATTTACTTTTTATTGGTGATGTTAATTAGTGATATTAAAGTCATTTTAAGTAACGTAAATTCAAGTTGGCTAAAAAAATATTAATTTTAATTCTTTACTATATACTATAATCAATCACAACTTGTTGACATACTAATATTATAATTTGTTACTGATTTTAATTCTTTACTATAAATATATAATCAATTATAACTTGTTTAAATATATAAGTTTTAAAGATATGTTTAAAACCATAATTATCTTATTATACCGTATATATATCGCCTCACTCATTCCTTAATTCCATTTTTATTTTAAAAAAATTAGAATGATTAGATTACTCCCTCTGTTTCACCTTAGTGGGACCATAGGTTTATGTGCTTGGATTTAGGCGAAGAAGATGAGTGGGTGAAATTGAATGTAGAAAGTAAAAAGTAGAATGAATGGTGAAATTGAAGGAATCTTGTCAAAAATGAAAAATGTGTCAATATAAAATAAACAACCCAAAAAGGAAAGTGTTCCAATAATAAAGAAACGGATGGAGTATGTTAGATGGATGGTTGAGATTTGGTGTACAAATAAGGGTGTGTATTGATCCCTTCAGATTTTTTATACAATGATATACTCCCTCCGTTTCACTAAGAGTGGTACACTTACCTTATTGGGATGTTTTTTTAAAATGGCACACTTTTCATTTTTGGCAAGATTCCTACAATCTCATCCACTCATTCTACTTTTTACTTTCTACACTCAATTTCAACCTCTTTTTCTTCACATTAATCCAAGAGACTAAACCTAGTGTGCCACTCTTAGTGAAACGGAGGGAGTAGTACTTTTGATAGAAATATGTATGCATATTATTTATTTATTAATGTATGACTAAGTTTTGTTTTATACCGACTAATAAGGTCATTTGACATTTACTTTTATTTATTACAATGTGATACATATAATTACGATAACCTTTTAAAATGAATCTCAATATATAAATAATTAATTTTTAAATAATTTGAATGAAATATTATAAATATATTTAATTTTTATTGTATTCAATATTTAACGGTTTCTAAATAAATTAATTATTTCACTTCATAACTCATACAATTTTCCTTAGATGACTAAATTTTAAAATTTTAAATAAAACTTAATCTCAATATTTAAATTAATGATATCGTGAATGTGCGATGGTACTCCACTAGTACCTTTGACTGTATTTTATTTTAATTTGGCTCAATTTAAGTAAAAATCATTTCGATAAACATTATCTTCCCAACCGCCATATAATAAAAATTGTTTGGATGGTATTGTCAATCGGGATATTAAAGTCACTTTGACCAAACTAAACCTAAGTTGTGTAAAAAAAATACTAATATTATAATATGTTACTGGTTTTAATTTTTTACTATACATAATCAATCATAATTTGTTATAATATATAACTTCTTAAGATATAATTAAAATCATAAATATCTCACTGTAATATATATATATATATATATATATATATATATATATATATCACTAAAGAAAATCCAAAAAGCGCATAATCTGAAATAGCTAATGTTCATATTTTATTATACATTGATAGAGTACTTTTGATAGAAATATGTATACATATTCCAAGCACCATATAATAGAAATTGTTTGGATTTTGCTGTCAACCGGAATATTGAAGTTATTTTGACTATCTTAAACCCAAGTTGTCTAAAAATAACATACTAATATTATAATACGTTGCCAATTTTAATTCTTCACTATATAGTATAATCAATCATGTTAAAATATATATCTTCTTAATATATAATTAAAATCATAAATATCTCATTGCAATATATATATATATACACACATATATATATCACTGGAGAAAATCCAAAGAAACACATAATTTGAAATAGCAAAATGTTTGAATTTTATTATACATTGATAGAGTACTTTCGATAGAAATATGCATACATATTATTTATTTATTTGTTTATGCATGATAAAATCTTATTTTAGACCGACTAACTAATAAATAATGACAATTTATATTAGTGAGACTAATAAGGTCATTTGATATTTAATTTTATTTATTACAGTGAAATACATATAATTATGATAGACTTTTAAAATGAATCTCAACATGTAAATAATTATTTTTTAAATGATTTGAATGTAAAAATAATAAAATTATATTATATTTAATATTTAACGATTTCATATAGTGTTCCTTAAATGACTAAACATTGAAATTTTAAATAAAATTTCTTGTTTTTAATTTAAATGTAAGACACAATATGTACATAAAACTTAATCATAATATTTTAATTAATAATATAGCGCAACGAGGTGACTAATAAACTACTTTGTTGCATTGCATGTTTGGGAATTATTTCAATTATTTATATTTTCAAATATGGCATAATCTTGTAAAATATCGTCTTTCCATAGGCTTATGGAAAGGCGGAATTTTATTAAAATAATAAAAGATAAAAAAAATTAGTTACAATATCAAAATTTTATTATGCAACGTGTAGTAGTTATAAAGTTTATAACTCAATTTATACAACCCGAAAATTTTATTTTCAATTATTCTAATTTGCACTTCAAACCTTGGTCTTTCTATATCTTATGGAAAGACCGTCTTTCAAAAGACGAACTCTTCAAATATAATTAAAATATTTATAAAAGAGTGCGTCTCTTGAAAGACGGTCTTTCCATAAGTCATGGAAAGACCAAGGTTTAAAGTGTAAATTAGAATAAATTAAGATAAAATTTTTGGGTTGTATGAACCGGGTTATAAATTTTATAACTACTTCATGTTGCATACTAAATTTTTAATGTTGCAACTAAGACCTTTTACCTTTTATTATTTGAATTAAACCCCGTCTTTCCATAAGCCTATAGAAAGACCGTCTTTCCCAAGACTTTGCCTATATAAAATTATGGAAATTTTGTTGGAATAAATAAAATTAAATATTAAATTATCTCAAGGAGTATTAATTAGATGGTATAAAACAATAATTTATGGTAAATCAAACTATAAGAAAATTTAAGTTGTACTTCGACTAATTCCCTTCAAATATAATTAACTTATGTTAAAACTTCTTAGGTTGCATATTAACAAAATTTCTTAGTCAGTGGATATATCGAGTGGGCTTCTTAACAGGCGGCTTGTCCAACGTATGGACAGACCACTTATTTTTACCTTATACACTGTATTTGTTAAATTACATATAAAGTTTATAATTTTTTAAAAAAAATTATATCATATATTTTTATATTTTACCCTTCAAATACATATTATTACTTGTTTTAACATATAAAATTTAAATTTTATAAAAAATTACAACATTTAAGTAAAAAATTCGCTTAGAAAAGCCGTATTTCTTAAGATTTTCTTTATATCTCATTTCCATTTGTCGATCCCTAGCACGATTGTTAAGATCGCGATCTAAATTATAATATCATACAATTTTTACGATTTCATAATTTATATTTAACCTGGCTTGATATGGGATTGGTAAATGATGCACAAAATCAGCGGAATCGCATGATTCCTAACTACGTTGTGCAATTTTATAAGAGTGGGTCTGCGATCGCATGATTCCAAACTACAGGCGCAGACCCACTCTTACAAAATTGCACAAGTAGTTAGGAATCATGCGATTCCGCTCATTTTGTGCATCATTTACCAATCCTATATCGAGCCAGCTTAAATATAAGCTTATAGCTATAAGCTTATAGCTGATGAAGGAAGAATCTATTTTTTATCTTATACATTATATTTGTTAAATTACATACATAATTTACAAAATTTTAAAATAATTTTTTTACATCACATATTTTTATATTTTCACATTCAAATACATATTATTATTTGTTTTAGGGATGGTCTCTGTGATACAGCCTAAACTTTAGCTATAGGTTTTTGTACGATTCCAACAATATTCTAGATTCAGAGACCTATCTCTAATTATTTTACAGGGACCTATATCTAATTATTTTACAAGGACCTATCGCTAATAACTTTTCAGAGGTTTTTTCGTCCAATTTTTTCTCATCATTTTCCCACCACTTGCAATCCGCTAAAAAAATGGGAAAAATGTCTTTTAAAAAAAACAAAAATCAATAAAAAAAACTGCAGCAACATCAACATAAAATAGCATAATATCAATGAAAAATCTGCAGCAAAAATTATATATAAATCAAATAAAACAGAAAAAAATATATATTTAAAAATCAAGTAAAAATAACACAAAATTGGGGAAAAAACGTCGACTACTAATGAAAAATCAACTGAAAATTATAAGAACATCAACAAACTAAATTGTCATTTAAAAAAAAACTACAAACATCAACTACATCACCCAAAGAACGATTGAAACACTTACAAGTTGTACTCTAAGCACCAATTTGTTTTCATAACACACGTAAGCTATAACATAAGCACCTACAAGCTACATTTGAAGCACTAACAAAAAATGAAAAATGTCAACGTAAGGGAAAAAACACTATAAAAAATCAACCGTATCATCAAAAAAGTTACAAACATCAACTCCTAACAAGCAACGATTGAAGCATTTACAAGTTGTACTCTAAGTACCAATTTGTTTTCATAATACATAAGTTATAAAATAAGCACCTACAACCTACATTTGAAGCACTAACAAAATATGACAAATATCAACGTGAGGAAAAAAATCACTACAAAAAATTAACTATGTCGTCAAAAAAACTACACACATCAACTCCTAATAAGCAATGATTGAAGCACTTGCAAGTTTTACTCCAAGCACCAATTTGTTTTCATGTCACACAAAAGTTATAAAATAAGCACCTAAAACCTACATTTGAATCACTAACAAAAAATGAAAAACATCAACAAAGGAAAAAAACACTACAAAAAAAATCAACTCCTAACACATGAACCTCATCCGGAAAATGAAAAACATCAGCATAAGAAAAAAGACACTATAAACATCAACTTCTATTACCAAAACCTCAGCCGGAAAATGAAACATCAACATGAGGAAAAAAACTACAAATATCAATCCACATCACCCAAAAAATAGCAAAAACATCAACTCATATCAATTAAACCTCACTCGAATAATGAATAACATCAACAAAAGAGGAAAAAAAGCTACGAACATCAATAGAAAGTTACAGTACCTCAAAAAAAATCTTTAAAAAAAAATCTAGAAAAATTCTTCAAAAATAAAGATCATGCAAAGATTTGAGCTCAAGACCTCAAACCTCACCAACAATAGTACTAACCACTAGATAAAGAACCTCTATTGATCAAAATACTTGATCAAATAATAATAAACCTCGGCATATAAGCCAACATGCTAAATTCATCAACATAAAAGCATCCTACGAAACTCGAACCCAGGTCTCCAAATTCAACGTCCAGCAACCTAAACTCTACCCAAAACAACTATTGATGACCAATGTCCCAGTCAAACACCAATAAACATCGGTATGTCTTTTGAAAAAATATAAAATAACATCCATCACATAAACATCATCACACAAAACTTAACATCATCACATTACACAAGAACATAACATCATCACATCAATGCTTAACATCTTCACAAATAATCATCACGTCATAACCATCAGGAAAACAAAAAATAACTGAGTTTCACCTTCGCCTTCGGTCGCGCATCAACAGAGGAAGGTCGCGCGACGACAGCGGAAGTCGGCGCCTAATTCAGCAGCGACGGAGGCCGGAGAATAGTGGCGTCGGTGGCGGTAGGTCAAAATCTGAACGGCGCCTCTGCAATTAAACGCCAGTGAATCTGTAATCAACTGAAACGCAGCGGCAGTTGAACCCTAGTTCGCCAGCGGCGATTGAACACTTACTAAAACCTAAGATTGTCGGCGCTGAAACCCTAGCTCTCCAAGCCACAGCGGCGACACCACGAGAAGCTCCTCACCGTCGATTGCATTCAATTCGACCTCGGCGACGTCCACTGCGAGAGCTTCGAGGCGACGTTTTCGATTCGAATTGTGGCGAGGTGGCATTTCAGATCTGCCAGTATCCACCATCGATCTCGACGCTTCCAATCAAAGCTTGAGGCGCAGCGGTGGAGAATCGGTAAATCGATGCCGGGGCGGCGGAGATCGGTGATGGAGCGGTGGAGATTCGGTGCCCTAGCTCCGTTGCATCGCCGGCGGAAGAAGGAGAAGCGCGGCAGCGCAGTGGCGGTTATGAATTTCAGACCTCGGAGAGGAGGGGAAATGAAATAAAAAAAGAAAATTCTAATATACTCCCTACATTTTTTTTTTTTAGAATAATAGTGACATTATATTACCAACATTGTCTGATTACAACTTGTGCAAGACTATGCGCATTCAGAACTACAGATCTATGCACTTTCATGAAGTGGACATTATGAAAACCCATAGCTAGCATTATGATATTCCTAATTAAACCTTTGAGATCTGGTGGGACTGAGGGAAATTTGGTGATATGTGTGAGGACCAATTCACAGTCCGTCCTGATACAGATGCGAGGGACACCGAAAAAGCTAGCATGTGACATAACTTCGTGTATGGCTATAAGCTCAGGTTGGGTTGGTGATGTCGCCTATAGTAAACAATAACCATGGAAGGTTGTACTTGTTGAACCCGGTACCGCGCACCAAGCCGCGACTGCCTTGCCATCCTGTTTCTAAAAAGCCGCATCTGTGTTGATACACAACCAGTCCTCATAAACCCGATTGATGTGATTATCCACTGTATACCATATCAGTCTAATGTCTCCCACTTGTTCCGCCCTTGGTATTTCTGATTGTGTCTGGGCCGTGATATGTTCTAGCGCCAATTGGGAAGAGTTGGGATTTGCTAGAACTCTCAGACTTGTGTGATTTCCGACCACGGAACCCTCAAATGTTTCCTTTATAGTTGCTAAAAATATGTCCACCGAAGGCGCTTGATTTTCGATTGTAGCCTTATTCCTTGCGCACCAAATCGACCATATGATGATACACGATAGATTTAAATCCTCATATTTCGGTGCCGATTTGAACCATTGTCGAAGCCACGCTTCCAGTTGCAAAGGAGAACCTTAATCAAAATCAAACCCGAGTCTGGAAGCCTTCCAGACCTTTCTTGCGATATCACATTCGAGGATGATATGAGACGATATTTCCATATGTTTATGGCACATTGGCAAAATGATGATACCTCCATATTTCTCTTTCTTAGAGCCGGGCCTGTTGGTGCTGCATTCCGTACCAGTCTCCAGACAAGGAACTTAACTTTCTCCGGTATATTCAAACGCCACAGTGTCTTCCACAGGTGTTGATGTTCAATTGTGTATGATTGGTAGTTGGAAGATGATGGGGTATGGGTGTTTGCCAGGTTGCATGCTTCATGATAGCCACTCTTAACCGTGTAATTCCCTAGCCATTCCTTGTCCCAGAATTGGAAATCCTTCAAACCTAGCGGGTCGTATGGAATATATATTCCGGCAATGCAATTGACTATAGATTGACTAAAAAGGAGGCCCAAAAGTGGCTTGCGCCACTGCTTATTGCTATCGATCATGTCACTAACTTTGAAGCGAAGTTGTGGAAGAATTTGTGTTTCAAACCTGATTGGATTTCTGTGATTAGGAATCCACTCCTCTTGGATGTCAATATCTTGGCCGATAACCATTGCCATTTAACCCCGCTTCGGATAAGATCCCTTCCCCACAATATGCCCCTCCAACCCCACGATGATCCTTGTTTGATCTTGACTTTGATAAAATCCTCTTTACTGCAATATTTGCCGAGGAAAAATCTTGAGAAAAAAGATTGTTTGTCTGTAATGAGCTTCCATGCAAGTTTCCCTAACAAAGCCTGATTCATGTGTCGTGTGGATCTCATTCCCAGACCACCCCACCACTTAGATTGGCACATTGATTTCCACGACATCCAGTGGATTCCTCTCCCATCAATATCCCCTGCCCAAATAAATCTTACAAGATGACTATCGATTTTCTTCGCAACCGTAGCTGGTATGCGGAAGGTACTAAGAGTATACTGAGTTGTTGCAGCCAGTACGTGTTTGGCGAGGGTAATCCTTCCCATGATTGAGATATCTCCAATTTTCCAAATGGAAATTTTCGCTTTTACCCTATGGATTAACTTGCTGAACATGCCCACCCTAGGGCTGTTGAAATCCATGTCATGGCCAAGAAATTTTTCCTTTAGTAGGTCAGCAAAGATTCTGAAAGTCTGACTGAGTCGATCCTTTGTGGTTGGATGTGTGTTTGGGCTGACTAGAAGTGCAGACTTCTGAAAATTTATTCTTTGTCCCGAGTAAGCTGCAAAGAGATTCAGTGTTTGTGCAAGTTTTGTTGTACCTTTTTCCGAAATATTGAAGAAGAGAATACAATCATCCGCAAACATCAAATGTGAGACGAGTAGGGCCGGTCTTCCAATTTTAACCCCTGGACAGACACTTTGGAAACCATTTGATGCTATCATGGATGAAAATGCTTCCTGACAAAGAATGAATAGAAATGGTGATAGAGGGCAACCTTGTCGGAGACCTTGTATTGGTTAGAAAGGCTGTGAAAACCTTCCATTAAGCTTAATGGTGCAAGAGACGGTAGTAACACAAGCCATAATCCACCCAATCCATTTCCGAGGAAAGCCCATATGTTCCATCATTTTCTCCAGAAAAGTTCATGAGACCCGATCATATGCTTTGCTCATATCCAATTTCATTGCCGCCACGGGTTGTTTTCCTGACTTCTTCTTACGTATGAATTCAATGAGTTCATGCGCTATAAGTGAATTTTCAACAATGGATCTTCCCTGTACAAAAGCTGATTGGTTTCCAGAGATGAGGAAACCCATGACTTTTTTTATTCTGTTTGCAAGGATCTTGGCGATAATTTTGTATGTGACATTGCATAGGCTTATTGGCCTTAAGTCGCCAGGTTCCTTTGGATATCTCGTTTTTGGGATAAGGACCAAAGTAGTGTGATTCCACTGTGTTGGCATAGAGGAGGTAGAGAAAAACCTCTGAATCGCAGTTGTTACCTCCTCCCCTACCTCAGACCAGTAATGTTGATAAAACCCCGGAGGTAGGCCATCAGGCCCTGGTGCTTTCCATTTGGCCATCTGAAAGATAGCCGTCTTTATTTCCTGCGAGGATACTGGTTCCTCCAGTGCCATCTGTTGACTCTCCTTTGGTAATTAGGTTAAGGATGTCCTGCATAGTCGATTGACCAAAAGCATCATCCGGCATGACAGAGTAAGAGAGATAAACGGAGCTCACATGATCATAGACCAGCTGTTGAATATCTTCTTGCTTCGAAATCCTGGCTCCTGCTGTATCCTTAAGTTGGGTTATGTAATTCCTCCCTTTCCTTTTTTGGACCCATTGATGAAAGACTTTTGTATTCTTATCTCCTTCTGTAAGCCACATTGACTTTGCTCTCTGCTTCCAGTAATCATTCTGCATTGTGAGGAGACCCTCCAATTCTATCGTCTTAGTACGCATACCGTCCGCATTCTTCTGTCTTTGCATTGCACCAAGTTGTTGTTTCACTCTTCTGATTTTGAAGTCCAACTTACCCACACTCTCCTTAGCCCAATTGTGAAGTCTATTTGTAGTTTCTTGCAACTTCTAATTGAAACCAGTTGTGGTGTTGGCCATGTGATGACTTCCTGCATGTTGGATTCCCGTACGGTGAACGGGCAACCATACTCGTTTCACCAACTCCTTTGTCTGGTCAAATCTCACCCATAAAGACTCAAACTTCCTTGCATTGTGATTGTCTGATGACCTAGCTGTTTGATGTGTGTTGATGGTGAGAGCCCCGTGGTCTGATCTCATGATCGTATGGTTCGTTAGGCTATGATCCTGATAAAAAGCCAACCACTTGTCATTTGCAAAAGCTATGTCTAGTTGTTCGAGAATCAGGTCATCACCCCCTCTCCCATTAGACCATGTATACCAGTGTCCTTTGTGCATGAGTTCACGTAAGTTAGCCTCCTTGAGAAGGCCATTGAGTTCCTTTGTCTCCTGTTTATGTACCGGGCGACCACCGTATTTGTCTTCCCTGTCTAGGATTTGATTAAATCGCTTGTGATTAGAACCGGTAAATGGGTGCCCTGTAGGATTACATGTAGGCAGTCCCACACTTGTTTCCTTTGTGGTCGGTCTGGATGCCCATACACAAGGATCAACATCCATTCCTCACTATTGGTGGCATTGATTTTACAACATACAAAATTTGGGCAGCTATTTACTACCGATACAATGATCTCTGATGACCATGCTACACAGAGACCACCACTTAAACCTATGGAATCTACGACTTCCCAGCTAGTGAAATAAGTACTACCTAGCCACTTCCTAACTTTCCTATACCCACACTTAGTTTCCATTAGAAACACAATATTAGGTTTAAACTGATTGATGGAATTGTTTAAGAAATCTACTGTCAGAGGATGCGACAGTCCCATGCAGTTCCAAGAGAGTAGATTCATGTACCTCTGGGTGGTTGTTCTGGACCAACCACCGAAATACCGCAGCTTTCTTCCCCCTCCCTTGTCAACACCGAATGTGTTACTGAATCAAAGATTCTTGCTGTGACTATAACTTGCTTGCTCTGGTCCTCCCCAATTGAAAAGTCAATTTTCGGGAATTGAGCGATCGTTCGAGTCAGAAGCTCCTCCTCATGCTCCTCCGTACATCGTCTCTTGGTAAACGTAATATCTCCCAACTCCTCCCGAAGGGCTCTCTTCCGCTTGGCACCCAAAACCTCTACCACTGGCATATATTCTGTCATTGCCCATAAAATTGCCTTACTCTGTGTGTTGATCTGACTCAAATCCATATTCACTGCGTGGTCCACAATAGCCTGACTTGTGATAGATTTTAGCCAGATATTCGGTACCCGACTAGAACCCACCTGGCCTTGTAACTCGTCATCCGTAATAGTCAGCCTCTGAACTCCATCTATATTAAAATGGAAGAGGGATCTGGTATCAGTTGAAGATGGAAATGATGCCAAACTGACTACCCCTCGTCTGCCTGGACTGATAATACAAGATCGAAACTTTCGTTTCCAACAAACATCGTGAAGGGGAAAATTGGACTCCTTTGGGACAATATTTGAAATTTGTTGCTGGCCCAAAACCAAGGTCAAATCCGTATTCCCTGTTTTTGTAACAAAACCCGACGAATTGTCAACACCCATAGTCACAACCTCTTCCTTGCTGAAATAATGAACATCCAAATGACCAATATCTTGGTTTTCTCCAATCCAATCCAGAATTTCATCCCCCTCTCCCACCCCATCCAAAATTGATATCACCTCAGTAGCTCCCGGAGTTGGGTCTTCATCCTCACCATTCCGTACCGGAGACTGGCTTCGACTCGGCGCAGAACTCCCGGTGATCCATTCAATCGCCGGCATCGGATTGAAGTTCAGAGACTCCTCCACCCCCGGAGTTGGGTCATCATCCTCACCATGCTGAACCGGAGACTGGCTTCGACTCGGCGTAGAATTCCCGGTGATCCGTTCAATCACCGGCATCGGATTGAAGTTCGGAGGCTCCTCCACCAAAGGTACGGAGTTATTTTTCAAAACAAGACTTGCATCCTCACCCATTTTTTGAGAATCCCCAATTCGGAAAACCCTTTCCTCGATATTAACATGTTGAACTTGTTGATATTTAACTCCGGCTTCTCCACCTTCACGGCGACCACCGTCTCCATCAGCACCACCTGAACAATCTCCAGTGTCGACCGAAGAATCACTACTACCCCCAGGATCGGAACAATCACCACTGCCGCCACTGTTACTTTCTTGGACAACGATAGGTACTGTTACTGCATTTATTGGGCTGTGTATTTCATAGGTTTGGGCGATTGTGGGATTACGGACTGTTTTCTTGGGCTGATCAGTAGTGGAGATATATTTTGGTTTTCCATCTTGTTGGGCTTTTGGTGAAGGTGGTGGCAAGATTGTCTTGTTTAACAGAAGTGTAGGAGATGGATTGTAATGACATAGTTGGGCTTTATTTTGTGGGATGGAATGTATGCCTAGAAATTCAGATGACCCAGAAGTGGAAGCAAATGAATAATTTAAAATACCTGGGTCCCTATGGTTGTCTAAAATGTTATCTGCATCTGTGTTAATAAATACTCCACCAGCTGGTAATAAATTGTCAGTGCATCCCCTCTCAAATTCTATCTGTTCTCCTTGTTCCATCCCATCTCCTTTCAAATCCAACTTTTTCCTTCCATCTATTCCACTTAACTCTGCACACCTTTTCCTGCCACCTATACATCTCCTCTCAACAGTAGACTCAAAATGTGGGTGTAGTAGCATTCCAGAAGCACTTGATTCTCCAAGTTGAGTAGGCTGTGACTTCTTGATGTCAACATTCTCCGGCTCTGGCTCTGGCTTTGGCTCTGAGTCTGAACTTAGGTCCAGTAGAGGGGATGTGCTACTAGGTTCATTAATATGAACCCCAATATCACCACTTCGTCGTACCCTTCCTCTACCTGCTCTCTGGAAATGTTTAACCATCTTCAACTTCCCTTTCCCCAGGTTAGTCACTGTTCCCATCTCTTCATAATTGATTTTGGTAGGTATACTATCTTTGAATGAGCTTTGGAGGCCCATGATGACATCTGTCTCATCACCTAGAGCACCAAAATTGATGGTAAGATCCATATCAAATTTGAGCCCATCACTTATTTGGTCAGAGTTTACCCCAAAACTTAGATCTTTCGAAAATGCCCCGTTGGTGAGAAATGGTTCAGTAACTGTTCCGTCTGACAAGGTAAATTTTTTTAACTCCACCTTATTGGTCTGAAGGCACTGTTCCGGACATGTAGCGCCGAGAATATATCTTCTCCCACCGATGATCATGTATTCTTCAGTTACAATATCTCCTTCGTCCCCCTCCACATGTCTTGTATGTATCAACAAACTGTCCGAAGTTGGAAGTTGATGTTGGAAGAACTGTTGAGGGACTGGTGTTGGGACGAACTCCTGCATTTGCCCGTCTGAATTATGATGCTGCGAGGGAACTTCTTCCCAGAAATTCGGTACTTCTGGGAGATTGAGAATCCTTTCACGTGCTTCTGTGAGACCTTGATGATAAATTTGATTAACTTCATACCTTCGAGCAGCCTCCTCCGAGGTTAACTCCACAGGTTCTACTTCTGGAACTTCCTCTGGGTCTTCGCCTGTGACATCCTCCGCTAGGTTTAGCGATTGAAAACTTTCTGGATTATACTCCTCCGCCTCCCTCAGTTCTTGCGGCGTAGGATAAATTTCTTCAACATACTTAAACCCATCCAGAAAAGCCTCGTCTGGCATATGCTGGAACATATGTTCATTTGTAAAGAAATAGGATGGTGGAAACCTGGTGAACCTTCTTGTCGGCATGTGCCTATGAACCCGGACAGCGGGTGGGTAGAGATCCTCCGAAAGATCTCTGTAAATCTCCAACTGTAAGTCAGATCCAAGTGTAGCAAATCTTTCATCAATATGCCGTTCCAGATCATCCACATTTTCCCATTGACACCGTGGATAGGTATGACCCAAAGCTCTACAACGCCAACACATTTTATGAACTCTTTCATAACCAATAGTTATCCAAACCATTCCACCTCTTCTCAATTTTAACCAGAATCCGAAAACTAGTGGTTTATTGACCAACGTCCACACCCGGACGCTGACATACTCAGCGTGTTGTAGCAATCTTCCTCCGAAATCCACCTCTTCAGTATCTCCAACAACCGAAGCAAACTTTTGTATGGTA
Organism: Rubia yunnanensis; assembly: GCA_037428765.1. Lineage (NCBI taxonomy): Eukaryota > Viridiplantae > Streptophyta > Magnoliopsida > Gentianales > Rubiaceae > Rubia > Rubia yunnanensis. Next base: position 17,808,167 of record CM075062.1, read on the forward strand.
CTCCTTCCAAAATATTCCAAAGTGAGGCCATAAATACGAATCCAGAGTAGGACTTTGGTGACTGTCATGTGGGACAGAGCCATTTCAGGAAATTTGTTGAGAGCCAACAGACCACCAGCTATACTGACAGGACCATTGTAAAGTACCGCTAGGAGCTTGGATCTCTGTTGAAATTGTATAACAAAAAATTTCCCATTCTTTGCAATGACATGTACACCTTCTCCCCAGTAGTCTGATATGAGGAGCTGCATTCTAGTTAGGGTAAAGTGACGATAGTCAAGAAAATACCCCACTAGACAATCCTCGAGAAGGCTCAGTCCCCTGTGATATTCCTCCTCCGGTAAAAAAATAACTCCCCTTCTGGGTGGCAGTTGAGTCGCTTGGTTAAGTGTATCCCCGAAGAGGACATCTCTTCTTTCCTCTGAGTTGTCTGAGCCATCACGAGACCCTTCTGACCAGTGCTCTTCCCTAACTGAATTAGCCATGCGCCGTAACACCTGATAGGCGAGCACCGATGGTTTAAACCTGTTTGAAAATTGAGTGGAATGTATATGTGTTTGTATGACTACGTGAAAATCTGTTGTGTGATGCAGGTATGAAGGTAGGTGCTTAAAGGGTGAGGTTTGAAGTTTGGCTGGGTAATTGTTTGGCTGATAGATGGCCTTGCAGAACTGCAATGGAGATCTAGACTGGGAATTGAAATTAGGAATGTATGTGAAAAAGATTTTCAGCGACTGTTTACTCCCTACATTTATTAGTATTTGATAATCGTACAACATGTCCCTACATTTATTATCAAATTTGGGAGAAAAACAACCACCCCAAATTTCAGATTCATATTAATTTTAGAGTTTACCTAAAGTTTACACCGTATAATACAAAACTTTGTATACGTTTTAATTTATAAAATATAATATTTAAATTTTATAAAAAAATACAACATTTAATGTAAAATTTTTAGTAAACTGTTAATAAACTTATGGAAAACCCTCATTTTCTGACACTTTGTCATTTTGCAGTATAGAAATCCGTACTCTTAATTATTTATTTCCTTGCAGAGTAGTTAGGCTCGCGATCTAGATCTGATATAAATTTTCATAAGGACTTGTTGTTAAGTTTAATGTTAATTTATCTTATGCATAAACCTAAAACTGATTCAAATATAATTTAACCTATTTTTATACATTTTTTTAGGGTTGAGTTCTTTTCTAACCCTACCTTTAGTGTGAAAGTGTCAATATAACCATGTAAAACTAAAATGTACCAAACTAACCCTAACTTTATGATGAATTGTGCTGATATAACCTTCTGACCACATTCCGGTGTTGCTTCACCAATTGGATCGTTGACCGGATTTAAAATGATGAATATGCCCTCGACCATTTTAGCTTAATTTTTCTCCCATTTTACCCCTCATGTTGCCACCACCTACCGCCAACCACCTACCGCCAACCACCATCGCCTTCTCCGACCAACACCACATGCCACCCACTCTCCGGCCCCCACAACCACTATCGCCACCACTCCGCCCACCCTAACCACCACATTCAACCACCATCGCCCCCCAACCTAACCACCAGCGGCACCTCTTCCACCTCCTCCACCGTCGTGAGGCCTACCAGAAGCTAGCTTCCCAAATCCCACAACCAGTTCCAATTCTCCCACCTTAGTCCAAAATCCATACTCCACGGTCACCCTTCCAGCTTCAAAAGTAGAGGACACGCCGCCACCAACATGAATTTTAGCAGAAACTCGACGATCTGGAGCCTTCTCCGAGTGGGGCTGGTGACAATGCACCACCTTCACCAACCCTGAAAAACCACACCCACCGTCCTGCTCCACCTCCGGCGATCTGCCGTTCTGCCTTCCCCCCACCCACCGCTAGGGTTTCCGCTGCCTCATCCCCTCCGCCGTGTCAAAATAATCCTATCTTTTGGCACTTTCAATTTTAATTAGGGCAATTTTGACACTTTACTCATCTTTTTATTTTACAATCCAATCCAATCCTACTTCAAAAAATGGTCTGCAGAAACGTTGAGCGAATTTCCCATAGACTTTTATGAAATGAAGATCCCAAAATTATTCATATTGGGCTCATCTGAGTTGGGCTCATCTGAGGTGGGCTTAATAGTTACGTCGGCCCACTTAAAAACTGCTTCAAAATCCCTAAAGAAACAGCCTCATCAAGTAATACTACATGATTGCCGCCCCAATCCTTCAGAAACCTAGAAGCGAACATAGGGGTTACCTCTCCACCAGCGTTATCGGCGAAAATGATTTACGACGTCACCTCCGCGCTTTTCCGATCCTTCCTCAGCCAGAAGGGAGGATCTTCCGACAAGAGGTAATCCAGTTCTCTCCTTTTATACTCCGTAAATTTCTATATTACTGCCTCCTGCTACTCTTTGATAGAACTAAGGATTGCTGTAAATTTGTGATGATTTCGGACATGTTGAATCGCTGTAGAGAAAAAAGAGAGGCTATGTGTAGTTATTTGAGTTTCCGCTGGATTCACTGAGTATGTGTTTATATTCTAGGTTTAGGAACATTGAAATGCCTGTAATATGAAATGCTTTTCTGACTTCGTACTGTAGAATTTTTGTTTCCTTTGTTTTTATTTGGAGAAGATGGTGTAGCCTGCTGTGTGTATGTGTTTTCGTGTTTTGTTTTCTGGATGTGAAGAATCTTTGTTTCTGGACGTGAATAGTTGATGATGCATAATTAGTTTTAGGAGAAACGGCAGTGAATGTTTTACTAGATGATTTTTGTGGTTTTGCTATTTCTATTATTGCTGCTTATGTTCATTATCTTTTTTAGGAAAACTGAGGAACAAAAGCCAAAGGAGCCGAGATTCAAGGCAAATGAGAACAAGCCTGTTATGACGGAGTGATATTGTCGATGTAAGGCTATGGTTGGGTGCCAGTTGCTGGATTATGAATATTGTTGATATTGTGGTTCCCAAATTTTATGTTAGGATTTCTGTTTTAAAGATATGGTTAATGGTTTTTGTTGTGTATGAATGATTTGGTACAATATGGTTGCTGAAGGATTTTACTGGGCTCTTTATTAGACGTATTAAAAGTTTAAAACTGGTCTTCTACTTATGTGTTCAGATTTTTAATGCTCACGCTATGTGTTCTTACAAAAGATGCTCCATTTATATTAGTTGTTGGATTGTTTGCTCCCTTTATAATTAGGTCCCACTTAGGGTAGTTTTAGATGATTGGGATCTGAAAATCTCTTTCTGGAATCCTTGAATGCCACAACAGTTCATAGTATCAACTTCTGTCATTGCAAGTTCTATTCGGTTGCCTGGTTTATCCCGTTGGATAGCCATGTGAAATTCTCATTTTTAGGGTAGTTAGGCTCCTGGACACGAGCATGTGCAATTTTGCTTGTGTCGTTGCATGTTTCTAAAAGTTTGTAGCGTATCTGTTGCTCTAGCTAGTAAGTGTTCTGTTACCCCGGTCAAGCTTTAGAATTCCCAGCCCAGAGGACGGTGTGGCACTATCCTTGGCTGATGCCTGCCGCTTCCAGTCAAGTTGAGGTGTCCTTAGAGCATAGAAATCATGAAATCTGAGAGCAGGATAGTGGTGTGTCGACCATTTGCTTAATGGAGTTGCGTATTTCAGTATTTTGCTATTTGTCCTTGTACTTTCCTGCAACCTTAAGAAGTCTTAGCAAAAACTCTTTTGATAGTCCTTGTACTAGTAAGGTCAAGTTTGTGGAGGGGAAGGGAAGTGTACCAATAACACATGTGCTGAAACCAGCCATATGCAATATGTGCTGGAGTCCCAAAAGGTGGATTTGACATGAGAAGTTTGGTGTGTAACTTTTGATCGAATTATTTCCTGCTCGTGATTAAAGGATGTTAATTACATCATGGTTTCACGTCAAATCAAAATATAGGATTAAAATCTGGTTGGAGATGTTTCTGGTACTGAAAAACTTACTCTTTCCTCCCCTTCTAAAATGCAAACTATTTCCCGAGTCAAACCTGGTTAGTTTGGACCATGAAACTTTAATGACATATATATGTACTTATATTATCATGAGAATTATCACGGGTAGCAAAGATTTTCAAAATAATAACTTTTTGTCTTTTTTTCCAATTTTTAAATTAATTTTCTTTTGGTCAATTTGGCTAATTAGATGCCTTGAATACGGATTTGACCTACTTGGATTCAACAAGCCAATAATATATTTATGGAAGGTAGACCTAATTCACTCTTCATCCAAGATGTTACCAGCAAACATGTGTGGGGCTACATTGAAAAGCAATGGTAACTAAAACTCTAAAAGTGTGCATGCATACCTTACTACTTGAGTGCAGCTATTGAGTGGTTTGCCATGTGCATTTACTAATTACAACTCTCCTCCATATCATGGTATCCTAGACCTATTCTTGACCACCATTTGTCTCTTCTTGGTTCATAATTAGTGTATTAAATTTTAAAGACCAAACAAAATAGTGTTTTTATTAGTTCCTCCGTCCCAATTCAAATTTCATTGAATCTTTTTTACGATTATCAAGAAACATGTTTGACCGTTAATATGTTTAACTAAGTATAATAATGACAAACGAAAAATTACTTTTGAAAAACTACTTGTTATGACAAATTCAACTGTATAACGTATGATAATTTTATTGTTTATATATCTATTTAAATATGTGGTCAAAGTTGGACACTTAATAATGGCATAAAGCAGAGTAGGAAGTTTGAGGTGAGATGGATGGAGTATACGTGTATGGAATAGATTGATACTTTCACGCCATTGTGAGAAATTGGGTACTACTTTTCCTCTTCAAGAACTCAGCTTCAACTATAAGTCTATAAATTGAGGGTTTACGCATGCGCTTATAATCCAGTGATAGATTTTGAAATCTACCACCAATTATAACATGAAGAAGGAAGTACCATTGTAGTCGTACCAAGGGTAAACACCAGTATGCAAAAGGCAAGCAAGCAGGAAAAAGATACTGTTGGGTTTTTTTTACTGAAGTTGTGGTGGGGTGATAGTTGTCTTGGTGGTGACGAATCTCTAATTATAGAGATAGAAAATGACAAAGTTATATCATAGAAAATGACAAAGTTATATCCAAAGTATCGATAAAAAACTGAATTGATAGAGTATTTCGATAGATTGATATGATAGGACAATGATGTTTTTTATAAAAATTTAGAAAATGCCAATCAACTGCTCCCTTCATCCCAACAAAAATGACACAATTTCTTGTTTTGTTCGTACAAGTTCGGATGTGATTGGCCTAAACTCATCAATAATTGGGTTCCCTTCAACCTGCACAACCTTCTAACTCCCAGCCTTCGATAGGAATCGAGAAGAAGAATTACTCGAATCTGCATGAATTTGTATTCTCCAACTCGAATCTGAAAGGGGCTCAGTAGTTCCGGCTCACATGCGGACGGGTGGGTTGAAGAAATGGTGGTGGCAGATAGGTGGAAGAATGAGTGGCAGATGGGTTAAGGAAGGGTGGTGGTGTCGAGTCGTGTGGTCTAGCGTTGGTGGTGTCGGGTGGTGGTTCTGGGTAGGTTTAAAAATGTGGGAGACGGTGGTTGGATGGTGGTGACTGGTGTGGACATAGAGGTTGAAGAATGAGCGTATTTTAGACATTTCCCTATGTCAGAGAAAAATCAACCATTTTTTCTACACACAAAGGGTTCAGCCGCCCACTATTTTATCAAAATATCCCTACTCTCGTATTTTTATTACAATTCCAAGCTAACCGTTTAGACCATGGACTCATCATCATCGACCAAAGTGTAGAAGTAGAAAGGTAAAGTCTAGAGCAGGCAAAAAGTGCTCACGAGTTCTCTCCATTTTGGTTCCTTCTATAAACCCCCTTCTCTCTCCAATTCCCCTGCATTCACGCCGCATCCACAACAAGACTCACAGTCCTCTGCTCGCTCATCTCAACACACAAACAAAAAACTTCCCACATAGTCCACTTCTCCACCATTTCCCCTCCATCTCTGCAAACACTTCCTCGTCATTCACGAAACGGACACAAAATGTCCGATCTCTCCAGCCTGCTCAAATCTGATATGTCCCTCATCTTCTCCTTCATCCTCTCCCATCCTCTCCACTTCACATTCCTCATCTTCTTCTCCCCCTATCTCCACACCCTCCTCTCCTTCCTCCTCCCTCTCTTTCTCACCACTTCTCTCCTCCTCCTCGCCTTCCTCACCTTCGTCCCGAGCCCAATACACACTCCGGAGATGGGGCCGGGTTTTCTTTCTGCACTCGTGCGCACCCTCAGGTGCAGGATTGATAGCCGCAGGGAGGAGCACCTCCGTTTGGAGGACTTCGAGGTGTTTCGGGCCGTGTTTGAGCATCCCATGGCCCACCTCGAAGAGCCAGAAGCAGAATCCGGGGATGGAGAATTAGCGGCTGGGACAGTGTCGCCCGGCTCGTGGGAAGAGATTGATGATTCTGAGAAGGGGAAAGTGGCGACAGTTACTGTGGAAAAGACGAAATTCGCGCCATTCTGCACGGGGCCCGATAAAGCAGTCGTGGAGGGAAATGGATCCGAGGCGACAGGGTGCAATGATTTGGTTGGTGATAAAGAAAATGGCGATAGCCCTACCTCGGTTGACACTTGGTCACTCTCCCATAAGTCGCACACTACTAGTGCGAGTTCTGATGGGGATTTTAGTTCGTCCTCACCCGACTACAGCTTCCGGAGCTACGGGTCGATGAGGAAAGAGAGAGCCTGGAAGAGGACTCTAGCGTGCAAGCTTTTCGAGGAGCGGAACAATGGAGGGATCGGAAATGGGGAGAGCGAAGGGATGGATTTGTTGTGGGAGACGACGTACGAGATGGAATCGAAAAGGAAAAATAAGAACGCCAAGAAGTCCAGGGATAAGAAGAAGTTTGAGACCGAGGAGGAGGATGACGATGATGAGGAGAGGGATACGAATGCACAATTGTGTTGCTTACAAGCCCTGAAATTTTCGACTAGGAAGATGAGCATGGGAATGGGAAAGCCGAATTTGATGAAGATTTCCAAGGCCATCAAAGGGATTGGATGGTTGCATGGGTTGAAAAGGCATAGCAAGAAGGTTCACAATGGAGATGGTGACAAATAGTAAGGGATGCATCTGTTGTCATTGTTTACTACTCTAGTACATAGTGTAGCTTGCAATTGTTCCTGTATTTGTGTTTTACGGAGTATTTATCAGTGGATTCAGTCGGTTATGTTATTTTCTTGCCTATTTTGCTCTTGATTGTGAAGTAGTTACTCCTGTCCCAGTCATACGACTCACACCCGTAGAGAGATAACATACATGTTTTACTTCGGGGAAAGTGAAATGTCTAAAATGCCCTTCTCATTCAGCCTTTGTTTCTGCCTCCGTCTCCTGCTTTGTTCTCTCTGCCACTTCACCGCCTGTATCCGCCCCTCTCCGCCTCTCTTCTCTGGCTTTCCGCCTATCTCTTCCGCCTATCTCCTGCCCATACCAAATGTGCGACATCTCTGCATATCTCTGCCTGCTCGTACTGCGACATCGACCGGAGCGTCATGACGATGACTAATCGTCGTCCATGTTGCTCCGCCGTGACCTGCTCGGACGTTGTTATTGCTCCTGGGACAGATTCGGGGGAGGGGGGAGCGAGGGTACGACTAGGGTTACAGATTGAGGGGAAGGATAAGGATGGCGGGATTTGGGGAACGAGGGATTTTGGGATCTATTTTTTGGGGTTTGTAGGATTCTCAGGTGCAGAAGAGCAAGATGTAGAAGAAGAATAAGGAGGAGGAGGAGGCGGAGGCATCGCCGGTTTGGGGAAGAGAAGGCGTTGCCGATTTGGGATGAGAGAAGGAGGCGTTGGTGCTTTGTAGTAGGGTTGAAATTTTAGTGCAAAATTACAGTTTTAAAAGGGTAAGGGGGTCATCTAATTTGTTAAATCTTTTTCAAAATAAGAAGTGTGCAGATTTGGTTGGGACAACCCAAAATGAAAATTGTGCAGAATTGGATAGAACACAGTGAGTAGATCAATTTGATGTTTAGGTTACAATCATAATACATGAAATAATAACACTAAGAAATGTGATATGTTACACTTTTGCGAGAATAACCCTATTATTTGCCCATATAACCATATGACTCAATGTTTTAGTCAAAAGTACTAATGTGACCCTGAAACATTTGAAAGTGCGATTATAACCCTATTATTTGCTCGAAAGTGCCAATATAACCCTGGGAACCTGAATTTGATCAGAATTCCCTGAATGAGCTATTATAACCTTGTTTGAAGAAAAAAAATTCAAAAACTTTAAAAAGATAAAATTTCCCCATAAAACCCTAAATTCTTATCCCACTTCCCCTGTTTACAACCATACTCTTCCCCCGTCGAAAACTGGATTTATTATTCCGAACAAGCAATCCAGTTTCTCCTTAACAAGCAATCCACTGCCCCTCATTCATTCTAATTGTCTCCTCATCGAGCATTCTCGAAGCATAAGCCCGCTCCTCATATGTCAAGGCACCCCCACCGTCTCATATTTCAAGGCTGCTCCACTATGTCTTCTCTCCGCACACCAATAAGAGTTGTTAATCGGAGCTCAAGAGGGTTTTGGTGCTTAGTACGCGTCCCATACGACCATTTCTTGTCCGTCGCATCTGTCTACAAGAGCTGGAAGACTGAGATTCAGGCTCCCGGGTTCATAACCCGCCTGAGAGATTCCGGGTAGACCCAGAATGTCAATGCAATATCCCAAGCTTGGGCCGGCGAAACCCAGACCCGGAGCAACGAGCCCGGGTTGGCGAACGTTTGTTCCACCATGTCTTACATGCTTATGGTTTTCGAGCCGGAGTTGGGTCGCTGGACGGAGGTTCCACCAGTGTCGAGGTTCGCAGATGGGCTGCCAATGTTCAGTTAGATCGGCAGCGCCATAATGAGCCTGATGCTGATGGGCAGGTTGAACTCAGTGACGTGGGAGGTTTCCGACAAGGTTTTCGTTCACAGCTTTCTGGCTGCCAAGTAGCAGTCGCTGGTGTGGTTTCAATGGCGCACATACAGCAGAAATCCATTTTTCGGCCGAGGTGGCAGAGGCAGTGACGCGGCGGCGATGGCAGCGGAGGTGGCGTAGGAGTGGTGGTTATGGTTACGGAGATGAAGAAAAAGAATAACCCTAGGGTTTTTGGCATTTGATTTTTAGGTTTAAGAGTAGGGATATTTTAGTCTTTTTAGGTTTGGTCAATGCCAAAAAATACCAAGTCAACTTCAGAATAGTGCCATAAGGTTATATTGGCACATTTGATGCAAAAGTTAGGGTTATAATTGCACTTTCAAATTATACAGGGTTATATTTACACTTTTGAAAAATAATAGGGTTATATTTGTATTTTACCCTAAAATTTATTACCATATACCTAGTTCGTAGTTTGTAATTAGACAACATTTTGACATAAAAAAAGAGAATCATAATTTTATCTATTTCACATTGTTTGTAACAAGACAACATTTTGACATGAGAAAAGACATCATTTTGTTTTGAGTAAAGTGATAAGATGGTCATAATTTTAACATGAAAGTGTCAATATATATCTATGAGATGAGAAAGTGTCAAAATAACCCTAACTTTATTATGTATGTGTCAATCGAATCTTAGGCGCCGTTGACTTCAATTGTCAACGAGAAGTTTGGCTAAAACTTAATGAAGTGACCATTTTGCCCCTGAATTAAAATTTTTAAAAAGAATAAAAGGGAAAAGAATACCCTCTTATTTTCCCCTTTTCTTCTTATTCTTTTCTTCTTCTCACCGTCCGAATTGCGTTCCCCCCGCCAGGAAGTGTCGTCCTGCCGCTTGACCGTGACACCGATGAGGTTGTTGTTGACTTGCCCTCGATAGAAATTTTTTAATCCTCCTGTTCCGATCACCAAGGTGTGGTCAAAATCGGAGGTCGCCGCTTTGATTTCCTCAAGGAGGAACCAACGGTAGATATTCGACAGTAGGGGAGATGAATCACCATGCGCGACACTCTTCTAGTCAAAGTCCTTCGTTCCTCTTTGTCGGCGACACATGATGAATATTTCTTCTCCTTATCCCCTTAACCCCCACCCGTCACCATTTAATTTTTACTTTCGGTCAAAGTCTTTCCGACTTCCAGTCAAAGACCCCCATTCCTCTACCGTCGGCGGCATGTGATGAACAGTTCTTCTCCTTATCCCCATTTAATTCCGACTCCTGCTTTTTTCTTTGCCGATTGTGGTGACTTTGGCGAAGAGCTATGTGGATTATGAGCGGTGAGGGTGAGGGCGGGGATGGTTGGGCGGGAGGTGGTGGCGGGAGGTGGTGGCGAGAGGTGGTAGCGGGTGGGGGTTGAATGTTGATAAAACTTCAGCCCAATGGTGCGAGTGTATTTTAGGCCTTACAAATATGGTCAACACCTCGGTCAATGCCAGAATTAGTAGAAAAGTTATAATTACACAATTCGCCATAAAGTTATGATTATTTTTGACATATTTTTATTTTGCAGGGTTATGTTAGCATTTCCACCCTAAAGTTAGGGTTAAAGTGTAAAAATTCCCTTTGTTTTCTATTGATTTTGTAGGTAATAATAAGATATGTTTCCTTAGTAATGAACATGAATTTATTTTTTTTGCGTTAATTACTTGTATTTTCAAGAACAAGTTTAATTTTCCTCCAGTTGGGTGTTTCTTTTTGTATTTTACTTCACAATCTTGCTGTATATTAATTCTTCAAAGGTTATAAATATGAATACATGAATTTATTTCATTATTTAATAAATTCTAGATAAATTGATTAGTTTCAATTTTCAATTTATATATGAGATGCAAATATTAAATACTATTTACACATTTTTTATAGAAAATACCGTGCAACACGTGGTGGGACTCTTACTAATTAATAATACTTAAGATTAATGATTTTAGAAATTAGTTAATTTATTATTTTGGTATATGAATTGCTTAATATATTTATCACAAAGTCTTATTTTAGGCAGCTTAAACTTTATGCTAGAGCTTATTGTGCAATTATTGTAAGTTTCATTTGGAATGGTTAAATATGCTAATAAATTTAGAAACCTACTGTGTAATTATTAAAATGATATAAATATCACAAAAATCTCAGAATTTTTATTTTTATTTCTCCAATCGAAATTATCCTCCTCTGATAAAAAATCTGTAACCGCCGTCAACTGTTGTCGTTTCGCCGCCTAACGCCACCGTTCCTCCACTGCCAGAGTCTATTAAACCCGACGCCAGTGTCCTAATCCCTAAGGCCGGTGCCGGGAACGGGGAAGAAAGAAACAGAGGGAGAAAGTATTTGGTGAAGAAAGAAACAGTACGAGAAAGAGATGTGAAGAAAGGGTTTCCAATTTTTCATTTTATATTTATATTTTTAAGTTAAGGGAAAATTTGTCTTTAATCAGAATCCAGCCAAATGAATGTTGAATAAAAAGTCAGTGGAGTCAAAGGTTATTTTGGCACTTTCTGTGATTACAGGGTTATATTAGCACTTTCAGCCTAAAGTCAGGGTTATTTTAGCACTTAACTCATATAAATATATGTATTTCTTTCATCTAATAAATTCCAATGAAATTGATAACTTTGTAATTATATTGTTATTCTTAAATGAAAATTTTATAATTTAGTTTTAATTTTCAATTTATATATGAGCTGCAAATATTAAATACTAATTAAACTAATTATTTTAATAAAAAATATCACGCAACACCCGGTTGGACTCCCACTAATTAATAATAATTAAGATTAATTACTCAAGAAATTAATTAGCTTATTATTTTAGTATATGAATTGCACTATATATTTATAATCTTTAGTAATTTATAATTATTAAATCAATTATAAAATGATCTATTTAATTACATCAATTATAATATGACCTTATCTAAAGGTTAGTCGATTTAAAACAAAACTTTGTGAATTATTTTAAAATAAAAATTTTGGATAATTTATTATTGATATCATTTGCAGTACACATTGTGTGAAAGTTTAATAATTTAGAATTGTTAAATTTATATGATATTCTTTTCCCATTAAATTTAGGATTGGATTAGAACTCTTATACAAAATGATTGTAGTATAAGAGTACGTGTCCTGACATGCGGCGTGTCCATAAGCATATGGACATGACATTTTTTTTACTTTATACATAGCATTTGTTAAATTACATAATAAAATTTGGAATTTTAAAATATTTTTTTAATATTATATATTTTTATATTTTCTCATTCAAATACATATTGGGAAAAATCTTGGGAAAGACTGTCTTTCCATAAGCCTATGGAAAGATAGGTTTAATTAGAATAATAAAAAGGTAAATGGTTTTAGTTGCAATATTAAAATTTTAGTATGCAACGTGTAGTAGTTATAAAGTTTATGACCCAATTAATGCAACCCAAAAAAATTATCTTCATTTCTTCTCATTTTTAATTTAAACCTTGGTCTTTCCATGTCTTATGGAAATACCATCTTTCAAGAGACGGACTCTACATATTATTACTTGTTTTAACTTTAAAAATACAATATTTCAATTTTATAAAAAAATATAACATTCAAGTAAAAACCCCTGTTGACTGTCCATAAGCTTATGGAAATGCCGCATTTCCTGAGACTTTCTCTATTTATAATATTTTTTAAAAGCAAACGACTTATGTGGCACTTGAACTATCACTATCGTTCACCTTTGGCCCTCCAATTTTTTCCAATACTTTTGGTTCCTAAACTTACAAAACTGGTGAATTGTGACCATTCCGTCAGGTCAACCGTTAGCTTTCGGTCAAAGAGTCAATTTTAAGGTTAAATGGTCATTTTCTCATTTTCTTTTTTCTTTAAAGAGTCAAACTGTTAGTTTCTCCCACATCCCTTTTCAGCCCACATTTTCAGCCCTTTTCCCCTTCTCTATCCCACACTTAAAACCCTAACCGCACCAACTCCACCACCCCACCGCCCCAACATCCCTGACTCCCCACCCACCACTCCAGAATTCCATCCCCACCGTGTACCTATCTTGCATCCCCACCTGAATCAATTCCGAGCTATATAATTTGCAGCCACAGTACCTTTTCCTCCCTTCGACCAGTTTGCACCCGAACATCAGCGCAAGGATTAACTTCCCTTTACTCCCTTCACCGAGAACAACAAAGGCCTCCACCAATGCCACCGTCTTGTGGATATGGATGAACTCAGTCAGATCGAGCCCAATCACGGATTTCCCGGTGAGCAAAGATGGACTTCGCGAGCTCCCCCACGGTGGAAAGATTCTCACCGGTGGTGGCATGGAGTGGCGTGGCATTCTCGGGAGATGTGATCCCGGGAATGATTCCTAAGTGGACATGTTCAAGATCCCAGTTAGCAGTGGTGCTGCCGGGATCGTGGTGTTGAAGTGACGGTAAAGCAAAGATGTCGGTCTGGACCATTCCGGACTATGGAACCTCCGCTGCCGAGTTTGGACCGTGGAACCTCCGCCACCGGGTCTGGTCCATGGAACCTTCGCCGCCGGGTCTGGATGGTGGAACCTCCACCAGTGTTGATTCATTTATTGCCCAGGATGGTGGAGCCTCCTCTGTCGAGAACAAGAAATAGGAAAATAGGGGTGAAAAATAAAAAGAAAAGAAAAAGAAAAATAGGAAAGAAAAAGAAAAGGAAAAGAAATAGAAAAATAACGAAGAGATAATTTTACCCTCAATTAACAGAATCTTTTCTAGAGTTAACACTTGATACAGACTGAAGGACCACAATTCACCATTTTTGTAAGTTGAAGGTCAAAAGTGGACGATGGTGATAGTTTGAGGGCCACAAAAGTTGTTTGCTCTTTTTTAATAATTAGATTTAGGATTGGATTAGTATGCTTATCCTATATGATTACTGATTGGAATCACATTCCTTTCAACATTTGGTCTTTCTTGATTTACCTTATATATAGGGGGCCTTTACGATAAATACAATCAAACACCCAATTGATTAGATTATTCACTGATTTCTGGGCAGCATGGCTCTGATCATTCATGGCACCACGAACAAGAACACATTCAAGGCATTGATTGCATAATACAACAATGTTAAAGTCAAAATCATTATGGATTTTCAGTTGGGAGTGTCCAAGAAGACTCCCGAATTCCTTAACATGAATCCTCTCGACAAGGTTCCCGTCCTCGAAACCCCTAACGAAGTTGTCTTTGAAAGCAACGGCATCGCCCGATACATGACTAATCTAACGGTCGATAATCCCATGTTCAACTCAACTCCTCTCGAAGGCGGCCAGATTGAGCAGTGGATCGATTTTGCAACAACCGAAATCGATGCCAATAACAATCTCTAGTTGTTTCGGCCGGCTGAGGAAGCTGTCATTGCTGGCCTGAAGAGAGTGCTTTGTGCTTTGTGCTTTGAACACTGATAATGTAAGGGTTTAAAGCCTACATTATCATTTACTAGGCCCAAAGGCCCAACATCCAACCCAAGAAAAACCAAACCTTGCAACTATTAAATGAGAGGAAAATCACCAGGAAAGGTTAAGCTTACTACAACCTCCATGACACTGTAGCATCACCCTCCTCACACTCATCTTATCATATCTGACTTGGGCATCAGAGCGGTAACACACCACCCCACCCTGAGCTACATGTATTTAACTACGCTAGAATCATGCTGGAATGAGGCCTGAATAGAGGCCATATCATGGCTTTCATAACAGCTCCAACAGAGCCCAAGACAATCAGCTCCAAGTCAAGCCCATGGCAAATTTTGGCATTAATATTGGTGCCATATGTGGGGATCCGACATCTAAACCCTTACACTGCTCTCTAACAGATGCTACTCTAATGGACCTGCACAATAGCCAACAAATGCATCTGCACATCTAAGTAAATCTATTGTTCATACAATCGATTATTTTCATCTTTTAAGGGGAAGAACATACCCATTCTCCAGCCCAAATGTCCATCTTTTTTTTCATAAAAGAAAAATTAAAGGGCAGCAAAGTGACTCAGCAGAATGAAAAAAAGGAAGCAGAATGAGGAGTTAACTCAGCAAATAAGGAAGAAGAGCAAACCCAGCCTGGCTTAACGAGAAAACTCGGTCCAGCCATTGAGTCAAGCCATCTGGTCTTTGAAAGCAAGAAGGCTCGGTCATTCCAACGAGTCAACCCAACTCAATGAGCTAACTCGCCCCAACTCAACGAGTTGACTCAGCGACCATGTCGGATGAGTTGACCAAGTCAACCCACCGAGTCCACTCAAGAATCTTAGGCCAACCCACCAAGTCCGCTCAAGATTCTTACTGGCGACGATCATCCAAGTTAATGATTTAACGATCTTTCCACCAACGATCCAACGCTCTTTCATCACCGGTGGGCACTATCTTCTCCAACGAGCAGCAGACCATTCACTATCTTTATTGTTAGCAGATCAACCAGTGAGTTAGGCAGACGATATCTCTATCCTCTCCAACGATGTAAGGAGTTTTTCGATGATGTGTCTTCAGACGTCGTCTCCTCCAGCAAGTCAAATACTTCTCCGGTGCAAACCTCAGTTTCTCCCACGAACGAGATGAAGTTTCCTGGCGTAAGATGAAGTCTTCCCGGTGCGAGGTACAGGTGTTGGACATATATTGATTATATCATGCAAAAATTAAATAATAAAAATCGAACGAACAATTAACATATGCAAGAATAATAATCTTTTATTCATCATTCATGCATACAATCTAAAAGCTTAAATTACAAATAATCAAAGCATAAATCATGTTTCAAATAATGACGGAGTCACGAGTAACATTCACTACCCTTGAAACAAATGAGTCCCGTCGTGGACATCGTTCCCTAGGATAAAACCATCACAGGTAACAATTAACATTTAAGAGTTACATGGGATTCACGCAAGGCCCGAAGGACTATCACCGACAGAGAAAGAAAGAATTAAGACTCAAGTTTAGAATAAATGAGGAACTTGAGAATGGTGCGAGTTTTCTGACTGACTTAGAGGCTCTATTTATACTGCTCTAAGAGACCCTAATCATGGAAACATGATATTTTGATTTTCTGTAATTAGAGAAGAATATTCTCCAATCACCAACTCACCAAATCCGAGACATTCCACGAATACTCGAATCAAATCTGCTGGAAAAGGAAGAAATATTTGCACAAATATTCTTCAGCGTATTAAACATGGTAAACCGCATATTTATTTAAGACAAGATATCTCACAAAAATATGGAAGTATTTTTTTCTTATCTCTTAAGAATTACACACAAGCAATTCCATATATACTATGCAGTTGGGCCTTCCAGAGACTTGCATGCAGTCCATACGCATTTTGGACAGTCCAGAGAAAAATTAATCTGGGTCAATTTCTGCCTAATTTTTCTCTTTCAAGAGTGACCTTTTAAACATCCTATCTCATTCACCCTTGATCATTTTTGAGAGTTTAAGTAGTCGATTTCGCGGAGGAGAACCCAAAAATGACATCCACCAATCCAAAATCCGTTCGGGTCCCACTCAAAA
Organism: Rubia yunnanensis; assembly: GCA_037428765.1. NCBI lineage: Eukaryota > Viridiplantae > Streptophyta > Magnoliopsida > Gentianales > Rubiaceae > Rubia > Rubia yunnanensis. The sequence continues at coordinate 17,824,674 of CM075062.1, forward strand.
CAACTCCCAAAAGTTGACGAATTTCAACCTTTTAACCATTATTTTCCAACAATAGTTTCCTGGTGAAGCCGATGTCGCAAGATATCTCAAAGAAAGAGAGAAACCAACCAAGGAGGAAGAAAAGCTTTGGCGAAAAAGTAAACAGAGTCACATCTAAAAAGAAAAAAAAAAGATGAAAGTGCATATATAACCCTACATATTTGACAAAAGTGCAGATATAATACTGCAATGATTGAAATAGCAAATATAACCCTGAATATTTAGGTTATGTGCAAATATAACCCTGAATATTTAGGTTATGTGCAAATATAACCTTGTCCAGCAGTTTGAGGCCAGATTAGAATGAAAAGACAATCTCACCCCTGCCTTGAAAAAAAAAGAAAAAGAAAAATAGTAACAAGGAAAGAAGACTATTTTACCCCTTGATTCTTTTTCCCTCCCCCATTTCTTTCTTCTTCCCTCTGCATTTAGATTCTTCTTCCCTCTCCCTCTGAAACCACCGCAAACTAGATTCTTCTTCCCTTCCAATTCTTTCTGTGGTTTTTTCTCCTTTTCTTTCACATTCAATTCCACCTTTTAAACAACCTTCTTACCTGGAGTAATCAACTAATTTTCAAACCCCAACCCCGTCTCATTTGCCAAGTCGAGAGGGAGTAATTAACTAATATGTAACTAATCGAGCGGAGGGGGATAGTGGCGTAGCTTGTAGCATTGTCAGGATTTTCTTCGGGATTGGTGGGTCATTCGTTTCTCCTTCCTTTCATCATGGCATAGAAAATCTATGATGGGATGGGTCTCGATTTTTTGGTGACAATGGGATGGGGCTAGGGTGGGTCTCGATTTCCAACGCTTGGCTGAGCGGCGCCGAAAATGATGACTGATGGGAGTGCTTGGTGGTGGTGGTCGGCATAGAGGGCTTGGTGGTGGTGATAGTCGACGGAGAGGGCTTGGTGGTGGTGGAAATAAAGAGCGGAGAGATTACCTCGGGTCTGGCATCCACCCAGGACAGGTCAGCGGTGAATTTCATGACGGTGAGCATGGGATCCTCCTCAGAAGTAAGTATAACTATCGTCATTCCAATTTGATTTTAGTTAATGTTCATCAGAAACCTAGTTTGCTGTTGGATAACGTGGATGTGGCAAGGGCAAGGCCAGCGGAGGAGAAGGTGGATTGGTGGTAGTGGTGGATTGGGCTGAGTGGTGACACAGCTAGTTGAGGTTGCATCTAGGTGGCTCGACTAGGGAGGAGGAGGTGGATTGGTGGTTGTGGTGGATTGGTGGTGGGGGGAATTTTTGTCTTTTAAAATTTTGTATTATGTTAGAAGGGAATTTTGGTCATTTTCGATCGATCAATGGCCTGAAATGGCCAATCAATGCCAGAATAATGGCTTCAGGGTTATATTTTCACTTATGTTAAATAGTTAGAGTTATATTTACACTTAAAAACAACTCAGGGTTATATCTGCACTCTCTCCAACATATAGGTTTATATTTGCATATTACCCAAGAAAAAAAAAGGAATATGAAAAAAGAAAAAGAGAAGAAAGTTTCGGGAAAAAGAAGAGAAAGAATAGAGGAAACTATGTTTTCATTAAAAAAACAAGGGAGGAGAAAGAGTAATAATATTCATTACTCTGCTTTAATTTATCCTCCTTATTTCAGATAAGGCATCAAGAGCTAACATCTGGTGCAGCATCAAAGCTCAGCACATCCCAAAGTCGACATGGTTCAGGGAAAGCACTAAAAGTGGGCATCAAAGTCGACATGGTTCAGGGAAAGCACTAAAAGTGGACATCAAAGTCGACATGGTTCAGGGAAAGCACTAAAAGTGGACATCAAAGTCTGATGCAGCACCAGGACTCAATAGAGCCCAGGGCAAGCATTAAGACTTATGGATAATTGGTGCAGTAACAAGACTTAACATAGCCCAGTGCATGCACGGTATAAGGCAGATCATAGCCACAACGTTGTAGTACAGCTTAAGCGCAAAGCACAACCACACAGTGGAACACTCGCAGGATGTGGTTGGATGCATCATCAGCCACCAAGGTTAGAAATATACAATTGTTCACTTAAACAATAATCTTGGCATGACTCTCTGTAGAAGCATACATAAACTGCTTCGAGCAAAACCACACAGCTCCATGAAAGTAATTATTCGCCTAAAACTACCAAATACTTTATTAGTGCATGCTGGTAAGCAAATAAATTCAAGAAATTATGAATGTAACTGTCATGTTGAAATCCAAAGCTAAAGACACTATGCATGATTACTTAAAAGATAAATGCAAGTGCCAGTTATATTTTACATGTCTTTGCCATTTAAATTTGTGCATGATAGCATGCTTAATAAAGTCGACTCTTAATGTTGTTTAAAGAAAAATTGAAAATAGTGAGTTGATACATTATACTATATTTTAGACTGATGCATGTTATAGTTGTCTGTTTAAATTGGGACACGTTAGCCTAAAGTGTTTAGTTGTACATGCCTGGTAGTATTATAACAAGCAAAATACCCTTAGTCGAACGGAAGGCAGGGATACAGCCTGATACGCCGGGACAAAAGAAAGCTTAGCTGTTAGCCTGTCCATTATCCTGCCAGGCAGGGCAAGGATCATCCCTAAGCCTGCACGAGCAGGGTAATGCCTTGATGGGTTATCACTAGAGAAAACGGAACCCTCTTACCTATTCAAGAAAGGCAAAGACATAGTAGGCTCAAGAAACGGTGGGGCGATGGTATATGCTATTTATGAAATTATGCATATGAAGGATACTTACATTTGCATACCTTGTGTGGGTAAACATAACACTTATTGTGAAATTGAAGAACTGATGTACTATGTTGATTCTTAGACTGATGTGTGTTAGAAATTCCGGCCAAAGCGGGATGTGTTAGCATGAAATGCTTGATTATGCAAGCGTGACAGTAAAAGAAATAAACTAGGCACCCTCAACCCCATGAAAGGCAGGGTCATGACCAGATACGCCGCAACAAAGAAAGTTCAGTCTTCAGCCTGTTCATGCAGGGCAACGATCAACCCTTAGTCTGTTTAGACAGGGAAACAACAACGCTCGGCCTATTCAGGCAGGGCCACGAAATAACCCCCTTAAAGAAAAAGAAGAGAAGAAAGTATATGAACAGTGTTGCTATATATGTCACTTATCTTCACTCGAGATATATATGTGAGAGAGATTTTATGTTTACATGTATGTATCATTTATTTAATAAATTTTAATATTATGGGCAAAAGTTGATGTATTATGTAGTCATCTAAACTAAAACATGTTGGCGTTATTCATGTAAACATGAAATATATAGTCTTACAGGTGCGGCAACACAACATCTAGCAGTTCCTGCTCCACGATAGCCGCTGAGCAATGAGCCTGACCCAGGCCAAAATTGCAATCCTGGCTCCAGGAGCCAGCAAATTGCAGGCCAGGTCCAATTAGGCCAAGACAATGGCTCCGACCACAACCATAGCCATCGGGCAATGAGCCTGACCCATACCAAAATTGCAATCCTAGCTCCAACAGCCAGCCAATTGCTGGCCAGGTATAAAAAGGGGAAGAAAGCAAATTGCAGGCCAGATCAAAATCAGTCAAGATGATGGCTCCGGCCACAACCATAGCCATCGAGCAATGAGCCTGACCCAGGCTAAAATTGTAATCCTGGCTCCAGCAGGCAGTTGATTGCAGGCCAAGTCTAAAAAGACAAAGAAAAGAACTTCGGCCACAACATAGCTGTCGAACAATGAGCCTGGCCCAGGCCAAAATCGCAAGCCTGGCTCCAGCAGCCAAAAAATTGTAGGCTAGGTCAAAATAGGCCAAGACAATGGCTTCGGCCACAACTATAGCCGTTGAGCAATGAGCCTGACCCAGGCCAAAATTGCAATCTTTGCTTCAACAGCCAACCGATAGCATGGTAGTTCTAAAAAGGCAAAGAAAAGAACTCCGCCCACAACCATAGCTATCTAGCAATGATCCTTACCAAGCCAAAGTTGCAACCCTGGCTCCAACAGCCAGCAAATTGCAGGCCAGGTCATAAATAGTCCAAGACAATAGCTCCGGCACAACTATAGCCACAGAGTGCTAGTCCAGATCGCTAGGCCGCAATAAGAATATCTGGCTCACAACAACTAGCGAAATGAAGGACGAATTACAAAATTCAAGAAAGTACACATGCAATCATCATCACGAGATTAAAAAATAAAGGCCTTATGTATGATTACTCGAAAGAAGAATTCATAAAAGTGTCAATTACATTTGCATTCCTTTTTCACTTAAATTGATTCATAACAACATGGTTGATAAGTTGACTCAAGCAAAGAAAGTTTAGCCACGGCAAAGAAAAGCTCACCACCAGTATGTTCAATAAGGCGCTGATCAACCCTCTGACTGAAATGGTAAGCCAATAATCACCCCTCAGCATGTTCAAACAGGGCTCTAATCAATCCTTTGCCTGTTCAGGGGGGAGGGGAGAGAGAGAGAGAGAAAGGGATAATGATCGCATTATTGGCAAAAAATTGATGAATAATGATATCAAATAAACTAACACATGTTAGTGCTATCCATCAAGTTGGAACACGATAGTACGAAATGTTGTGTCTTACAGGGCAACCTCTTAAGGCTGAAGTACACCTAGCTCACACAGGCATGAAGATGAAGGAAATCACACCTGACCCACGTGGGAACGAAGATGCAAAAAGTAAACTTGGCCCATGCAGGCAGGGAGATGCCAGCCAACCTCCACAGGCCAAAGTAAGCAGCATCAACTTCTAAGAGCCAAAGGCCTGCAAGCTAGAACTAACAGGCCGAAATAAGCATCTATAGCTCATGACAGTCAGACATGCAGGCCAAGAGCAACAAGCCAACATAAGCAACTCTGGGCTTGCGATAGTCAGGGGCATACAAGAAGCCTCTTAAGGCTGATGAAAAACACCCCCGACCTGCTCAACCACAGAGATGTTAGCCAACCTCTTTAGGCTGATGCAAAGTAAAGAAATCAAGCAACCAAAAGCAAAGAGAGTAAGCAAAAGCAATGCCAGGAAGATGCCTTCCCTACTAGCACATTCACGAAAAAGAAGAGATAATACATGTAAAATCCATAAAAGGATGCAATACATTCCACCTTAGAACATTAAACGAAAAAAATGACAAGAACACCTGACTGTCGATAGTCAGAGAAGTACACGTCCCAACAAGATTGTTCCAGGCAGAATATTACGGAGCTGTAATGCAGAAACCAAGTTAACACAGCAGACAATGAAATATGGTTCTACCTGAAGAATTAATGAGGCCAAAATAAAAGAGTTTAGCCATGATTTAAAAGTCACGGATGCAAAGCCTATGCCGACGCCAGAAGGATCCCCATGCATGACCTAGGCTGAATTTTACGGAGCTGCGATGCAGAGTCCAGGTTGATGCAGTAGGCAGCAAAATATGGTTCTGCCTAAAGAATTAATGAGGCTGAAATGAGAGATTTTAGTCATGATTTAGAAGGCCCAAACGCATAGCTCAGGCCGACGCCAGAAGGGTCACCAAGCACGACCTAGGCAGAATTTTACAAAGCTGCGATGCAGAGTTCAGGTTGATGCAGTAAGAAACAAAATATGGTTCTTCCTGAAGAATTAATAAGGCTGAAATGAGATAGTTTGGTCATGATTTAGAAGGCCCGGACGTAGAGCCCATGCCAATGATAGAAGGGTCGCCAAGCACGACCCGGGCAGAAATTCATAAAACTACGATGCATGGTCCAGGTTAACGCAACAAGCAGCAAAGTATGGTTCTGCCTGAAGAATTATTAAGGCCAAAGTAAGAGAGTTTGGCCGTGATTTAGAAGGTTCGGATGAAGAGCCCATGCCGATGCTAGAAGGATCACCACGCATGACCCAGGATGAATTTCATGAAGCTGCAACGCAAAGTCTAGGACGATTTCACCAGGGTCATAAAACTTGACCCTGGCAGACAATTTATAGAGTCATAATGCATAGCCCAAATCGACATCAATAGAGCCGTGAAGCATGACCCCGGAAGAAAATTTACGGAGTCGCAAGGGAAGAATCCAGGCTGACACCAACAGGGCTGCGACACAGATCAATGACCACGAGAGATGAAATCAAGATGCAGATTTCCACCTTGATGAATTGGGACGTCCACCAAAAATGAAATTTCGATAAGTATATAAGACATTCCAACAAGCGTCCATGATGTTCAGATATGTATTATCCTAATGCCCTGCATTGCTCAGCAATGCGACATCGGGCTAGTGGGACTTGATAATGTGTGGGTTTAGGGCCCATATTCTCATTTACTAGGCCCAAAGGTCCAGCATCAAACCCAAGAAAGACCAAACCCTACAACTATAAAATGAGAAGAAAGTCATCAAAAAAAAGATAAGCTTACTACATCCTATATGACACTATAGCATCACCCTCATCACACTCATCTTATCAGATCTGAATTTAGCATCAGAGCGGGTGCGGTGACACACCACCCTACCAGAGTGACCTATATTCTTTTATAGGTATTCAACTACATTGGAATCACGACAGAATGAGGCCTGAACAGAGGCCATATCAGAGCTTTCATGACAGCTCTAACAGAGCCCAAGGCAATCAGCCCCAGGCCAAGCCATTAACAAATTTTGGCATTAACAAACACCTATCTCGCAACCAGGACATTTTTTGTCAGAGAATCAGTTACATTGGCCGACATAATCCTCACCTACAACCTGCTTCGGGGAATTAGGATGGTTTACACCAAGAGCTTTACATCGGATTCCCTCATGCCAAGAGATACTTTTGGGCTCTGGTTAATCAGCAAAGTTTCACAAATTTTTTAGAGCGATTAAGCAAGTTGTTGTTGTTCTACCTGTTGCATCCAAGAAGCCAGCTCCGTCTAAACCTAAAGCCTAAAAATCGGAAGAGGAGACAACACCCAAGCCTAAGACTTGGAATCCATTGAACCTTTTGCCTCCTAGCAAGATGGTGCTAGATCACTGGAAGATGCTCTACTCCAACACCAAGACCAACTTCCATGAGGTCGCCACTAAAGGTATTTTTCTTACTCCCTCCGTCCTAGCTCAAATTGCACACTAACTTTTTTGGATAATATTCTCTATCAAAGTTTGACCACATATTTGAAAAGATACATGAGTAATAATATTATCGTATGTGATATAGTTAAATTTGTCATAACAAGTAGTTTCTAAGTATCAACTTTTTATTTATTGTTATTATACAGAGTTAAACATATTAACGGTAAAAGATATTTCTTGAACAACGTGATGATGGTTGATGTGCAATTTGAGGTGGGACAGATGGAATTTCTGCCTACTCTATATAATAGAGTTATAGAAGGAATGGAAGAATGATAGTCCAATTCTATTTTGCGGGATTCTAGGATATGTATGACCCCGAGGGATACTCTCTTTGGTTCGATGACTACAAGTACGATGAGAAGAACACAGTCTCATTTATGACCATGAACAAGGTCAGTGATTTTCTGTAGAGAATAGATCTTGCTCGCTAGTATGCGTTTGGAAAAATGCTGGTGTTTGGATCTGAGGCGCCCTTTAAGGTGAAGGGTCTGTGGGTGTTCTGGCAAGGAGATACCAGAGTTTATCATTGATAAAGTATATGACATGGAGCTCTATGAATGGGGGAGGTTGACATTAACGAACTCAAACAAAAGGAGTGGGTGAATCAGATGATCGAAGATGCATATTAATAAGGTTTAGGCCTGATAGCCCAATAAGCTTATTACAGCCCAGAGACGAGAGCTCGGTAGAGGACAGCTATGTGAGCAACGGGATGGAAACTAACTTGACATGAGTTGTCATGTCAGTCACCAACACACCATATAACATGGAAAAGTACATGCTCCCAGGGCACGTTTTTCATTACACAAACTACATCCATGCAGAAAACCCCCAGGGAGGCTAGTAAAAGGGGCGGTGGAGCTGGGAGAGAACAAAATTGAGTACGCACGTGAAAAGTGGTAAAAGGGCAGGTGATTGCAGATTTCCTGGCAGAGGTTCCCAAAGAAGAAGCGTGAGAACATAAAAAAGAGTCTGTTATAGGCAAGGGAGCCCATATTGCAGGACTATATATTTGGAGCCTGCACGTGGATGGAGCCTTAAGAGTAGAAAGAGCAGGTGCATGATTAGTGGTGTCGGACCCTCAGGGGGTGGAAACCACATATGCGCTTCATTTTAAAATTCCTTGCCTCAAACAATGAAGTTGAGTACGAAGAACTGATATCACGAATGAAGATACCTCGGAAGATTGGGACAAGAAAGCAGCAAGCGTTTGAGGATTCAATGTTAGTGGCAAACCAATACAACGGAGAGTACGTGGTCAAAGAGCCAGCCATGATGAAATACAAGAAAAGAGTCAGGAGCCTGGCAACAAAATTTGAGTTCAGTATCACCAAGGTCCCTCGACCACAAAACACCAAAGCAACTGCTCTTAGCAAGATGGCCTCGTCAATGCACACTCATCTTACCAAATCTATCCTTGTGGAAGAACTGGAAAGAAGGTCCACGTACCAGGAAGTTATAGCAGTAATACAAGACGCAGGAGAGAACTGGATGACTCCGTTAAAAGCTTACCTGGAAGCCAGAATCCTTCCAGACGAGTAAAAATAGCCAAGACACTGAAAAGGAACACCTTACATCGTGCAATCAAGGATGATATGTTGTATAATCACGGATACGTAGAGTCGTGGCTTAGATGCGAAAGACCTGAGTTGTCAAAAGTAGTCATGAGAGAACTGCATGAGAGAAGCTGTAGCAGTCATCATGGAGCTCAAACGCTAGCGCTAAGGGCTGTCCGAGCAGGATACTACTGGTTGAGCATGAAAGTAGATGCTGAGAAGATGGTCAGAGAATGCCACAGATGCCAGGAACACGCTCCAGTGCCCAGGCTACCTGCTGAGGAAATGACCATCATCAGGTCAGCCTGCCCTTTTGCAAAGTGGGGAATAGGAATAGTAGGGCCTTTTCCCAAATCTGTAGGCAAGAATAAGTTTTTTTATCTTAGCGATATACTATTTCACCAAATGGGTGGAGGCAGAGGTTGTAGCTGTCATCACAGGAAGAAAGGTAATGAATTTCATATGGAGAAACATAGTATGCAGATTTGGGATCCCACAAATCATGGTCAACGACAATGACACGCAGTTTTCCAGAGAGCCATTCAGCTCCTGGTGTAAGGAGATGAACATCAGACACCAATTTACTTATGTGGCCTATCCCCTGGCAAACGGGCAGATGGAAGTGACCAACAGGACCATCTTGCAAGGTCTGAAGAAAAGGTTGGGGGAAGCAAAGACCTAATGGGAAAAGGAGCTAACGAACGTACTATGGTCCTACAGAACCACACCCCAAATGGCAACAAGGGAATCACCATACAGGTTGTGCTACGGCACAGAAGCAATTATCCTGCCTAAAATTGTAGTGCCCAACAAGAGGGTCGAAGCGCCACTGGCGTTGGCGGACAATGAGGGAGCTATTAAAAGTAATTTAGAAGATTTGGATGAGTATAAGGAGAGAGCGACAAAGTCCTGGACAAAGCAACACTACAACGGTAAGGTCAGGCCGAGAAACCTGAAGCAGGGAGAGCTGGTCCTCAGAAAGAACGAGGCTAGCAGAGCACAAGGAGAAAAGAAGCTGGACGCGACCCGGGAAGGGCCTTACAGGGTTACCGGTGCTAGGAAAATAAGCATACAAGTTGGAGATAATGGATGGAAGGCAAGTGCCACACACCTGGAACATGGCGAACCTCAAGAATTACTACGCTTAGAAAGGTATCATTCTATTTTTTAAAGCTGCTAGGAGATCTAGTTTACGTAGGGAGGGCGAAATTCCTGGTGGATCAAGTCTTTTGTAAACCCATAGAGGGAATTTTTCCTAACACCCCCATGAATAATTTGTTATTGACAAATGAAATGAAGTGCAACAGTTTTTTAAAAAAAATCAAATAAATGGCAAAGCCAAAAGAGGCAAAGATACCACGATGACTGACAGCTAGAAGAGCTATCAACATTAACAAAAAAGTTAAAGAGAACGAGTCAAGGAACTCGTTCGCAAAGCTTCTCTTACCCCCTGCAGTCAGGTGTATGCCAACCAGCTCAAAGGGGCTGATGAAAAACGCCCCTAGCTTTGCATAGGTATGGAGCTGTTAGCCAACTTTCTAAGTTGATGAGAGTCGAAGGCAAAGGCCTCAAACTCAAAAGGTGGAAAAGGTCACAAACTAAGGAAAAACACCTTAGTTAGAGAAAGCTAGGCAAAGCATTGGAGAAAAGCTGGCTAGAAGAGCCATCCCAGCTCTAATCAGCCACATTAAAAAAAAGGAGAAAGAAGGTCATACCCCAACCAGACGTATATAAACAGAAAAAAGAGGAGAAAGCGCTCCTCTGTAGTTAAGCATAACAGGGTGAAAGGCACCCTTGGACATAATATTTGCCCCTTATGGGGGCTTACAGAACCACAAATGTTTTTTGAAAAAAAAAAGAAATTGTTTGTTGTCATCACTAAAAGCACATTCAAGAAAAATAATTAATTTGTTGAGCTCCCCGCACCTCCCATCTGGAACCTTCCTTGACTCGTCCTTGTCCTACCGTGCCTTCCTGTCACCTGCATCCTGGATAGGTTCGTCCACTGCCACCTGCTAATGGTCACCGGCCTAGGATGAGAAACTTGCTGTCTGGGCGGCCACTGCATCCGGGTTCCAGGCATCAAGCTCTACGGTGGTCATCCCGGTGTCTAGTAGAGAGAAGTATTCAGAGAAGCTATGCTCTCTGAAAGGGACAAATACCCCTCCAAGTTCGGCATGCGGATTCTCAAGGTCGGCTATGGTGGCGTCCAAGTCAAAAGCTACAAACAAGGCAGCAACTAGGAGCTTAGAAGTACGTCTTCGCATAGACGCTAGTGAAACCACGAGTGAACACCCACTCACGGAACTTCCTATGAGCCTTGTTCTTAGGTTCAAGTTTGTTGACCGCCAATGCTAGAGACCCCGTTACCCCACTCTTGAGTTCCAAATCTCCCTCCAGTGCGGCAGCCCGAGTACGAGCGCGCTGCAGATCAGAAGCGGCCTCCTAAGTAGACTTCTCAGCACGATTGGCTCGCTGCTGAGCATCAGCTAGCCCTTAAGCCATCTTCACCTGAATGGCAAAGGAAGCACACACATGCTACAAAAAGACAAAAACGGAAAGCAATTGCAATTAAGCAAAGCCGCAGCAAACAGGGAAGTAAGGAAAATACAAAAAGGAATACAGTTAGGAGAAGAAGACACAATTCTAACCTCGAGAGCAGCAGAAACATAACGGTTGGGAATGTAGATGGAGAAGGCAATGTTACGAGCACGATCCTGGAGCCAGGCACTGAAGTGGCCGGGAGGAACATCATGAGCAAGAAACTCAGACCAGGCAAGTAGACTGTGGATTGCTTTAGATCCAGGTGTAGCATGGGAACTAAAGGCTCCCAATTTAGGAGGAGTAGCTGGAAGGAACAGGTGACCGAGAGTGCGGACCAAGAGTAGGCAATGAAGGGACAGCAGGAAGAGAAGCAACCACGGCAGGAAGAGTCTCTGGGACGACGTCAATAGAATGACAAGTAGACTGGCAACGTTTGCGCTCTAGCTGCTCGAATTCTTTGGGATCCACAAACATAGGTATTGGGGTAGAGGTATCAGATAGGGTAATGACAGGTTCAGGATGGTCGACCTCCCATTCAACATTGTCTACCTGGCGAGTGGTGTGGTTGGAATTCCCACAGCTGGAAAGGCATGGCATGCCTCCAATCAAGTTTGCGATAGGCATGCCTGGAAACAATAGAAACAAACAAGAGATTAAGAAACAGACAAAGAGAGAAGATTACTTAAAGCACCACATGAAATAAACAAACAGGTAGAGAGATAAAGGTTAAAATACATATACCCATGAGGTCACCGGGACCACCCACAGGTACAATCTCAATTGGCAGGAAGTGGAGTCCTACAGCTTGCATAATGGAGTTGCACAGGACGAAGCCCACCTTGACAGATAAATACTCCAGGATGGAGGTGAACTGATAACTTTCAAACATCTCATCGACGTTAGGGCGCGCCGTCCTCGTCCTAAGAGGGCTAGCCGAAAAAGGGCCCATATGAATCCCTGGCCCCATTACTAGTTTCTCATTCACAAAGACAAAGCGTCGCTTCCACTCGACGAGGATGGGAAAATCAACAAAAAGCTTGAACCCATCAGGGTGGAATTTTAGGTAGTGCCAATCGAGAAACATTTTAGCAAGTGTACAGAAGGCTCTTTGTGGGGGCAAAACCTGAGCCCCGACAAAGAATCTCAATACCCATGAGCAGGCGAGGGGAATTTGGAGGAAGGTTAGTCAAACACAACTCGTAATATCCTGTGATAGATTGACAGAACTAAGACAGGGTGAATCGGAAACCACCCTTTTTATGGTCTCCAGATAGATGACCACCATCCCTTGAGGGACATCCAACACCGTCTCCCCCCAACCCTGGTAGAATGATACGATTGCTAAGATCGTAGTATCTCACACCGCGGACCGCGAGAACCACCTTGCAAAGTTAGTGAATGTATCGACATTTGTCGGAGGTCACGTTACAGTACGAGTGGCCTTTTGGAGGTCCAACAATATACACCATATTGAAATAAGAAAAAGTAAAAAAAGATAACAGAGAAAAGCAAGAAAATGGATAAGGAATAAGAAAGGTACCTGGGCAGACGTTGGGAAAGATGGTAAGAGCAGAGAGGAGACTAAGCGGAGAGATTGGCGAAAAAGGTAATGACTATAGGAATATATTAAAAAATCAAAGACACATATACACGAAAAAGTAATTGACACAACGGATGAGTGACTTGCCTTGGAAATAGGTGAAGAAACTGCAATAAGAGCACGACGGCATCAGACAAAGAAGAAACGTGGCAATGTTCGAGGCACATAACGAGGCAACAAGTCTCGAAAAGATGCTGCTTTTTGAATAATTATTGCAGATGTTTCCTTTGAAAGAACATGCACTAGGAGGCGAGAAGGAAGACAAACCGATTGCATTAGCCAGAACCAACCTATCTCCCTGTTAAAATAAAGAACAGGGACCCGGACTGTGGGACTTAATAAGGTTTGGGCCTAGTAGCTCATTAAGCTTATTACAGCCCAGAGACGAGAGCCCGCTGGAGGACAACTAAGTGAGCAGCGGGCTGGAAACTAACATGACACGAGCTGTCATGTTAGCCACCAACACACCATACAACATGGAAATGGTACATGCTTTCAGGGTACGTTTTTCATTACACAAACTACATTCATACAGAAAACCCTAAAAGGCCCCCTCTAACAAGATCATCAGAGCAGGCTCGGTAAAGCACCGGCCTGTCTGACCTAGATTCGAGCTGTCTTACAGGTTGCAGAGGGAAGCCCAAGCCGGAGGATGTTTTCGGCTCAGAGGGAAGTTCAAGGAAGACGCAACACAGATCCTTTTGAGGGCGAAGCTCTTTCAAATGACAAGTGTTTCAAGTAGTAGAGACGGGGAATGTTGGGTTTTTTTAAAAACTTGTTTGTCTCATTTTTTTTGTCACTAGGTATCTTATGAGTTATGACTTGGTTTTAGTCTTTGGAAATTGGTACGATTTTGGATGGTTGAACGGTATAATATTATTGTGTTTTTACTCTAAATATATACATTCATATATATATATATATGTGTGTGTGTGTGTGTATATATGTGTATATATATGTGTATGTATATGTATATATATGTGTGTATATGTGTATATATATATGTGTGTATATATATGTATATTGTGTCCGACTCTTACAAGACCAGGAACATATAATAAAACAGATGAAAGTAAGTTGAGAACTTTCTAAATTCGGGTTTAGAGATAAATAAGAATTCCTGAAAGGATGTCCCAATTCTTACCAAAAACACAAGAATTTTTTAACTTGAACTTGAACTTGAATTAGAATTTTCTAAAAATGGAAAGAAAGTTACAATTCATCTCTGGCACATGATAGAATACTCGTTGGCGACTTTTGATTCCGTATGATTTTGTCCCGTTCTCATTGTTGCTTCGATTAGATTTTGTCGCATTTCATTTCTTGTTGAGTTGTGTGTTCAACGGGTCTTCTTCGTCGTTTCACTCGATGGCTTAGTATGGAAAGTTGAACTATTTTCAAATCAATCACGTGGATTTGGTTTCTTCTAAGAACATTTTAGATAAATTAATTTACGATCTCTTATTTTTATCCTCTTTCCGTTTAACGGTGTTTGCCATCTTTCATTTTTTGTTGTTTCTTTATTGAAGCCAAACATGACATCTAGATTTTGATTATGATGCTTTATAAAATGATTTTGTGTTCTAGTGATATATTTATTGCTCACCGAAAGGGAAACTTAAATTGATTTTCTATCATTTTGGCATTGTGTTGAATAAGTTTTCTAGTTATTCTGTGTTTTATATTATCAATTTCGGGAGGTTTTACTTGGGGTGCATGTTTTCCAAAGTTGTATAGACATAACTCGTGGAGTTTTATGCTTTGAAAATTGTGTGGGTGAATTCCCGATCAAATTTATGAAATAAGAGTGAACTAATGATGGGTGAGGTTATAGTATAGGGTAAAACATGCTCATATGTGGACTCGACTAAGGCTACTTGAACAAGTAGTTCTAAATCAAGGTTCCTAAAGAAAAGTATACAGAACTAATTAAATCTGAGGCACATTAGATGAGAACTCTCTCTTCATCCTTGCTACCAATATGGATTCTATAGTTAGAAAAAAGTTATGAAGTGTTGCACTTATATTGATAAAATATGTGGAAATTAAATAACGAAATTATATGAACAATTTAACATAAGTAACAATAATGAAATAGTATTAAGTATTCACACGTACAATTAATAAGTATGTTTCAAGCAATCACATATATCACATATTGATGGAGTTATGAGTACACTCGTTGTCCTTGAAACGAATTAGTCCCTTCGTGAACATCGTTCCCTAGGATAAGACCATCGAAGGTAATTTTAACAAGTAAAAATTACCTCGAAGTCACACAAAACCCGAAGGACTATCACCAACAAAGACAGAGAAAGAAGATAAGGCTCAAGTTTAGAAGTAGGGAGGAACTTGAGAATAGTGCGAGGTTTCTGTCTGACATAGAGGCTCTATTTATAGATGTCTAAGAAACCCTATAGGAAGATGCGTGGAAGATCTGATTCCCGTAATCAGAGAAAATATTCTCTAACCACCAAATATTTTACAAATATTTGAATAGATTCTGGAAAGATAAGAATATCATATTCCTTATCATTATTAACAGCGTATCAAATCTCATATATTTCACACGTGATTATTAGGATATTTGTTATGCGGTTTGGGCTTTCTAGAGACTTCCACACGATCCAACCGCATTTTAGACAGTCAAAAAAATTACAGAAAACTTAGTACGTGCGAATGAATTTCCGCCTAAGTTTCCATTCTCAGAGTGACTCTTTGAGCATCCATATCTCATTCACCCTTTTTGAGAGTTTAAATAGTTGATTTTATAGTACTCGCAGAGAAGAATCCAAAAACGATGTCCACTA
This sequence comes from Rubia yunnanensis, assembly GCA_037428765.1. NCBI lineage: Eukaryota > Viridiplantae > Streptophyta > Magnoliopsida > Gentianales > Rubiaceae > Rubia > Rubia yunnanensis. The sequence continues at coordinate 17,840,282 of CM075062.1, forward strand.
ACTCTAATTCAGTTTGAGCCCAACTCAAAACAAAGCCCAAAAGTTGACGAAATTCAACTTGTTTTACAATCATTTTCCAACAATCCCCCACATGAATAGATATTGATGTAGAATCAGAACAATCACACCAGACATGGAGTTTGACTTGGTGATAGATTCATTTCGACGGTATAGATGCTGCATAGGATAAGTAGGTGTCACTCTTTGAACTTTCCCTTGAGAGAGTACACTTAGCCCACTGGTTAGGAAGTAGACGCGATGTCCTTGAACTTCCCTGACCGCTTGTGTGAACGACAATGCACTTCCCACAAACATATTTCCTAGCCTTTGTGCTTTCCTCGGTTGTGTCCAATAATCAGGCCATGACACACCCCCTAGTTATGTTAGGTTTCTAAGGAATTGCGTCCCAACAATTCCCTTTCGAAACGGCCACACTTCTCGCTTACATAGGTGATTCTTAGCGTAAGAGCAGTTCCGTAAACTATGTGCTCTTTCAAGTATCATACACTCGATGATGTGAATCATTAAAAAAAATTTAATGCTTAACCTCCACTCACTTCACTGTTTCTTCATCATAGGAAATAAGACAGGAGGTATGAACCCCCCGCAGTGATTACGATGGGTCTTTGCAGTTTAGTTGTCCCTTTGAACCTAGATCTTGGGATCTCCAGTCACATAGGTTGGGTGTCCACATACGTAACCCATCATTTAATGGACTTTAGTCTCATTCCTCTTGATGATGTTTCAACTATCTCTCGATTCAACCCTTTTGTCAAGGGATCAGCTATGTTGTCTTTCGACCTTACATAGTCAATTGTGATCACTCCAGTTTAGAGAAGTTTTCTAATGGAACTATATCTTCGTCGAATATGATGAGACTTCCCATTATACATCATATTCTTAGCCTTGCCAATAGCCAACACACTATCGCAGTGTATACATATGGCTGGCACAGGCTTTGGCCATCTAGGAATGTCCTCTACAAATTGGAGGAGCCATTCGGCCTCCTCACCCGCCTTGTCTAAGGCAACAAACTCGGATTCCATCGTGGACCGAGTAATAACAGTTTGTTTAGAGGATTTCCATGAGATTGCTCTTCCACCTAGTGTAAATACATACCCACTAGTGGATTTCAGATCCTTTATATCGTGTATCCAGTTTGCATCACTGTATCCTTCAATTACAGCTGGATAACTCACATAAGGTAGACCATAATCACAAGTAAAACGTAGATATCTCAATACTCTAGTTATAGCCTTCCAGTGAGTCATACTAGGGTTACTCGTGTATCTACTCAACCTACTTACAATGTAAGTAATATCTGGTCTAGTACAACTTATTAGGTACATCAAACTTCCAATGACTCTCGAGTACTCCACCTGATTAATAGCCTCCAATTTATTCTTTCGTAGATGTAAATTGGGATCTATTGGAGTCATCGCCACCTCTGAGTCATTCTTGTTGAATTTCTCAAGGATTTTGTCTGCATAATGAGACTGAGTTAAGGTGATACCATTAGAGCTTCGGATGATCTTTATCCCTAAGATCACATCCGCCAGTCCCAGATCCTTCATGTCAAAACGAGAATCCAACATGTCCTTGGTAGATTTGATCATTTTTCCATTACTACCCACAATGAGCAAGTCATCTACATATATACATAGGATTACATATCCATTTTTCGTGTCTTTCACGTAGACGCACTTATCACACTCATTTATTTTGAAACCATTGGCTAGAATGGCATGGTCAAAATTCTCATGCCATTGCTTTAGAGCTTGTTTGAGACCATACAATGATTTCGCCAACTTACAGACCTTCCCGCCTTGACCTGGAGCGCTAAAACCCTCAGGTTGCTCCATGTAGATTTCTTCCTCTAAATCTCCATTCAAGAAGGAAGTCTTCACATCCATTTGATGAACCTCAAGCTTACGTAATGCGGCGATAGCTAGTATCATTCTAATGTAGCTTATTCTCGTGACAGGAGAATAAGTATCAAAGTAGTCAAGACCTTCCTTTTCTCTATAACCTTTGATTACAAGCCTTTCTTTGTACTTGTCAATCGAACCATCGGCTCTCATCTTCCTTTTGAAGATCCACTTATAGCCTAGTGGTTTACACCTAGGTGGTAAGTCCACTAGATCCCAAGTATGATTTTGTAAAATCGAGTCAATTTCACTCTTAATCGCTTCTTTCCACACAGGACCCTCAGACGAATTCACAGCTTCTTTATAGCTTTGTGGCTCACTTTCAAGCATATACGTTAGATAATCAGGATCAAATGACTTCTCAGTCCTAATCTGTTTGCTTCGTCTAGGTTCATCCCATTCCTCTTGATCCTCGTGATCATCAGGGACTCCTACATCTTCGTCTACAGACTCAATGGTCCTTTTTGACGATCCAACCCTTTCCTTCGTAGGGAACACATCTTCAAAGAAGTTCGCATTTATTGATTCCATGATTGTGTTCTTGTGAATCTCGGGATGATGAGATTCGTGTACAAGACAGCGATAAGCACTAATTTCATGTGCATACCCTATAAAGATACAATCAACCGTTTTAGGTCCCATATTTAGCTTCTTAGGGGTTGGTATCAACACCTTTGCAAGGCACCCCCCACATTCGCAAGTACGTAAAGGATGGCTTTGTGCCTTTCCACAACTCATGGGGAGTTGCATTCTCATCCTTACGTGGTATCTTATTTAAAAGATAGTTGGCCATCAAAATGGCTTCCCCCCACATGCTTTGTGGTAGCGCAGAACTTATCAACATTGCATTCATCATCTCCTTAAGAGTGCAATTTTTACGTTCAGCCACACCATTTGATTGTGGCGAGTAGGGGGCAGTGACCTCGTGAATGATACCATGTTCAGAACAATAGTCCTTAAATGGCTCTACATATTCTCCTCCATGGTCACTCCTAATCACCTTGATCTTCTTATTAAGTTGATTTTCAACTTCTGTTTTGTAGAGTACGGATTTCTCAATTGCCTCATCTTTGCTTTTCAGCAAGTACACGTAGTAGTATTTCGTGCAATCATCTACGAAGGTGATGAAATACTTGTTACCTTCTCTTGTTTGGACGAACTTGAGATCACAAATATCGGTATGTATCAACTCAAGAGGTTTCGTGTTTCGGTTGACTTGTTTGAAAGATGTTCGAGTCATCTTGGCTTCAACACAAGTTTCACATTTATGATTTGTATCAATTTTCATGTTAGGTATGTTCTCCATGTTAATTAATCTTCTTATCGAATCATAATTAACGTGTCCTAGTCTACCATGCCACAAATTGGAAGACTCAATCATGTAGGCAGAAGAAGAAGCATTAATTTCATCTTTCTTAGGAGGTACAACCATGGTATTCAACTTGAACATACCATCTAGCTCATAACATTTGCCTACAAACATACCTTGCTCAGACAAAACTAACTTATCAGACTCAAACACTAGCTTAAAGCCATGCTTGATCAACACAAAACCGGACACAAGGTTCTTGCGAATGTCTGGCACATACAGAACATTCTTCAAAGCCAATTCCTTCTCAGACGTCATCTTCAGCACCACAGTGCCACGACCTTTCACCTTGGAAGTTGTAGAGTTGCCCATGTAGATGGTTTCGCCATATTCAATTGCCTTGAAGTTTGAGAACACTTCCTTGACTAAGCAGATGTGCTTGGTAGCACCAGTGTCAATCCACCATTCTTTTGGATTGGAGTCCACCATGTTGACTTTAGAAATCACAGCACAAAGATCGATGTCCTCCACATCACGTGCAAGATCGTCAACCATATTAGACTCGTTGTTGGCATTCCTTGGCTTCCTACAGTCAGAGGACTTGTGGCTAATGGTGTTGCAGTTGTAGCACTTGCCAGTGAACTTCGATTTCTTAGCAACTCCACCCTTAGCTCCCAACTTGGATCCTTTCTTTGTCTTGAACTTCTTCGACTTGGAGCTTCCACCCGCCTCCACAAGATTGGCTCTTGCCATAGGCACGGACCCATTGATCCTCTTTTCAGAGTTACAGTTATCCTCCTCAACATGAAGCTTTTGGATTAGATCCCTCAAGGTCATCGCCTTTCGCTTGTGTTTCAGGTAACTCTTGAAGTCCTTCCAGCTTGGAGGCAACTTCTCAATGATGTTGTAGACTTGGAAAGTCTCGCATATCATCATTTTCTCGGCTATCAGCTCATTGATCATCATTTGCAGTTCTTGAGCTTGACTGACTACAGATTTGGCATCAACCATCTTGTAGTCGAGGAACTTTCTAACGACCCACTTCTTGGATCCAACCTCCTCACCCATGCACTCTTGGTCAAGAGTTTCCCAAAGCACCTTAGAAGGCTCCTTCACTTGATACACACTCCAAATGGTATCGTGAAGGCTATTCAAAATGAGGTTACGACAAATATACTCCTTAGAGTTCCATTCCACCGTAGCATTTTGGACTTCCACATTGCTAGTCTCATCCACAACTGGACTATCTTCGCAAACATAGCGCTCCAAACCCAAGTGGACAAGAAGAAGAGCATCTTCTGTTGCCACATCTTGAAGTTCATACCATTATTGAACTTCTCAGGTTTCTCAACATGAGGAACAGCCATAAGATGCACTAATTTATATTAATGCATCAAAGACATGCATTGCATATTGTTAATAGGAATATAATTCGACTACGACATGTATGGCATACGATTTCATCATGTAATTTTACGACTAAAAAAAATCATTCGTTTCAAGACTGTTGAATGTATATTGATAAAACATGTGGAAATTAAATAACGAAATTACACGAACAATTTAACATAAGTAACAGTAATGAAATAGTATTAATTATTCACGCGTACAATTAATAAGCATGTTTCAAGCAATCACATATATCACATATTGATGGAGTTACGAGTACACTCGCTGTACTTGAAATGAATGAGTCCCGTCGTGGACATCGTTCCCTAGGATAAAACCACCGAAGGTAATTTTAACAAGTAAAAATTACCTCGGAGTCACACAAAGCTTGAAGGACTATCACCGACAAAGACAGAGAAAGAAGATAAGACTCAAGTTTAGAAGTAGACGCGATCACTTCAAAATCACCCACGTCCCACGATCAAACAATGCCAAAGCATGCGCTTTAAACAAGCTAACGACCTCAGGATACACCATACTTCAACCAAAAAAGGATGTAGTTGTTGAACTTATGTCATGGGCGGAACTAGGGGGCGAGGGGGTGCTAGCGCCACCCCTAGGATCCGGCGGCCCATAATTTAGGCCTAGAGCCACCGGATTCCACCCCCCCTTGAGCCACCGGCGGGCCGGACGGATCCACCTTCGGCATCGCAGCGGTTAGCTTGAGAAGATGACCAATTTTTTCTTCTTTTTTTTGTTTTCTAACTAAACAAAACGATGTCGTTTACGTCATTTTGTTAAGCTGAAGCCAAAAATAAATTGAGGCCAATTGGGCTGAAACCCAACTGGCCCAAATAATATTTAGCAACCTAATAAAACTTCATTGGCCCAACACAATTGGCAAGCTCTTGCCTTCCTCCAGCCAAAACGCAGATCCGCCGCCTGCCGCTGTCCGCCGTCCTCCGCCGTCCTCCGCCTGCCCCCCAAACATATCCCCCTGGTTCCGCCACTGACTATGACCCAAGTCCTGAACGAGGACCTAGGATGGTCTCTTGCCAACAGACAAGATCGAAGCACAAAAAATTGAGCTCAAACCACCATCATAAAGTTACGTTGAATGAGTACTTTATAAGAAAAGTTTCCTAACACCTTGGTTGAGGTGCGTAGGACCTAGTCAGACCGCTCATATTGTTCAAGACATGCACAAATAGTGGGGCAAATCACATCAAGAAGCAAAAAAGATAATACGCTCCGGTTATTATAGTATCAATTATTCTTTATCCCCTTAAAATTTATTGGATTTTTTGTTTAATTTCCATTTCTATAACTCTCTCCGTTCATTTAATTGTGTCGCACTTTCTTTTTAAGGATGTTCATTCCATTTTAACACTTTCCATATATAATGTAATTTAAGATTTTCTTAACCATTCATTCTATTTTTTCTTCTATCAATCTATTTTAAACTACATATGGTATCTTCTAAAACTTTGCGCCACATATTAAAGTTCCACAAATAGTTGAACAAAGGGAGTAGCTTGATCAGTCATGGTGTACAAACGAAAATAAGCTGCACTACCAACACCAAAAAGGAAGGCCAAGTCATTTTCAAAAGGAAGAAAAGAGGATGCCCAAGTCATATTCATTGATAATCCAGTGCCATTACTGCGTCGGCAAAGAAAGTTATACTCGTTTTGTTTTATTAATAATGGAACACTTTTTAATTTAACATGTATTTCTCATATTGGTATTTTCTCATTACACCAAGTTTAAATTTATTATATTCATTCATTTTATTTTTCTTTCTTTCAATTCAATTTCATCCAATCATTTAGCATCTCTTTAATTCTAACACCCAAAAGTGGCGTGTCACTAATAAAAAAATAGAAGGAGTACCAAATGTAGAGTACACCATTATTTCTTTTCTTTGTCACTAGTGGAGTACCATCGCGCATTACGCGATATCATTAATTAAAGTATTAAAATTAATTTTTATTTAAAATTTTAAAGTTTAGTCATTTAAGAAAAATTATATGAATATCGAATAATTTTAAAGTGAAATAATTAATTAATTTGGAAGACGTTAAATATCGTATATAATAAAAATGGATTAATTTAATATTTCATTCAAATTATTTAAAAATTTATTATTTATATGTTTACATTCATTTTAAAAGGTTATCATAATTTTATGTATGTATCTCATTGCAATTGCAATGAAGAAAAATAAATATCAAATGACCTTATTAGTCTCACTATTATAAAATATCCTCAGTTAACAGTTAGTCAGTCTAAAATAAGACCTTGCCGTATATAAATAAATAAATATGTATACATATTTCTATTAAAAGTACTCTATCATTATATAAAATATATGAACATTTTGTTATTTCATATTATGTGTTTCTTTGGATTTTATTCAATATATATATATATATATATATATTATAATGAAATTTTTATGGTTTTAAATATATCTTTAGAAGTTATATATTTTAATAAGTTATGATTAATTATATATAATAAAAAAATTAAAATCAGTAACATATTATAATATTTGCATGTTAATAAGTTATGATTGATTATACATAGTTAAAAATTGAAACTAGTAACATATTATAATATTGGTATATATGTTATTTTTAGGCAATTTTTTGAGTTTAGGGTAATCAAAATGACTCAAATACCCCGTTTGACAGATAGAAAGCAAATATGGTGCTTGGGATTGGGATTGGGATTATAATATTGGTATATATGTTATTTTAGACAATTTTTGGATTTGGGATAGTCAAAATGTCTCAAATACCCCGACTGACAAACAGAAAGTAAGCAATATCTATTATATAGTGTTTGTGATTAACAAGTTATGATTAATTATATATAATAAAAAATTAAAATCAGTAACATATTATAATACTTGCATGTTAATAAGTTATGATTAATTATACATAGTAGAAAATTAAAACTAGTAACATTGTTAGACTAAATCAGACTCCTGATTAGGTTATGATTTATTCTGATTAGAGTTCTTTCCTTATTATACCTCTATTGTACTCTCTATATATTCAGATATCAATAATACAATTAATTACGGCAAATCATTCTATCATGGTATCAGAGCCAGGTTCTGATCCTACGCCCTAAATTTTAATTTACTGTTCAGCACCTCCCTTTTCCGGCGGAAGTTCCCGGCCAAATTAAGCGTCGGCGTCGGCGTCCAGAGGCGTCGTTCAGGTCGGTCATCCAGAGGCTTCAGGTCGGTCGTTCCGGTATGTCTGACGCGGCACCTGTTTCTACTCCATTTGTTGCTGGTTCTCAGCTTCACAGCTGTACCCGTCCTCCATTTTGGAATCCTATACTTTATCATTCTCTTGTTGGTGCTCTCCAGTATCTCACCATCTCTCGCCCGGATTTGGCATTCTCAGTCAACACGGTGAGTCAGTATCTTCAGGATCCTAGAGATGACCATTTTGCTGCTGTGACTCGGATTTTGCGGTATGTTCGTGGCACTATTCATTTTGGTCTCCAGTTTTGTTCTGCTAGTACTCCTGATGTGCTCGGATACTCTGATGCTGATTGGGCTCGTTGTCTGGAGACTCATCGGTCAACTTATAGTTATGCGATTTTTCTTGGTGGGAATCTGGTTTCTTGGAGTGCCAAGAAACAACCCATTGTTTCTCGCTCTAGCACTGAGTCTGAATACCGTGCTTTCGCCAACACTGCCTCAGAAGTGGTTTGGCTCACTCATTTGCTTCGTGATCTTCGGGTTCCACTTTCTGGTTCTCCACTATTGTTATGTGACAATAGTAGTGCTATCTTCTTGGCTCAAAATCCAATGGCGTACAAGTAGGCGAAGCACATCGACATCGACTACAATTTTGTTCGTGAGTTGGTGACATCCGGAAAGCTGCGCGTTGCTCATGTTCCGACTTCTCTTTAGATTGCAGACATTTTCACCAGGGGGCTCTCTCGTCCGTTGTTCGAGTTCTTCAGGTCCAAGCTGTGCGTCGGCGAGCATCCGACGCTTCGCTTGAGGGGGGGGGGTGTTAGACTAAATCAGACTCCTGATTAGATTATGATTTATTCTGATTAGAGTTCTTTCCTTATTATACCTCTATTGTACTCTCTATATATTTAGATATCAATAATACAATTAATTACGGTAAATCATTCTATCAAACATATTATAATATTGATATATATATTATTTTTAGACAATTTTTTAGGTTTATGATAGTCAAAATGACTCAAATATCCCATTTGACAGATAGAAAGCAAATATGGTGCTTGGAATTGGGATTGGGATTATAATATTAGTATATATGTTATTTTTAAACAATTTTTTAGATTTAGAATAATTAACATGACTCAAATATCCTGATTGGCAGACATAATATAAACAATATCTAGTGTATGTGATTAACGTGTTGGTAATTTTTTTAGTCAAAATACCATCCCTTAACTATTGTGCTTAGCACCGACGCCCCCAGGCCCCAGCCATACGCCTGTTCTCAAGTACTACTATTTTACTAATAAAAAATGTCTCTCAAAAAAGAAAATTGCTAAAACAAGTTTATGGGTAGGGTGAAGATGCCAATTTAATTATGTAATTTTTAAAAGTGTAAATCTAATCATATTATTTGGTTGAAAATGTTAATCTAAGTTTGGAAATGAAAATATGGTCAAAATTATGTAAATTGATCATCATATACCTCTGAAAAAAATTCAAAATTTAGATAATGGAAAATTACAATATTATTCTCATTACTTATTAACCAAAAGTTCTCTTTCATCCTTATTCTCCTTTCTTCCTTTCCCACTCAAACCGTACGTATCTCCTAATGCCAAAGGTAACCCACCCTGTTGCAACCAACCGCTCACGCCAAAGGGGTAAAATGGTAATGAAATTTTCAATTTTAGACCTAGGGGTATTTTTTATTTTTCCAGATAATGTCAACACCGAAATAGTGCAATTTGGGTATATCGGCACAATTGTTCAAAATATTAAAGTTTCACACTTTCAGATTTACAGGGTTAGAATGACACTTTTGTAGAATAATAAGATTAGTTTGTCTTTTGTCCTAAGAATAATTTAATTTAAATAAATAAGGTTGTGTTTGGTAGGACTTATAAATTGCTTTGCTTATAAACTAAACATTTTTTAATTTTTGGTAGAGTAAAACAATTTATTTTAAAAGTATAAACTATTTTTGAAAAAATAAATAGAATGTTGGTCTCCCTCGTACTTTCAAAATAAACCAACTTTGCTCATAAGCACAATCCACCCAAACACACCCTAAAGTAGATAATTGATCTAACATTATACAAAATTATTTTATAATTGATCTAACTAATGGGTGATTTGATATACACATATTTTTTTTATTGCAACGAAATTCTTATAACATTGAATAACTTTTTAAAATGTATCGCGATGTATAAAAAAAATTATAGTTTGAACTTAAAAATTATTGAACCGAGATTTTTCTTGATTGGTGTAATCATTAGACGATTTAACAAGATACTTTATCTATCTCAAAATATTAATAATTTAATCTTAAACATAAAAATTATTATAAATAATTTAAGCATGATCTAACATAAAACTCTCGGTTTTTGTTTGATTTTATTTTTTAGTTATTTAATAAAGAGATATTTTAGTTGACAGGCGTATGATTAACGTTTAATTGTGCAAAAAATTAGCCACCCTCTGTAAACATTTACCCAAATAATTAAATACCAACGGCATCTGAAAGAAGCACTTAAATAAACATCACATATAAGACACCTTTAATGTTTGTGATTTGAGATAAAACACTCCGTTAATGATTACTAAAGACTCCAAATCAAGCAGTAACTCTCAATCACCACCAGTGGGAAAACCACCGCAACTTGGTGTGGGCCACGCTCCTGCTCCCCCCTGTTAACTAATCACCGAAAACGCGCTTTTCTTCCCTCTGTCCGCCACCACCACCACCACCACCTTCACTCCCGCCGCGTGTTCTCTCCCTCCTCTCTCCTCTCTCCTCTCTCCGCCGTTTGCATTCTCGGATCGGAGCGTATTCTTCACGGTCAAATAATGGCGACGGGGAGGTTTCGGGGCTCCCGAGATCGGCCGGCGGGTGTCGCCAGCGGCTCCAAATCGACATTCAAGCTCTTCGTCTCCGGAGCAGTCCTCCTCCTCTGTTTCCTCTCCGTTACCGTCTTCTCCCTCCGCGAATCGTCCTCTATTTCCTCCGATCTCGACCGAGTGAGTTCTAATTTCATTTCTTTCGTGTTTTTAATGTTTAGACATTTAATTTTACCTTGCATTTTTGGCTAGGTTGCGAGTATTTATGATTGTTTCCCATATATCTATTTTTCTGCGGATATACTAGCGTATTCCATCGCGTATTTGGCTACTCCGATTAAACGAAGAATTATTAACTTCATTGTGCTAATTGCTATTCAATATTTTGTGAATTTGTGCTGACTCAACTCCTTTTGCCGCTTTAGGTTATTTATATATTGCTCAATGCTCAATTTGTGCGTTTTACATAAGTTTGTTTGTGGCTCATTGTGTGCTTGTGTGTGCGTGTGCTTTGGGCAGGGTTTCCATTTTGGTGCAAATGTGATTGGGAGGGCGAGTAGATCGATGTTAGCTTTGAAATCAGATCCGTTGAAGCCGAGATTGGATCAGATCCGAAAGCAAGCTGATGATCACCGATCTTTAGTTCAGGCATATGCTGCATATGCTAGGAAGCTCAAGCTTGAGAACTCGAAGCTAGTGAGGGTATTCGCGGATTTGTCCCGTAACTACACTGAATTGCTCGTCAAGCCTGCCTATAGGGATCTATTTCACATGGATGCTAGCTCAATTGACGAGTCGATGCTTCGGCTGCTTGAAAAGGAGGTGAAGGAAAGAATTAAGGCAACTCGGCAAGTGATTACGGAGGCGAAAGAGAGTTTTGATAATCAGCTCAAGATTCAGAAATTGAAGGATAATATATTTGCTGTGAATGAGCAGTTAACAAAGGCGAAGAAGCAGGGGGCTTTCTCGAGTTTGATTGCTGCCAAGTCAATTCCCAAGAGCTTGCATTGTGTGGCTATGAGGCTGATGGAAGAGCGAATTGCTCACCCAGAGAAGTATAATGATGAAGGCAAGCCTACTCCACCCGAATTTGAGGATCCTAAGCTTTATCACTATGCCATTTTCTCAGACAATGTTGTTGCTGCCTCTGTTGTGGTGAATTCTGCCGTCATTAATTCAAAAGAGCCATGGAAGCACGTGTTTCATGTGGTGACCGATAAGATGAACCTTGGGGCTATGCAAGTCATGTTCAAGGTTAAGGACTACAATGGGGCTCACATCGAAGTGAAGGCTGTGGAAGATTACAAGTTTCTGAATTCTTCATATGTCCCAGTTCTTAGACAGCTTGAATCTGCAAATTTGCAGAAGTTTTATTTTGAGAATAAGCTGGAAAATGCCACGAAGGATACAACAAACATGAAATTTAGAAATCCTAAGTATCTCTCAATTTTGAATCATCTGAGGTTCTACTTACCAGAGATGTACCCGAAGTTGCATAGGATCTTGTTTTTGGACGATGATATTGTTGTGCAGAAGGATTTGACTGGGCTTTGGAAGATTGATATGGATGGGAAGGTGAATGGCGCTGTGGAGACATGTTTTGGCTCATTTCACCGGTACAAACAATATATGAATTTTTCTCATCCTTTAATTAAAGCTAAATTCAATCCCAATGCATGCGCGTGGGCATATGGTATGAATTTCTTTGACTTGGATGCTTGGAGGAGAGAGAAGTGTACTGAAGAATACCACTACTGGCAGAATCTGGTAAGATTACTCGTTTATGTATATCTGCCTCTTGATTAGCTGCTTCAGTTCGCTAGTTTTCTCTTTTGCATGCGATCCATTACTGTGTGTTACCTATAATGAGTAATACTAGTCTTTACTTAAAGATACATAGATTACAGTGTTTCTTGTGCCTTTTGGGTGCCATTAGCAACTCATTCCCCCCCCCCCCCCCCCCCCCCCCCCCCTACTTGTAGTATCTGCAATTCTGATTTCTGAGTATGAGGCCACAACTTATAATCTTCAAAATTCTGTTTTACACATAATCTCGTGGTGTCACATTTCCTCATATAGTTAGTACCTTGATGATGTGTAGAATTTTATTACATTATTTGATTTTATTTTATTTTTACTTTGACAGAATGAAAACCGTACACTCTGGAAATTGGGAACATTGCCTCCCGGTCTCATCACATATTATTCGACAACAAAACCCTTAGACAAGTCTTGGCATGTATTGGGTCTTGGTTACAATGCTAACATTGAGAAGGCTGAGATCGTCAATGCTGCAGTTGTGCACTTCAATGGGAATTCCAAACCATGGCTTGACATCGCCATGGTGCAGTACAGGCCCCTTTGGACCAAGTATGTCGACTATGCAAATGAGCATATCAAATCATGCAATTTTGGCCTGTAACTTAGATTGTGGTTGCATCTCTGTTGGAGAATCATCAAAAGCGAGGTTCCTCAACAACTAGTTATGCGGCCTATACTTCTCTCTCACACATGAATCGATATTGTTGTTTAATGCTGTCCTTGCCTCGTGAACTTATTAGCGTTTATTGCTTCTATACTAGTTTAGTGTAATGCTTTTCAATTGTTCATAATGTTTTGACTTTAAACTTATATTCATTGGCTAAGAGAAGTTAACCTTTATAGAATATTTTGTTTCCTTTACTTAAATAGTTGATATTCACCATCATGTTTTAAGTTTAGCATAGTAATGATGTCAAAATTCTGCCTAGACAGAGTACATTAGATATTGTGCCATAACTTATTTGTATAGCCTGGTTAAGCTTCTTTCAAAACCACATTTTCTTTCTGAGGTGATTTTTGAGATCCTATAGTTCGTAAAATTTCCGGCTACTGATTACTGTATGTACCTTTATGGTAGTTTAAGGTAGAGGACAGGGGATTTAGCATATACCTTCTTGCTTATGACGTGGTGAGTGATAAGTTAAAATTTCACTGTATACGTATAGAACTGTTCCGCTCTCATGTTCCTGTATTCATCAATTTTACCTACTTTAGTAGGTATCAACAAGATTCGACTTGTGAAGATATCTGCTGAATTGTTAATTGTAGAAATTTGTAACTGTGAAATTGCAATGCTTAGTTTGTGAATGTGATTTTGTGATTATGTGCAATAGTTTATTAACTTTTGGTATGTGGTCCTTTTGTTGAAGAGTATATTTTGTATACAAGCAAAAGCCAAATGTATTGATGTGCAAGGTGCATTCCCTTTGTGCAACACACGATTAAAGTGATTATACTGCCCATTTTTTTACATTGCATGCCCATCTTTGGTTGCATGCCTCTGGTTGCATAATTTTTACCACATTCTCTATGTCTGACATTGATGCATTTATAGTGCTTGAATGATGACTCTGATTGGGTTGGGGGCTGCAATTAAGCAGACTGATTTACCAGGATTGGACAGTAGAAAGTGGTTATCCAAATGGACAACGAAAGCAGTGACCTGAATAAGTGAAGCTTTTTGGTTATGGGAAACAGAGGTGGTGACTGAATTGTTCTTAGTGCATGACAAAACTTTAGGTGTATAATTATTGGAGAAGTGGAAAATGTCACTGCACTCGCACTCACCCTCACCCTCGAGCACAGCTTTTTTATCCATGCAATTTGATAAGACTAGTGTGGCGAGACCGCGTGGTGAGCTTATATTAAATTATAGAAATACTATAGGAATGCTACGATATAGGAATATTAAAAGAGCAGTAACTGAAGCTGCAAATGTACCAATTTTACATGTAATTGAAGTGTGGTGTGGTTGAAGAGGACGATTTGAGAGGTACGGATTCGCGAGGTAAAGGTTTAGGTGAGGAGGTCCAATGAAACCCCTCCACCTGAAACTTCACGTCTCGAATGGGTACCTCTTGAGTAGGCACCTCTCGAATAGACACCTCTCGAATAGTACCTCTCGAACCCATCCAATGGAACTGCTCCACCTGAAACTTCATCTCTCGAATGGTACCTTTCGAACTCATCCAATGGAACCCCTCCACCTGAAACTACACCTCTGGAATGGAACCTCTTGAACCCATCGAATGGAATCCCTCCACTTGAAACTTAACCTCTCGAATTGTACCTCTTGAACCCACCCAATGGAACCATTCCACCTGAAACTACACATCTCGAATGGATCCGACGGAACCCCTCCACCTGAAGCTTCACCTCTCTAATGGGTACCTCTCGAATGGGAACCTCTCGAACCCATTCAATGGAACCCGTTCACCTGAAATTTCACCTCTCGAATGGGTACATCTCGAATGGATCCAACGGAACCCCTCCACCTGAAACTTTACCTCTCGGATGGGGTGCCTCTCAAACGGAACCGCTCGAATCGGTACCTCTATGATGGGTACCTCTCGAGTGGGCACCTCTCGAATGGTACCTCTCGAACCCATCCAATGGAACCACTCCACCTGAAACTTAACCTCTCGAATGGGTGTATCCGAATGGGTCCAACGGAACCCCTGCACCTGAAACTTCACGACTCGAATGGGTACCTCTCGATTAGGTACCACTCGAACCCAACCAATGGAACCCCTCCACCTGAAACTTTACCTCTTGAATGGGTACCTCTCGAATGGTACCTCTCAAACCCATCCAATGGAACTACTCCACCTAAAACTTAACCTCTTGAATGGGTACATCTCGAATGGATTCAACGGAACCCCTCCACCTGAAACTTCACGTCTTGAATGGGTACCTCTCGAATGGAACCTCTCGAACCCATCCAATGGAACCACTCCACCTGAAACTTCACCTCTCGAATGGTACCTCTCGAACCCATCCAATGGAACCCCTCCACCTGAAACTGCACCTCTCGAATGGGTACATCTAGAATGGATCCAACGGAACCCCTCCACCTGAAACTTCACTTCTCAATTGTGCACCTCTCAAATGGAACCTCTCGAATCAGTACCTCTAAAACCCATCCAATGGAACACCTCCACCTGAAAGTTTACCTCTCGAATGGATACCTCTCGAACCCATCCAATGGAACTCCTTCACTTGAAACTACACCTCTCGAATGGGTACTTCTCGAATGGATCCAATGGAACCCCTCCACCTAAAACTTCACCTCTCGAATGGAACCTCTCGAATCGGTCCCTCTCGAACCCATCCAACGGAACCCCTCCGCCTGAAACTTAACCGCTCGAATGGGTGCATCTCGAATGGATCAAACGGAACCCCTCCAGCTGAAACTTCACGTCTCGAATGGGTACCCTCCACCTGAAGCTAAACCTCTCAAATGGATCCAAAGGAACCCCTCCACCTGAAACTTCACCTCTCGAATAGGTACCTCTCGAGTGGGCACCTCTCGAATGAGTACCTCTCGAATGGTACCTCTCGAACCCATTCGAGTGGGCACCTCTCGAATCGGCACCTCTAGAACCCATCCAATGGAACACCTCCACCTGAAAGTTCACCTCTCGAATGGTACCTCTCGAACCCATCCAATGGAACCCTTCCACCTGAAGCTACATCTCTTGAATGGGTACATCTGGAATGGATCCAACGGAACCCCTGCACCTGAAACTTCACGTCTCGAATAGGTACCTCTCGAGTGGGTACCTCTGGAATGGGCACCTCTCGAACCCATCCAACGGAACCTCTCCACCTGAAAGTTCATCTCTCAACCCCATCAAATGGAACCCCTCCACCTGAAGCTACACCTCTCGAATGGGTACATCTCGAATGGGTCCAACGGAACCCATCCACCTGAAAGTTCACCTCTCGAATGGGCACCTCCCATCCAATAGAACCCCTCCACCTGAAATTACACCTCCCGAATGGGTACATCTCGAATGGATCCAACAG
The DNA here is from genome assembly GCA_037428765.1 of Rubia yunnanensis. NCBI lineage: Eukaryota > Viridiplantae > Streptophyta > Magnoliopsida > Gentianales > Rubiaceae > Rubia > Rubia yunnanensis. Next base: position 17,856,825 of record CM075062.1, read on the forward strand.
AACCCCTCCACCTAAAACTTCATCTCTCAAATGGAACCTCTCGCATCGGTACCTCTAGAACTCATCCAATGGAACCCCTCCACCTGAAAGTTCACCTCTCGGATGGGTACCTCTCGAATGCGAACCTCTCGAAATGGGTACCCCTCAAACTCTAACCTCTCGAATCCCCCCCCCTCCCACTCGAACTCTAACCTCTCGAATCTCCACTGGAAACTTCACATCATGAATCCTTACCTCTCGAATCCCTACATCTGAATCCTCTTCACCTGAACCATCACCTCTCGAATGGGTACCACTCGAACCCATCCAATGGAAGAATAAATGGTAAACTGGCTTCCTGTCTGCTTGCTCGATCGTGTGTACCTGCTTTCTTGTGTGGCCAGGAAAAGTGGCTATCAATTTTAAGGCTTTAAAAGGACGGGGGGCAACCATGCATGGTACTTCTCGACCCTGTCTCCGAGGGACAGTTGAACGAGCGACTCATGAATGCTGCCGGGTCGGACGAGCCAATAACTCGAACGCGTTCGGTCTGTTTTTTGAGCAAGAATCACAGCCTTACCTTATTATCTTCACCATGATACGGACTCCAAGTTCTTATGGCGGAGCACGAGGTCTGTCAGCTTAACTATTGCTTCTCTCATCCGTACGTAGGCGAAAGGGAAGTTGCATGAGAGAGCTAGCTTGTATAAGAGGACTAAAAAAAGGCCCAACTCGTACTAAGGCTAGAGGTACTACTCTTCCTAAATTCCTAACGTGGATAAGGCGTCTCCTATGTTTACTGTGTCTAACAGTAATACCAGCTCTCCCCTTAGTCTAAATAGTCACCATTGATATCCACACATCTGAGATTGCAAAATGTTCGGGAGTTCCTCTATTCAACCCTTTTCCTTCTTCTTGTTGGTGGGATATCTCGTTCGTACACATCTTCTCTTTGTTTCCCGGGTCTTTAGTGAGTTACAGACAGAGTTCGAAAGGGTCAAATCTTTGATGATTCCTCGCGGGAACACACGAAACAAAGATATGAACTGGTAAAAATAGAATATAATATCTTGGTCCATGGAGTCCCAAGAAGGTAAGAACTCCAACCTGTCTGAGGCCTTTTCGGCCAAATACAATAAAAAAAGTAGGACCTGCGCTATGAGCAAGCTGCGCGACGCCGCTCCGGTTCCGAAACAACTTGGGCGAAATAGGGTTCTACCGGGATTTTTAAGTTTTCGCCATTGATTACTGGTTGAGCCACTGGAATGGAATGAGATAAGAATCTCTGGAGATCTTTCTTCTCCACTTACTCGTAACTTTATTCTGTAGAAGACTTCTTCCGAATGGCATAATTGTCTGCTAAAAAGAGATGCAGCTATGTTAAAAAGACAATTCTCTCATTTGCAAAGATATATATCTGGGCGGGATTAAATATATGACACGGTTACCCGATATTGTAATCATCGTTGATCAGCACGAAGAATATACGACCCTACGGGCTTTAGGAATTCCAACTTTTTAATCGATACAAATTGTGACCCCTCGGGAGAATCGATGACTGCATCTTTGATGCAGAGTACATCTGAGAATTCTTAATTGGCTAGTTGTAAATAGCCCCGGGGCTATGGAACAAAGGCGGACCTACACCGAGGTATTGACGGTGATTTAAAAATCTCACAGAATGTGATACAATGAGATAAAATGCAAAGACAGGGAACGGGTTACCTACTCTTAACGGTCAAAGCGAGCCCCTTTCTTTGATTCTGAATTCTTTAACTTTAATTCAGAATGAATCCAATCTCCCCAAGTAGGAGATTCGAACCTACGACCAATCGGTTAACAGCCGACCGCTCTACCGCTAAGCTACTGAGGAAGAATGGTAGATCTCATAGATGTTCTCAACCCAAATATGAGCTAAAATCCCCCGGAACTTCTTCGGAGTAGCTCCCTTCCATGCCTCATTTTAGAGCTCAAAGTGGCTCTATTTCCCCATATCCCAATTCCATTCATTTAATATCCCTTTGGTGACATAAGAGATGTCGTTTCTAGTCTATATTTATTTTCCCCCTCCACCTGAAACTACACCTCTCGAATGGGTACATCTCGAATGGATCCAACGGAACCCCTCCACCTGAAACTTCACCTCTCGAATGAAACCTCTCGAATCGGTACCTCTAGAACCCATCCAATGGAACACCTCCACCTGAAAGTTCACCTCTCGAATGGTACCTCTCCAACCCATCCAGTGGAACCCCTCAACCTGAAACTACACCTCTCGAATGGGTCCAACGGAACCCCTCCACCTGAAACTTCACCTCTCGAATGGGTACCTCTCGAATGGGTACCTCCTGAATGTGTACCTCTCGAATGGTACCCGTCGAACCCATCCAAGTGAGCACCTCTTGAATCGGTACCTCTAGAACCCGTCCAATGGAACACCTCCACCTGAGAGTTCACCTCTCGAATTGGTACCTCTCGAACCCCTCCACTTGAAACTACACCTCTCGAATAGGTACCTCTTGAATCGGTACCTCTAGAACCCATCCAATGGAAACCCTCCACCTGAAAGTCCACTTCTCGAATGGATACATCTCAAATGCGTACCTCTTGAAATACCTCTCGAAATGGGTACCTCCCGAACTCTAACCTCTCGAATCCTCCCCCTCGAACTCTAACCTCTCGAATCTCCACTGGAAACTTCACATCTCGAATCCTTACCTCTAGAATCCCTACACCTGAACCTCTGAACTTCAACATTCACCTCTCGAATTGCTACATCTCCCCCCTCCACTTGAACCCTCTCCACCTGAACCATCACTTCTCTAATGGGTACCTTTTGAACCCCTCCACTTGAACCTCTTCAACTGAACCTTCACCTCTCCACCTGAACCTTCAGCTATCAAATTGGTAACTCTCGAACCATTACCTCTCGAACCCCCCCCCCCACTCGAATTCTCACCTCTCGAATCTCCACTGGAACCTTCACTTCTCGAACCTCGAATGGGTACGTCTCGAATAGGTTCCCCTCCAATGGTTACCCAAAACGACGTCATTTTGGGCAGTCACCTGGCAGCACCTATAGACGCACATGACCACGCCGCAATGTTTGAAAAAGGGGATGCACAAAATGACAAAAATGATGCCCAAAACGGCACCATTTTGGGTGGCTGCTTGAGAGCACATGCAGGGGCACACGTTCGGCTTACCTGCGAAATGACCAATATGCCCCTGACGATGGTTGGCACAAGCGTGTGGTTCCGGAGTATTTCTTTTATATAGTAACCAAATGAAATCCAATGAAACACCAAACTCTAGCCTAACATTTTTATACTCCTAAGTGAACCTTTTAACTTCCGGTGGAAATTCTCGTTACTTACTCCTCCGTGCTAGTAAGAGTTTTTGCTTTCTATTTTCGTCTAACCCAATTAAAGATATTTATTTTTATTATTTTACTATTTGATATTAAATTTGTGGCTGAAATTTGGCCATCCACACTTGCCCTACCACATCTGTTTGCATAAATACTAATGCAAAAAGGTAAAAGAAACCTTTGGTAGAGACATGAAGTATTATTTATGGAAATAAAGGATCTCCATGGTTGGCTGATAAGTGATGTGAGTTTATGATGTGTGAATTTGAATTACTGAGATAATCTGACTGATACGATGTTCATTTATTAATCGTTTACAATATGGAAAAGTCTTGGGAAAGACGGTATTTCTATATGCTTATGGAAAGATGGAGTTTAATTAGAATAATAAAAGGTAAAAGGTCTTAGTTGCAATATTAAAAGTTTATTATGCAACGTGTAGTAGTTATAAAGTTTACAACCCGATTCATGCAACCCAAAAAATTTATCTTCATTTCTTGTAATTTGCACTTTAAACCTTGGTTTTTCCATGGCTTATGGAAAGACCATCTTTCAAGAGACAAATTCTTATAATATTTATAGTTAGAGTTCGTCTCCTATGAGATCGTCTCATGGTGAGACCAGGGACTAGATGCAAAATAAGAGAAGGGAAAATCAAATCCGGGGGCAGAATATGGAATACTTTGGACTCGTGGTATAAAACAAAAAATGTGAAAAGAGTAAGGGACTAAATTGCAAATATTAGAACACTACCCAAAAAATGCGTCTTCCTTCATCTGCATTGATTGCTACGCGGGCACTGCCTCGTCTGCTCCGCCATCGTCGTCGCCTCGTCTGCTCTGCCATCGCCGCTGCCTCATCTGCTCCGCCATTGCCACCGCCTCGTCTACTCCGCCATTGCCGCCAATGAGGCCTCGTTGTCATCTCGTTGCCTCACCTTCTCCGTCGTCGCCTTGACGAAGGTTGAATCGACGAGGCTGAGCTCCATTTTCGATGACGGTTGAATCGGCAAAGGTTGAATTGACACGGCTGAGCTCCACTGAATTTGAGATTAGCGCCTGACCGCGAGGCTGAGTATCGGATTTGAGGTTCAAGGTTGAATTGATGAAGGTTAGGAGCGGCAAATGTTGAATCGACGGATACACCTAGGTTTCTCTGTCTATTAAGATTTGCGTCCGATTCATATTTTCCTAGCCTTACAGCTCCGACAAGGTAGCGATTGTGCCGTTTCAGATCCGCATCCGATTCAGAAGGAATTCTCTGGTATTTCAAAAGCCAAGGTTCATCACTGGTGACCGGAGCTCCTCGAATTCGACGGGAAATTGACCGCCGTGACCGGAGCTCCTGACAAATTCGAGGACCAGTGTGTATCTTTCCAAGTTCTTTGAATGATTGAATAATGCTGCATTTAACACATACTTTGTTGCAGGTGCTTTGGTATGCAATCACCAACTACAAAACATGGATATTTGTGTTCCTCTACTAATACTATATGGGAATTTTGTTGCATGAACTTAACACTCAAATCAAAGAGAGTAGTCAAAGTAAAAACATAAACATCATATTAAAAATATTGAACCATCATATTATAAATACTGGAACATCAAATTAAAATTGTAAAAAATACACATCAAAATCAAGCTAAATTAGTTAAAACAGATCAAAATACACATAATCTTTAGTTGATATAAAATTAGCTTGTTGAGACGTGATTATTATTTACCGTCATACTGTGATGTTACACTGTAATGCTGTGATGGGTCAATTTTTTGTGTGTGATGTTACATTGTAATGCTGCGATGGTTCAATTTTTGTGTGTAATGTTTTACAAGTATCGATGAAGATGTTGATTTAAACAAGATAATCATATGTTCCGTTGCACTTATGCATTCCATTGTTATTGCATTTCAAATAACTTGTTAAACATCATTCATTACAACAAATGTTCAAATGCCCTAAAACTTCGCTAACATAAAAACTGAAAAAATTCAGATCAAGCTAAAACATCAATAACTATCAAACGCCTCAACACTAACAATCAGTCATCATAACTAAAAAAATTAATGACAAACAATACATCCCAAGCAATCAAATTAAATCCCCCCCCAAAAAAACTTATTTCCCCTCGTTGCGCACTTGTTCAAGAAATCGCCTTTTCTCTTGCTAGTTTTGAAGATGGTGGCTCTTCTACTCCACCAACGCCAAGATCAAAGGTCGGCCCCGGTCCTCTGTTCAAGGGAGCATCTTCAGGAGCATAATTCCTCATAGCTTGTTTTTATTACCTCATCAATGGCATCGTAAAGCTCTACCTTGGAAAGTGTTCATGTGAAAAAAATAGAAAACATCACATACAGTAATAAAAATATCAATGTCTGAAATTAAAACAGCACAATAGCACATATAACATGACTAACAACTACATTGTGAAACATTAAATACAATATTTAAAATAGCAATATCAAAATATTAAAGCATCAATCAGTATATTAAAAGAACGAAACTGAACATCAATTGCATGCTTAAATATGAAAACACCACGAGCATCAAATACTGAAATTAAAATATCACACCAACACAAATAAAAGTACTTAAAACCTAAGGCATGAAACATCACACAAAAAAACCAGAAACATCAACAACATTATGTAAACATCACATCTGAAAAATAACAAAAATTACAGATCCCACTTCCTTCTCGAATGCAACAAAGGGCAAGTGGTCTTAGACATCTAAGAAAAGCAACAACAACACAAAAATTTGCACAAATCGTAACAAATCCTAAGATATCACACACAATCAAAATTGAACATCAATTGCACACTTAAGCATGAAAACACCACAAGCACCAAGCGCTGAAATAAAAATATCACACAAACGCTAATAACGGTATTTAAAGCCTAAAACCTGAAACATCACATTGAAAACAAAAAACACCATTACATGTACCTGAAACATCACAGATGAAAATTAAGACTAATCCTTCTTCCTTCTCGATTGCAGCAGTAGTGATGCAAATCTTCTTAGACATCTAACAAACAGCAGCAACAACACAAATATTGGCATACATAAAAAACTCTAAGATATCACACACACAATCAAAACAACAAAACTAATCATCAATTGCACACTTAAAATACTACAAGCATCAAATACTGAAATTAAATCATCACACCAGCACAGATAACAATACGTGAACCCTAAACATGAAACAAAACACAGAAAACCTGAAACATCAACAACAGTATTTAAAAAATCACATCTGCAAAATAATAAAATTTATAGATCATATTTTCTTCTCGATTGCAGCAACAGTGGCAAAAGTATTTTTAGACATTTAAGGAACATCAACAACAACAAAATTAGCACAAATCATAACAAAATCCTAAGATATCACACACAATAAAAAATTGAACATCAATTGCACACTTAAGCATGAAAACACCACAAGTGTCAAGCACTGAAATTAAAACATCACAACAACACTAATAACAGTACTTAAAGACTAGAACCTTAAACATCACACTGAAAACGATAAACATCATTAACCGTAATTGAAACATCACAGCCAAAAATTCAGAAAACTTACAAACAATTTTTCCTTCTCGACTGAAGCAGTAGTGATATAAATCTCCATAGAAATCTAACAAACAGCAACAACAACACAAATAATAGCACAAATCCGTAAGAACAACTCACAAAACACAAAAAAATAGAGAAATCATAAAATATTAAGACATTGAACAACATAAACCCTAGAAAATCACATGAACCAAAAAAGGCAAACAAAAATTGAAAAAACAACAAAATACGCATAAAAACTCTGAGCAAAAATATTACCTTCTAAGATAAACACAAAACAAAGCTCTATTGCGTCCGTCCACCAGAAAATTTGCTAGAAACTCCAAAAATAACGACGAATCACTGCACGCAACAAAGAGGGGGGAAATGGAGATAATGAGCGGTTGAATGGAAGAAAATGAGCTTGAATTGAAGAAGATGGAAGAAAAATTGAGAGGAGAGAGAATAAGGAGATTTGAGTTGGGGAGAGAATGAGAATGAAAGGAGGAGACTCGGCCGAGAATAGGAGAGAGGAAAGGAGAAAGAAATTTTTTGAAAATATAAGAGAATAATGAGGTTAGGTTGATATTTATACATGGATTTAAATGTTAAATAGTGAAATTTTACATCCAACTCCTAGACTTTTATTGCTTTAATTAGAAACCTCATTTGCAATTAAATCCATGATCTCACCATGAGGCGGTATTATACAAAACATTGTCTTATAGTTATTGATAACATATATATATGGCATTGATTCGAATACCATATTCCTAATTTAATTAAGCATCTGTCATAGTACTCTTTATGGTTTTATTTTATTGAGAAAAGTGATTTTATAATCCAACCTATTTCACATAAGTGTCAATATAACTTTTTGATAATTGAAAGTGCAAATATAATCCTATATGGTCGATGTAAGTGCAATTTAACCCATTATGACAATTTAAGGCCAGATTTGATTGAAAAGACAATTTAACACCTCTGGAACATAAAATTAAATAATGAAATTACAGTTATGACCCCAAACCCTATTAGCTTCTTTCTTCTATTTTTTTCTTCCCGACGTCACAAAATCATTTCTTCTTCCCGATGTCACAAAATTAACCCAACATCATCATTTCTTCTTCCCCTTCTTTTACCGACGAGTAATGTTCCAATCAGATCTGATAGCTGGAGATGTCCACCACGCCGATTACGTCGTCATTTTGGTGTTATCGATGTACAACGGTACGAGGTTTGTGAAATTGAGGTTTTGGCAGACAGAGAATGGTGAGGCCGGTGGTGGTCATGGAGGTGGGGAATGGAGTTAAGAGTTCTACTACGATGATGAGTCCTGGTCGGGGCTTCGACTGCTGCCATCGAGTAGGGTTCTGGGCTATGGGTTTGATAGCGCGACTGTGAGGAGAGCAGTGTGACACTAAAGTTTCAGTGGGTGAGTTTGGCGATGGTAGCACGTTGTGCGTCGGTGAGGGTTCCGGGTTTGATAGTGCGACAATGAGGGTGAGAGAAATGCGGTGCTAGGGTTTCGGTGGGTGAGTTGGTCGTTGGTGGTGGGTTGTGCGTCTGTGGGTGAACTAGGTGGTGGTGCTGGGTTGTGGTCGCGTCGAGCGGTGGTAGTGCTTGGTTATGGTGGTGTCGAGCATTGGTGGGTGAGTTGGGGGTGGGATGGTGGTGGTGGTGGAAGTGACGGGGTGTGTAAGGGTGGTGGTGGTGGGGTTGGCTGGAGGTGGTGGTGGTGGTGGTTGGAGGCTGAGCGGCAACGACCTGGTGGTGGTCGTCGTGGGCTGGGGGCAAAATTGTCCTAGCACTTTTAGGTTTAAGTCAAAAGGACATTTTAGTTATTTTATGTGTGTTCAATATTGGCCAACGCCGGAAATGTTGTTTAGGGTTTATTGGCAATTACATTAAATTGGTAGAGTTATTTTTGCACTAAAAATTATCTGAGATTTATATTGACACTTATTCAAGTAGGTAGAATTTTATTGGTACATATCCTTATGTTATTTTGTCTTGAAATCTTCGTTTTCACCACTAAAGCATTATTAATTTTGAGGGATCTCATTACTAAATTTATCCATGATTTGGTTGTGAAGCGAGTTTCGCTCCTTTCAAACATTTGCGCTCAAAATGTTAATAATTCCTCTTGATTATTTATAAAATAGAAGAAGAAAATTTGTTTATATAACCCTCGGTTCTTTTATGTGTGCAATCAGGGTTGTTCCCAACAATTTAGAGGTCCTGTGCAAAATAAAAAATGAGGCCCCCTAAATACATTAACATAAAATTATCAAACCAAATTTATATTATTTAGACATAACGGATTTTTAAAACAAAATATAAAGATAAAAATAAATTAATAATACTACTTAATTACCAATAAATATAATATAAAAAATACTATAAGTTGAGTTCTTACAAGTAGGAAGATACTTTAGGCATGTTTCCGGATAAACAAGCCTCCACCCCTGTGTTAGTTGTTTTCCGGCCAGATGCCTAAAGCTTTCTGTTTAGTTTTAATTCTACATAAGCTTACTTAAATCGAATCATCCTTCTAACATTCTTAGATGCAAAATCATCAACTAAATCTTCATAATTAATTGTTTCCAAAACATCATTCATAGTTGCCATCAATGCCAAACCAGTAAGTCTTTCTTGTGCCATCGTGGATCGCAAATATGACTTCAACAATTTCAACTTGGAAAAACTTATTTCTGAAGATGCAACAGTCACGGGAATAGTCAACAAAATTCTATATGCAACAATACAGTTAGACAAATAATCACGATTCTATAAAAACTTTAAAATATCTAATGGTCCCATGTTTTCTAGAGGCAAAGATTCTCTAAGTAACTTTAACTCAATATACAATTCATTTCCATCAATATCAGATTGTCCCTTATTTTGAAGTGCAATTTCAAATTGAGCACGAGAAGATTTCAAACTTGCATCATCAAGGGATCGTAGATTATAAGAAGTAAATAGAAAGCCAAAGATTTTTTTCATATTCTTTGAATTGCTCAAATCGACTATTAAGAGAAATAATAGCTCAATCAACAATATATAAAAATAATTAACTCTAAAAGAGTCATCTCCAGATTGTTCAGTTGCTGCCCTATTTGAATCCTCATAAAAAAAAGTTTCCTTCAAATTTCACGTCTTTGAGGAAAAACGGGATCAATGTTCATCTTTATGGCAATCTCATTTGCAGTTTCTAAAGCCTTTTGATAACTCGTTTCTCTAAATTTCTCAAAAAAAGTAGTTAAATCCTTTATTTTTTAATAGCTTCATCAATTAGCACATCATTCGATTGTACATTCTTACTAATCGAGTTAACAACAAAAAGAACTTCAAACCATATAACTATTTCTACCAAAAACTCAAAATCACCAAGTTCATTATTCGCTAAAGATTTACCTTCACTTCTTATCTTAGAATCAAGATCAGATTCTCCTACTTGGAGTAGAGCCTTACGTACATCATCCATTTGGAATCTTATAGCATTAACATTTTCAACACGACTTTCCCAACGAGTAGAAGACAATGACTTAAGAGTCAATCCTTTAACATTATCTTTCGCAAAATTTTCACCTTTTTGTAGAATGTGAAAATATAGTATAAATACGCTAATGATTCCAAAAAAAATCCATAGCTTTACCACACGTATTAGCCATGTCACATAACAACAAATTAAGACCATGACAACCACAAGGAGTATAAAATGCTCTAGGATTTAGATCTAAAAGTCTTCTTTGTACTCCATGATGTTTTCCTTTCATATTTGCTCCATTATCATAACCATATCCTCGTACATTATCAATGTTAAGACTAAGATTTTCTAATTTCAATTGTAAAACATCTAAAAGCCCTTGACCACTCGTATCACCCACATTTAGAAATCCTAGAAAAGATTCCTTAACAGTCACAGGTTTTGAAGAAAAATCTATATATCTTAATATTAAAGTCATTTGTTCTTGGTGGCTAACATCAGGAGTACAATCAAGTATAACAGAAAATTACTTTGCTTGTTTAATTTTCTTTATCATTTCAGATTTGATTGCAGAACCAAGCATAAGTATTGATTCATTTTGAATTTTATGACCAAGATAATGAACATGAATACCATCATTAGTAATACACCGAACATGCTCTTGAACAATTGGATCAAACTCAGCTAACATTTCAAAAACCTAAAAAGTTTCCATTACTACTGTGATATAGTCTCTCATTTGTAACACGAAATGCTAAACTGTGTTTTCCAAGAAATTTCACAATTGATAAGATTCTAAATAAATTTTTTTTTCAGTGATCCTTTTCTTATCAAATTCTTTTTGAGCAACTTTATCAATCGTTTCATTCTTTTGCAATCTTAGACTCAAATCATACCAAGTTGTCATGTTGTTAAAGTGTTCTATGCTTGTTTCATGTTCTTTAAGCCGTCTACTTAAATGGGACCGGTCCCCAAAACCCGCATTCACTAATTGACCATTTAAATAACCATTTTAAAACAATTTACATCAAATACAAAAAACTTTATCTAGCTCTTTTGAATAAACAAGCCAATTCTATCACATTTTTCTCCATTTTATAAAATTCTTTTGCAAAAAGTTGCCCAAAAATATTTAGAATACCTATCTTTGGGACCTTTGACAATAGATAAATCTCTTTTAGGTCCTTTAATTACTAAAATATCTATCATTTTATAATCAAGAGAATCCCAATTTCTTGGACCAAAAATATCAAATCTGTAAAACTCTTCAGATTGATTTGCTTCGCTCACTTTAACATCCTCAGTAGCCTTATCATCACTATTTTCACTATCATAGCACAATTCAACATTCTCATTATCATTGGGATGATTATCATCATATTCATTCTCATTATTTTCATCATCGCTAATACTATGACTCTCATTTAAAATCACATCAGCAACATCAACATTAGAAAAAAATTTCATTCAAAATTTGTACATTCCCCTTAACACTATTGTTATTTTCATTTTTATTTTCTACAAGAACACGTGGTTTCTTTATGACAAATTTATCAAGAGCTCCTCTTTGAGATTGAGTTAACTCTTCAATTCTTTATTTTTTTTTACACTTTTCACAACCAGAATCATATTTCCTAAGAGACATAACTCCATAATTATACAACCAAGTAAGATAGGTAAAATATGGATATTGAAGAATCTAAAATTAAAATCTAAGTCCCTGCAAATAAATATGAAATTAGACTGGGATTCTGAAATCTGAGCCGTGGAGCACAACTCAACCAAAATTAGTGTTGTCTATATAGCATACTAGCAAAGTCTGCAAAGATTTCAGACACACAAGTGCGGATTGCAGAAATTTGAACAACATATACAAATGTACTTTGAATATGCACTTTAAATATACAAATTTATAAACAGAAACAACATAATGCACTGAAGATAAAAACTAGACCATTGAACATACACAAGTCACAAGGGGACTGACGAACTCCACACAACATATTTTTGTTGCCCTATTAATTTTGTACTGCAGGTCTATCATTCAAGAAGCAGTACCTCGGAAGGGCCCAAGCGATGTTCCCAACTGCATAATCTGAATTATGAATCCTTAGAATAGATGACCAAAATACAGAAGAACAAATCGATGAATTCGACCAGGATTCTTAAATTTTGAAAGAAAGTACTGAGAGATGCTTGGGAGAGATAACTAACCTATGGTATAAATAGATAAAATCTGATTCTGACTGTTGATGGATTGCTCGTTGATGTCAGTCTGATGAAATTGTTCAACTTCTATCATCATTAGTACTTCCAAGATTCGCAAACAGGGAGTGATTATAGGGGAGAAAATTTGACAAAATTAAATGTAGACTTGAAAATTGGAAAAGAAATTAATCGAAAAGTGGAAAGGACGTGTTGACAGAATTTTGTTGAACTGAGATGGAGGAGTGCGTCGTACGGAGCGGCAAACAAAGCATTAGAGAAGGAGGATTAGCCATTTAGCCGAGTTTAATTTGCTAAAAATAATAAATAATTTATATGGAGTATACTCCGTAATATCTAATGATACAAATTTTGGGGCCTGTTCTTTTGAACTGGTTGTGTTTGCTCATGACCGGCCTGTGCGCAATTATAATCCTAGTTTATCAAAAGTACTAATATAATCTGATCTCATATGAATATTAGATCATATGTGGTCCATCCCAGATTTTATTGAAAACTATTTTGCCCCGCTAGAGAATAGAAGAAAAAAAAACGTGAATTTTAACTTGATAATTTTGCCCTAATCCTTTTCTCCTTAACTAAGTTGTGTCCTTTAATTTTCCTTCTTCGAAGGAGACTTTCCATCTACTCTTTGGTTTCATGTGAATGTTCTAACCAACTCTGCAACGTTGTCGACATTATTCCGGCTGAGTTCAACAAATTGTGGCAGCATCTATGACCGGAAGGGACCATCAACGAAGAGATATCGGCGGTTGATCAGTTTGAAGTCGCAGTGGTTGCACCTTTTCCGAGATGGTTAGTTGTCTTTAAACCCCATAATTTTTTGTTGATTGGCGCCATTGAAGCATTGTAGATTAAACTTTTTGTTCATTTTGGTCAGCATGCAGAGAATATTGAATCTTTTTTATGTAGGGGGATTGTACAAAGGTTGTTTGTCCATTGAGGCAGAGTGCTTATAGTAGTCAAAACTGTCTGTCATGCAGTACGAATTCGGACTGCATGGTGATATTACTCTACCACTCTATAAATGGAGGTTCGATAAGTGTCTTCACTTCATCGAATCCTATTTGTTGAAAAGTTGAAGTTTTTTTTAAAAAATAAAATTTTCTAATTCCTTACCCAATTTTGAAAGTCGAGTACAGTTATACCCAATTTTCACTTCATCGAATCCCATGGAATATTGAATGTTTTTTAGTGTTTATTTATTGAAAGTCGAGTAAAGTTTTACCGTTAATTAATTAAAGTCAGCTTAGTCAATAGTGTTTCTATATAGAGAGAGTCAAGTAAAGTTTGATCGTTAATTAGTTAAAGTCAGCTTAGTCACTAGTAACTAGGTTGACTTTCTATATATGAACACTAATAACTAGGTTGACTTTCGATCAATTTACTTTCTATATATGAACACCAATAACTAGGTTGACTTTGACTAATCAACGGTCGAACTTTACTTGACTTTCAATTAAACACTAATAACTAAGATGACTTTAGCTAATTAACGGTAAAATTGTACTTAACTGTCTATATGTAAATACTAGTGACTAAGCTGACTTTAACTAATCAACAGTCAAACTTTACTCGACTTTCATTATATAAACACTAATAACTAGGTTGACTTTGACTAATCAACGGTCAAATATTACTTAACTTTCTATATATAAATACTAGTGATTGGGTTGACTTTAATTAATTAACGATTAAACTTTACTTGATTCTCTATATAGAAGCACTAGTGACTAAGCTGACTTTAACTAATCAAGGTCAAAATTTACTCGACTTTCAATATATAAACACTAATAACTAGGTTGAATTTGTCTAATCAACGGTCAAACTTTACTTGACTTTCAATATATAAACACTAATAATTAAGTTGACTTTAACTAATCAACGATCAAACTTTAATTGACTTTCTATGTGTAAACACTAGTAACTAAGTTAACTTTAACTAATCAACAGTCAAACTTTACTTGACTTTCTATACTTAAACACTAATGACTAAGTTGACTTTAACTAATCAATGACTAAACTTTACTCAACTTTTAATATATAAACATTAATAACTAGGTTGACTTTGACTAATCAATGTTCAAACATTACTTGACTTTCTATATAGAAACACTAATAATTAAGTTGACTTTAACTAATCAACGGCCAAACATTACTCGACTTTCAATATATAAACATTAATAACTAGGTTGACTTTGACTAATCAATGGTCAAACCTTACTTGACTTTCAATATATAAACACTAATTACTAAGTTGACTTTGACTAATCAACGATCAAGCCTTACTTGACTTTCAATATATAAACACTAATTACTAAGTTGACTTTGACTAATCAACGATCAAGCCTTACTTGACTTTCAATATATAAACACTAATAACTAAGTTGACTTTAACTAATTAACTATCGAACATTATTTGAATTGGTATATATAAATACAAATAAAAATGTTTGACTTTGACTAATCAATGGTCAACCCTTACTTGACTTTCTATATACAAACACAAATAACTAGGTTGACTTTGGCTGGTCAACGATCAAACCTTACTTGACTTTCAATATATAAACACCAATTACTAGGTTGACTTTGACTAACCAATGGGAAAACCTCACTCGACTTTCAATATATAAACACTAATAACTACGTTAACTTTAATTAATTAACGGTTAAACTTTATTTGAATTAGTATATATAAATACAAATAAAAAAATGTTTTACTTTGACTAATCAACGGTCAACCCTTACTTGATTTTCTATATACAAACACTAATAACTAGGTTGACTTTGACTAATCAACGGTCAAACCTTACTTGACTTTCAATATATAAACACTAATTAGTAGGTTGACTTTGACTAATCAAAGGGCAAACCTTACTTGACTTTCAATATATAAACACTAATAACTAGGTTAACTTTGACTAATCAACAGTCAAACTTTATTTGAATTAGTATGTATAAATATAAATAAAAATGTTTGACTTTGACTAATCAACGGTCAATCCTTACTTGACTTTCTATATACAAACAATAATAACTAGGTTAACTTTGACTAATCAACGGTCAAACCTAACTTGACTTTCAATATATAAACACTAATTACTAGGTTGACTTTGACTAATCAACGATCAAACCTTACTTGACTTTCAATAAATAAACATTAATAACTAAGTTGACTTTCACTAATCAACGATCAACCCTTACTTGACTTTTTATATACAAACACTAATAACTAAGTTGAATTTAACTAATCCACGGTCAACCCTTACTTGGCTTTCTACATACAAATACTAACAAAGTTGACTTTAACTAAACCACGGTCAACCCTTACTTGACTTTCTACATACAAATACTAACAAAGTTGACTTTAACTAATCGACAATCAACCCTTACTTTGCTTTCTATATACAAACACTAATAACTAAGTTGACTTTAACTAATCAATAGTCAACAGTATAGGCAATTTAAAATTGACTAACAACGAAATATGAAATTGAATAAATTTTACCAAAATTGAAAAGCGTGTCATTTAAAATAAAACATGTCAATAAGATAAGTGTATCATATGTAGAGAAACGGAGGAAGTAACTAAGTTGGGTGAAATATTTAGTCTTTTCCACACTTAGAATTTTCTCAACTGCTAAGCCCCCACCCTCTCCCGTTCAGACCTCACCCTCACCCCTCCTTCCACCCTTACACCAAAGGCCCTCCACCATCGCACCAATGCTCTCTCCTCCATTGAAAATGCCTCCACGGATCTCGCATTCACAGGACTCACCTCTGCCGCATCCGTCGTCACTGGAAGGTGAGGTTTCTGTCGCTGGAGGGTTTTACCATCTGGAGGGAGACCCACCGTCGCTGGAGGGTTCCGCCGCCGGAGAAGGAGGCCACCGCCGCCGCTGTGTAACACCCCAAACCCAATATATAGTGTCGGGTTGGGTTTGGTCGTGCTACCGAAAATGATAACAGTAACAAGCAGATAGATTATATGCGAAAGCGATTTAGATAGTTCAAATCCTAACTTACTATTACAGTGAAAGTGTTAATGTTAAATGAAAGTTTCACCTAACTATTACAGATTCAAAATTCATATTAAAGTTCATCCAGGATCTCTGTCAAAGTAAGTAAAGACATCAAAGAACTTTTTTCTTACAGTTCCTCTTCACCTGAAAAAGGGTTGTTAACTAGGTAAGCTCCTTGCTTAGTGAGGTTTCATTGCCAGTATTTACCTAGTTGAGTTTTAGTGATCACATCATAATAATTAGCAATTAACAATTAACCATGTATGTCCTAACACATAGTAAAAATGATACAGGTGGTTAATGTCGAGTTGCTGCCAAGTGCCTATATGACAACTGTGACTAACATACACAACATAACCCAGTCAGTGAGGCTCGTAGGCTATCAGCTCAGAATTCACTTTCCCATTCACGCCGGTGTTCAATTACAAGCTCGTATCAGTAATATGGTTATTCTAGCATACCAAACTCCACGTGTAGCCGGTTTAATCAGACGGTCCGGTTAGTACCATTCCCCGCCGACTTCGACCAGACTACAATCACGTTGGGGGCCCCAAAATTCACAGACAGGTAATCAGGTAACATATAATTCACGTTTGACACGGCAAGATAAAGTACAAGCCGGTCATCCACATAACATATCAGAGCAATATATAATTCAAGTTTGACACAATAAGATAAAGTACAAGCCGGTCATTCACAGAAAAATATTGGAGCAGTTCATAATTCAGTTTCACAATAAATGAACACAGTAATATACAAACTCAGTTTAACAATCAGTATATATTATCAATTTAATTCTAACAGGTATGTCTCTTTATAATAGAGTTTGAGTACATGTTCGAGTGTGTATTTTGAGTACAGGGGTTCGAGGGCAGAAGCAGGGGTTCGAGGGCAAAGACAGGTGTTCTAGGGCAAAGGCAGGGGTTCGAGGGCAGAAGCAGGGGTTTGAGGGCAGAAGCAGGGGTTCGAGGGCAAAGGTAGGGGCTCGAGGGCAAAGCAGGGGTTCGAGGGCAAAGCAGGGTTCGAGGGTAAGGCAGGGGTTTGAGGGCAAGGCAGGGGTTCGAGGGCAAAGCAGGGGTTCGAGGGCAAAGGCAGGGGTCAGGGGTTTGAGGGAAAAATAGGGGTTCGAGGGCAAAGGCAGGGGTTTGAGGGGTCAAGGCTTAACAGGGGTTCGAGGACATGGATTCGAGGGCATGGGTTTAATAAGGATTCGAGGACAGGGGCAGAGTAGGGGCAGAGTAGGGGAAGAGCAGGGGCTCGAGGAAAGAGCAGGGGCTCAAGGGCAAAGCAGGGGTTCAAGGGCATAGTAGGGATTCGAGGGAAAAGCAGTCGAGGGCAGAAACAGGGGTTCGAGGGCAAAGCATGGGTTCGAGGGCAAAGCATGGGTTCGAGGGCAAAGCAGGGATTCGAGGGCAAAGCAGGGGTTCAAGGGCAGAAGCAGGGGTTCGAGGGCAAAACATGGGTTCGAGGGCAAAGCAGGGATTCGAGGGCAAAAGCAGGGGTTCGAGGGAAAAGAAGCGGTTCGAGGGCAGAAGCAGGGGTTCGACAGCCTGTACCCATACAAGATAAATATATATTTTTTACTTCAATTCATGCTAAGGCAATGAAAACACTCACTGTGGTTAGACTTGGGCTTGGCAACTTCCATCTCCTGCTTTATCACTGCTCACCACTATTCTTTTGGGAAGAAATTTTTCTTAAGGTTGTGTGAGAAGTAAGAACTGGGGATCAACTATTTATACTAGATAAAAGTCTAGGTTCTGACACCTACCAACCTGGAATTTTATCCTGTAACCTATGTCCACTTGCCCAAAAAATTACTTTGGAAAATTCTCTCTCACATCCGCCGTTCATTTCCTCTTCCCAGTTGTTCTATTTGCCCAAAATTACTTTGGATAAAATCTTGCGTCCGCCGTCCACTTGCCAAAATTACTTTGGATTAAATTCTTATGTCCGCCGTTTATTTTCTCTTCCCAACAATTTCATTTGCCAAATTACTTTGGATAAATTTCCTTACGTCCGCCGTCCATTTATCCTTACTTGTTCATTCATTCACTTATTTATTTATTTATTACTTACTTATTTATTGTTATTATTATTATTGTATATATATATATACACACACACAATATATATATATATATATATTTATATCTTCTTGACAACACTAACTCTTAACATTTAATTATAATTAGTCAACATATGTATAGTGGTAATATACTGGCTATAAACGGCTATATTCCCAACGGTAATGCAGCAGTTATAAACGGTTATATACACGAGTTTATCCGACATTTCAAAACCATATTTCCTCTTCTATCTTATATCCTTCTCAATTTTTGCTTGATAACACGTCGAGACTAATTTTAGTCTTTGTTGCGGTAATTATCGTGGTGCTGCATATAAGTATTCTCACTGGGGATCTTACGCCGGAAGAATTTTGTTACTCTTTAGTAATGATTGGATTCATTTATTACCTTTTATTTTTCACAATCATCATAGATTTTTGTATTTCTAATTACATTTAATAAATTATTTTATTTCCCTATTATACAGTAACATAAATTATTAGTTTTGTAGACAAGGTTCAACCATTACGGTTGGGGTTTTCACACGCTAGAAGAGCCCCGCCAGTACAAGGTTCTTATGCTCTATTTTTGCTTTGCTTTTATTATGTCCTGCTGAATGGTGAGTATTGAGTGCTGATGATACTTCACTGCTTTTGTTCTTGCTCCTTCTTTTGTTACTGATGATACTTATTATTGCTCCTTCTTTTGTAGTTTATGATACTTGTAGTTTATGAAAGGTCAGAAAAGAATAAGCTTCTTCTCATGCACAGAGACACGTCAATCACACACCGATCCGACGGATACATTTTTTTTGGTTCAATTATTTTAATTCCTTTTGTATGTGCCTTATCAATTGATTTTATTTATAATGTGTATACATGTAAATATGTAATGCTCTGGTTGATCCTTTTAACCCCTCCCTACCCTCGACCCCCACCTCTTTACAATTGGCTAGGAGCCCATTTTTTCATGTATGTGCACCTGAAACCTAGCTTCCTTGTGTTCCTTTTGTTTGGCAGATAATAAGAATTGAATTTGTCATGGATGCCAAACCTGATAACTTCCTCATGGGTCTTGGTCGAAAAACGAATCAGGTTACAGTGACTTTCATTGCTGGAACTTCATTCTTATCACCCTCTTTTGAATTGTTAGTTCATCTTTTTATTCTTCTTGTCTTGTTGTTCTTTAATTTTGCTACCTGGCTTGCATTTAGGTTTATGTCATTGATTTTTCTCTTTCTAAGAGATACCATGATGCAAATAGCAACAGACATATTCCTTACAGGTACCTTTCTCGGAGTTCTAGTAGCACATCTTAATTCTCTTCAAGCATGTTATTAGTTTAATCTACTACTTATTCCTTCTACTTCATCCATGCAGAGATAACAAAAGTTTAACATGGACTGCCACTATGCAAGTTGTAATACTCATCTTGGAATTGGTGGGTGCCTGGAAAATTTTCCTCAACTTTGTTGTTTTGCCATCTAATTTCTTGGATAGAAAAGTAGATATTAATAGTAATGATTTGGTTTACAGAGCAAAGCCACCTAGATGATTTTGAATCTCTTGTAAATGTACTTTTATACTTCTTAAGACGAAGGTTTACTCCTGTCCCGTCTTCCTTCATTTTTCAAACTTATATTGTACACTATTGTTTCAATTTTTATTTTCACAGTACTGTTTTCTATGTATGCATCATTTGTGTATAGCCTTCCCTGGAAAGGATTGAAAGATGCAACAAAGAGACAAAAATATGACAAGATATGTGCTTCAACTATGCATCTTTTCTCTATGTTGAATGCAAGGTGAATGATTTTGGAAACTGTGACTGTCAACAGATTGTGCAGTTTAGTGTGCAGTTGATTTCTGCAAGCATTTTATAGTGAATAGCTTTATTGTTATGCTTTTCCAATTATTCATTTGAAAAATATGCATAAAACTTTAGGTTTTGGTCCGAGTGTTTGCAAAAATTAAATATAGTGTTTGCAAAAATTCTTCTATAGTTAAATTTAATGGAGTTTCGTATGTAGCAGAATTTGTGCTTTTCAAGTTATCTGTATGAAATCGGTCAACAGTCAACCCTTACTTGACTTTCTATATACAAACACTAATAACTAGGTTGGCTTTGACTAGTCAATGGTCAAACCTTACTTGACTTTCAATATATAAACACTAATTACTAGGTTGACTTTGATTAATTAACGGTCAAATCTTACTTGACTTTCAATATATAAGCACTAATAACTAAGTTGATTTTAACTAATTAACGGTCAAACTCTATTTGAATTAGTATATATAAATACAAATAAAAATGTTTGACTTTGACTAATCAACGGTCAAACCTTACTTGACTTTCAATTTATAAACACTGATTACTAGGTTGACTTTGGTATCTGTTCAACTATCTTCAATATGATATATGTTCAATCATGTATGATTCTTTGTAGTTTGGTGACTAGTTGTTCAGCTATTGCTTGTTTTTATTTGATTATGGAAATAGGTACTTCCTCAAGGTCACTCTTTAAGGGAACTGACATTTCTCTTAAAAAATGATCTTTCCATAAAAACAAGGGTTGTCCTCACGGTTAACGTAAGTTTTTGAATACGTGTTTGAAAATGAGTGAGAAGTGGTTCGATAATGGAAGATGATGATATTCTTTCTTATTTTCCTTGTTTTAATCAGTTCTGCTAGACACTAAGCATGAGCCTCTGGTCCCCAGAGAGGATAAAACAATGCTGGTAATCTTAGGAAATATTTAAAATACTAACTTTTTAGTTATATCATCACTAGTTGGTTGAATAATTGTAACTTGCATTAATGTTTATATAATTTGTGTCATTTCAGCAAATTGTGATGTCAAAAGTGAATTAAAAAAATATTTTTTATGCTTTCTAGTTCCGCAGATCATTATGGCAAGTTATATCTCCATTTGGAGAGCTTGATTCGGTTTACTTAAAGCCACACTAAGTAACATTACTTGACGTGCGACTATTGATTGTTGTTTGCAGATTAATTTAGTGGTTTGTAGTGCTCTATATTGGGTGCTATTAACCAGCTGGTCCATGGGGGAGCAACATGCCAAATGCTGCAGTTGTTGCTAAAGGATAAATAGGTATGCGTCACCTTGTGTTTCCTTTTATTGCAATTGTAGTGCATTAGCTGTGGATGCTATTTTACCTGATTGCAACTCTCATTTGGTAATGGTAACTACAGTTTAGAGTATGTTGTCTACTGATGATGCTACTGCAAAATTCTGTATGTTGTGTGTTGAGTATATGTATGATCTCACCGTAGTGTGGTTTCGTGTTATAGTCTGGAATTTGTATGCTGTGTGTTGTAGTTGAACTTAACATCGAATTTGTGAATGCAGTATTTCAAAGACAACCCCGATGACTAGAATCCTCTTTACAACACTAAGAATGGAGTCTACACTCAAGGCTGAAGATTGGACAATGTAGTGATATCTTGGGGGCATGATGAATACATGTATTTGATACATTTTCTTCAATTTCTTAATGAGTAATTATTTTGAATAATTAGTTCAGATCGGGTGAAAAGTTGAGTTTTTAGTTTTTTAGCATATGGTATGGTAGGGTATATTTGAGCATTTCTAAAGACCATAGATTCAAGATTAGTTGTGTGGCTTAACCTTGTGATTTGATGTGTACACACCACATGATTCAATTGCTAGTTCAAAGTAAAGTTATGTTTAGTCCCGTAGATAGTTATGTTTGGGATAGTTATGTTTAGTCCCATGGATTATTAATTTTGTATCATACATTATTTTTGGTTATATTTCTATATTATCAATTTTGTGAAGTTAATTTTATTATTAAACTAATGTCCTACTAAATTGTTAATTTTGGGTATTTTTCCCTGCGCATCCGCTTTCAGAGGAAGAGATTTTTTTAATCGTTGTCAATATTTTAGCACCGGTTAAAAACTGAAAGCGACTGCGCGCTGCCGCCGTTGCCACTTTCAGAGGAAGATATATTTTTTAATCGTTGTCAATATTTTAGCACCGGTTAAAAAATGATGCTAACAAAAAAATTGGTGCTAAAATTAGCACCTTTTTAAAAAACCGGTGCTAACAAAAAAAATGGTGCTAAAATTAGCACCGATTGTTTGAAAACCGCTGAAACTTTTTCACCGCGCACTTAGGCACCGATTTTTTGGTTGACCCAAAAAACTGGTGCTAGAACAAGAAAAAACCAGTGCTAGAGGGGGGTGACTGTGATAGTGGGCATTGATGATTGCTTGTTGTTATCATGAGTTGTGTTGATTTTTTTTTTTGTTTAGGTTCGTTGGGGTTATGCCTAGTTTGGGTGTTGATTAGTGATTCATATTGTAATAGTTGTGTTTTTTTAATGTGTTGGAATGTTTGTGTTGTTGTTGGCATTTTGTTTTGTTTCTCGTAAATCACTTCCTGAATGTATATCAATAACTGTGCTTAACACTTTTGTGCTCAGAAATTTATCTGGTTCTTGATTTACTATAAGGTATAAAATCATTTTTATGTTGGATGTTAATTTGATGCCAATGAGTTTGATCTCGTATACAATTTGGAGATACATTATCGGGACAATTAAAATGTAATGGGGGCACGGATACCGATATGTATTTGTTGGCTGTAATAAAGTCTGATTTCACTGAAGTGTTTATTGAGGGTGTTGAAGCATCGCAAGTGATAGACTTGAAATTCAGTTTTAAAGGTATGTAAGAGGTGGGTATGAATGAGTTGGGTACATAATGTTAATGTACAAGACATATTCAGGGAGTGTAGAGGGTTAAACACCATTAATCTGTTCGGTGAAGTTGTGGACAAGGTCGGACAATCTGGGACTGGTAAAGGTGTGTTTGGCAGAGTTATGCTTATAAGCATAACTGATTTATTTTGAAAATAGTGAGAGACCAGTATATGTTTTCCCCTCAAAAATATCGAATGCTTGAATAAATGATTTTTATCACTTTACCAAACAAATAAAAGTGTTTAGTTTATCAGCAAGACAACTTATAAGCCCTAGCAAACACACCCAAAATCCTCTATCAGGGCGTTAGTGGTTCAAATTTGCACGTCCAATTCCCGGGGAACAACTCAAATGAATCATACCGCGAAGAGGAAGAATATGAAGAGTCATTGAAAGAGGTCGGTGAGTGTATGAATAGGTATACAGAAGAAGACAACGAGGTGAAATTCGACGTTGACAAGACTGAGATGGATAGTGATACGGATGATGACTCCGTACATCATTTCAATATTAAATTCATGAATTTTATTTAATGCCACATTATTCACTATTTAATTTTAATGTAAAATTTATTACTCTATTTTTTTCCGCATAATTGTATTTAATCAACTGTATGAATTGAATGTAACAGTTGAAGAGCTACAATTCTGACTATAAAAATAAGAAATAGAAGCTCAAATAATATATATCTATGGTGTGTATTTAAGTTTCCAAAACGATGTGAATGGGGAGTAATTGGCTAATTGAATGCAGCGCAAATCCTAATTATCTCCCCCATGACCCCATCGCTTCATTCATACGCACGAGAAAATGATTTTAAAATCTACGTAATAATTATAAACGATTTATTTGTACTATAAAATCATCTGAAACCCTCCTCCGTTTTTCGTCTCCGTTGCCTCCCTCTCTCTCTAAGATCCGCTCCCATACCCTCGCAAAACCCTAGCTCCATCGCCGGACCGCCGCGCCAGCGGGGAGAGAGAGTCTCGGAGATTTCACGAAGACAGAGAAGCGAGCAGAGTCTTGCTGCTCTCTCCTCCTCCATTAACGCAGATTCGTATCTTCAGGTATATCATAGATCGCGCGCCACTAGGTTTTTCATATTTGCACGTACATTCTTCCGCTAGTTTACAGAGCAATCGGAACCGCAATCGTTCTATGAGTAGGTTTTCGTTGTATTTTCGTCTGTTGACAACTGTTAGGGTTTTGCAGGTTGCGAGAGTAATCTATCGGCGATGGCAGCAGCTGCAGTAACGGTCGCTCAAGCTGTTCCTCCTCAAGTTGTTCCTCCTGAAGTTGTATGTGTTGATTTTTGAGAGTTTTTACCCGATATGATCTGCTCTTGTTCTACTGTGTTAGTGTTTTGACGTGTTTCATTTTTTTTGAATGATTTGGATGATTAGGTTGGGAATGCTTTCGTGCAGCAGTACTATCATATACTGCACCTCTCACCTGAGCTCGTTTTTAAGTTTTATCACGAGACCAGCAAGCTAGGGCGGCCTGGTGATGATGGCAACATGATTATCACCACGTCTATGCAAGTATATAACTTTAGTTTTGCTGATAGTTTTTATATTCTCATTTTGATTGAAGTTTTTTGTACAGCTATTCTTGTTTACTGTTTTTTAAATGGCAGTTTTGCTACAAATTGCGTGATTAAAGTTGGATCATCTATTTTAATTATTGGTGTTAAACTGGTGCTGTTCAGAGGCTGAATTTCAAATCAAGTGCTGAATGGGAGTGATTGAAAGACAATGAAGTTTTTATTATCCTTCTATTTAAACAAACTTTAGTTTGGCTGTTTATCTCATTTTTGATGTCTGACTCTCTGAAATTGGTCAAGAAGAAATGTTGTTACTGGGAATTGGAAACTGGAAATTAAGTGTTAGATGATCTGAAATGACTGTATGCCTAAGTTGTGTTTGTATTGATTGCATGTCTCTGATTTATCCAGTTCTAAGATTTTTTGTTTTTATAGGCGATAAATGAAAAGATACAGTCCCTCAACTATGGTGCGATTAGGGCAGAGATCAAATCTGTTGATGCGCAAGAATCTTTCGGTGGTGGGGTACAGGTTCTTGTGACTGGATATCTGATTGGGAAAGACAACAAGATCCAAAATTTTGCCCAGACCTTTTTCCTCGCTCCTCAGGATAGGGGTTATTTTGTCTTGAATGACATCTTTCGTTACATTGACAATGGTGACCAGCAGAATGAAATCACAAGTGTCGTTGCAAAAGATGGCGTGGCTCCAGCAACTCCAGAACAGGGTATACATTCCCCCCTATAATTTAGTTTTATTGATAGTGTCTGGCTGGGTCTAACTTTCTAAAGTGTGACGGAGCATTTTGTTCATCATGTTGCAGATCCTACCCCACCTCCCGTGCAGGAAACTCTTGTTTCTGAGATTAGCACCCCTTCTGCTGAGGAAGTTAATGGTGGGGAAGTATACAATCCACCAGTAGAGAATGTGGATGTCCCAATCACAGAGGAGGAGGTTCCAGTGGCTGAGGTAGTGGATGAAGTTCAGGTTGAGTCAGAAGCTATGGCTGAGTCTAACACCAAAGCTGAAGATCTTCCAAAGAAGTCTTATGCTTCCATTGTAAGGATTTAGTGGATCTTGTAGTTTTAATTGTATTTTTCAGTGATATCCAATAAGTGAAACATTGAGGACTTTGTCTAGGTAATGGATCTCAAGGAAAGTGCTGTGGCATTTTCACCTCCCACGCCTCCGCCTAGGAAATCAGTGCCAAAGATTGTCGAGCAAGTGAACATTCATCCAGAACCAGAATCTAATGGAATGGTTCCTCGCTCAGACTTCATTGAAAATGGGAATCATCAAGAGGGAGAAGGTACTCCACTCTAGAGTTCTGCCTTGAACTTTTTTCCCCTCCACTGCTGTCTTTGTTTTCATTTAATAAATCAGTTTAGGTTTGTTTAATTATATATTTGTTATTTTCTCGTGCCCTTTTCTGATTGGTGAACAGCTGATGGCTATTCAATATATATCAAGGGCTTACCAATAAATGCTAGTGTATCTATGCTTGAGAATGAGTTCAAGAAGTTCGGATCCATAAAGAGTAATGGCATTCAAGTGAGAAGTAACAGGGTAAGCATACACTTTGTTTCTTAGCTTAAAACATGGTGGTTTGTGACCTTATGAGTTGTCCGCATTGTTACTTTTGCAGCCGACAGGTTTTTGTTTTGGCTTTGTGGAATTTGAAGTGCCAAGTGCTGTCCAGAAAGCAATTGAGGTGCTTATTTTATTATGATTTTCTTTAAAGCTTTATTTCACGGCCTATATATTATTTTCATATATAGCTTATAAGTTTTTGTTGCTCTATGCTGGTTTTTAAAAAAGCGCACTTAAGCGTAAAAAAACGCGCTTAAAGCGCTAAGGTCATGGTAGGGCGTTTTGTATCACAAAGCGCAGAGAAAGACGGAAATCACGCGCTTTATAGTGCTTTTGTCGAAGCTCAAAGCGGCCCAAAAAGCGTGCTTTTGGGCTGAGTGTGGTTTCTTTATTTTGTTTTCTTTTTTATAATCAAATATTAGCTTCTCGGGCTAACTAATTTACCTTTTATGATAAATAATATAAGAATCCTTCGATATTAGAAGTTCAGTTCATCTTACTACCATTAAAACTTTGAATTTGGTACTGTGTTGAAAATTTTAATTGCCTTTTTGAGTTTTTGTTATAATTCTAAGTTTGTTATTTGCTATATTGTGTCATTAACGAAATATTCCTAGTTAATGTTTTGCCCCCTTTTATCCAAAAAGCGCGCACTTGCACTCGGGGCTTCACGCTTCTGTAATTTTTATTGTTGGCACTTCATTGCACTTTGCGCTTTTTATCATGAGGCCATGTAACTTGAATTTTCTATGAGCTTCTGGTTCCCCTATAAATGTTGATTTTCTTCAAGGGTATACTTATCTCACGTGTATTTAAGCGTGCTTTTGATTAAGCTGCTCTGGTTTTCATGTTTTCTAATTTTGCTCCCATGAACTTCGGGGCATCAGAATCTTTTCGTCTTGATTTTGCTGCTGATATTTCTATCTGATGGGGTGCAAAACTATACTTATTTTAAAAACCAAAGCTTTAAATTTTGTTTCCATTGTTGAGATGTTCTGTCATAAGTTTCTTCCTGTGTAATGGTCACTTTGTTTTTGCTAATCCACGGGTCACTGATACGAACTATTCTGTTTCTGAGTACCTAAAGTTCTGTCTTATGAAGTTAAAAGTGTTTTACTTCATCTGGTTGCATCGTCGCCACCCTTCTTGGCGTTGCTACTTGTTTTAAGACACCTGTGTTCATTTCTTATGGGTGATTATTAGTTTTATTTTTCCTACTAAGTTTTCAAGGCCAATTCCATGAACCTCTACCAATTATTAAGTAATTTAAATCTGGCTGGTGGTGTTTGTGGTTGTTTCTGATATGTATTTTTTCTCTCTCAGCGACTCTTTTCAATAATTAGATTAGTTATCAATGACTCTTTGCCATCATACTGTTCTATGCTTTTCCTTTCTTTTCTGATGAGAGGGAGTAGTGTAAACCTTCTTTGCTTGTTTTGTGTGTATGTTTGATAATTTTACTTTGTTTCTTTTCTATGAAGATGTCCTTTGTGCTTTAATATGTTTGACCTTGCCTTTTCAGGCTTCTCCTGTTCTACTTGGAGGGCGTCAGGTGGTTGTTGAGGAGAAGAGGTCTACCAATTCTCGAGGTGGGTTATTTCTTGCTGATGGGTTTGTTTGTGTATTGGTGTAACTTTGCTATTCTTTTTGACCATTTGAGTGTCTTTGAGTAACATTAAATAACAAATTTTGATAATTATAGAAAATTCCATTTTGACTATAATAAAAAATAGATATGCTAGAGAGGGCTTTTCTAAATAACTAACTTACCTAACTCTAAATGGAAAAGAAAAGGTTTGGAAATCTCATTGCTATTATTTAAACAAGCATGAAACGTATGCATAATCACCAAGATCAAATTTTTTTTTTTGAAAAAAGAGAGTAGATCCTCAAATTTCTACCCTTCAAAACAACATAAAAAGATTCCCTTGGAAACAAAAAAAAAGAATCTATTCAAGAGGGAAATGGTTTCGTAGGCTTTCTTCTACTTTAGGTTTGGATAGAATCGTCCATAAGCTTTTGCGTATCGAGAATATAAAACAGGCTAATCCTAAGTCAAAGGGTTGAGAAACTCAATGCCACTAGTCTTGAACAACTTGGAGCTTGTTATTTGAACGAGGAAAAGTTCTGTATTGGTCCGAGTGGGGATAGCATTTCTCTTACACTCTGGGGATATCGTGCATGGCATAACCATCGAGTTGCAGTCGGGACCTAAAAGATCTATAACATTCCATGGTTAATTGTACTGAAAGCGAGTGCCTTTTAAGATAGGGCGACAAAATGCATTGCTTGTGAAGTATGTGTTCGTGTATGCCCTATAGATCTACCTAATTCTTTTCGGTACTGCATCCTGTTTAGACTCTACAACCATTTGAGAAACAAAAATATAAATTCTGGTGGTCATTCTGTTGTGGGTCTGGTTATATTATCATTACCTGCCTCCTTGTTATGACATTGTCTATCCTCTTTTATAGGAAATAACAGGGGACGGTTTCAGCCTGGGAGGGGTTCAGGATACAGAAATGAAGGGGTCAGAGGAGGACGTGGAAACTATGGAGGTGGTGGTAGGGGCTATGGTCGAGGTGATTTCAGCAGCAGAAATGAGTACACCACCAGAGGGGGGAATCGTGGAACCTCATCAAACCGCGATGGATACCAGAGGTCCGATAGCGACAGTGGACGCATGAATCGCACAGGTGCTGGTGGAATTGCAAATGGAGTGGCAAGTAGTACAGCACCTCGGGTTTCTGCTACTGCATGAACAACACGTAGGTTAGGAGTGGGAGGTGAAAGATATCAGGTGGTCTAATTTTTTTTGCAGTTGGAACAAGTAACTAGGAAGTACAATTGGGCAGGTTTTATTTCTCAGCTGGTGAAATTTACTTTGGGAATTGCCTTGAAATTCTATTACTAGTATCATTTTTTCCCAGTAGTGGCTAGCAGTATAGCTGGATAAGTAGGTTTAAGATCTGTAATTTTGATTGTGTAACAGATACGGTGCTCTATTAAGCCCCCCTTAGCATCCATTTCATTCTGTTGCGGGCTATTTTTGTATTTGGACAAGCTAGTTGAGTTGAAGAGGAGATTGGTGGTTTGGTGTACTCTGTAGGTGCACTCTTTGAGGAACAAACATTATTCTAACGAGACTACTTATTTCTTACCTTATACACTGCATTTCTTAAATTACATACAAAATTTAAAAATTTTAAAAATATTTTTTTGTATCATATATTTTTAAATTTTCACATTCAAATACATATTATTATTTATTTTAACTTATCAAATGTAATATTTAAATTTTATAAAAAATTATACTATTTAAGGCAAATGCCTCTAGGACTGTCCATAAACTTATGGAAAGACCGCCTTTATTAAGACTTTTCCAACATAGTAAATACACACATGAACAAGATTGCGGACGATCATCAGGTATAAAGTAGCGCAAGATCCAGCTGCCCTGTAAAATTTTAGTCGAACCAGAGAGATCCGTTTCTAGTTAAGCTACAGTATCCACATTTGCTTGCCTGCCTTCCTATGAAACTCCTTTGAGGCAGGCCTAAAATAACCAAAATGATATTTAAAGAAAGAAGAAGCGAGGCGTCTGCACCACCGTGGTTAGATTTGTTACCCTAGAGAAGAAAGAACGACAGTTATGTGTTGGAGGGGATTGCTTATGTCTGTCCCTCCGGCATGCTCCACAAATTCAGCCGGCGAGAAAGAATTCCCGTGGCAGACGCAGATGATCCTCACCTCTGCTGCGTTCGTGTATCTGTACAGGAAACCAGTGATGGTTTTCCTGTTCGGACCATTTCCCGTGGTGGTGACACAAGGCATTTGTGTAAGAGCCGGTGGCATGCCACCGACCTCTGGAGGTTCTGCATTTTGCTGCTTCGGAGGACTGGAAAGAGGATTCTCAGGCTTCCAGGTCGATGCACCTGCTCTCGGGTCGGGTTTGGAACTCGCTGGCGTGCTATCTGCGCTACAGTGTGACTCTTTTAATACCATCATATCCTTGGGGACGTCCATTGTTGACCTTGCTTCAGGTTGATTCGAAGTGTGGTTATTTGGTGCAACACGCGTGCAACTGGAATGGCTTCCGGTGTCGCTAGTGCTTCCTCCTGAAACAGTGCAAAACAAAATTAATCAACATACCTTCATCAAGAGTTCTTACAACTGCAGAAAGAGCAAATGCCGAGTAAACAATTCAATGTTCTTGCCAATCATTCTCTAGTATTGCATTGATCAAATCAGACTTCTAACCCCAGAACATTACCTTTTCCGGACGTGCTCCTGTAATCTGAAATTGCGGAAGAACTCCTCTCTACAGACGCATTGCCGCCGACACCCTTCGGATCCACATTATTCTGACTGAGATTGCCGGGATTTTGCGCAACATTATTATCCACTCCCCCATTATGAACATGAGGCCTGAAGCTCACCGGCGCCGCAGCGTACGCCTGCAAATAGCCGTTCTTCAAGGGCCCACACTGCTTCTGTTCATTTCCATAGTCAACATGATTAGCAATCTTAGCCTTTCTCCTACCGGACTCGTCTTCAAGGAATTCTTCGTCCTCTCTCATCTTCCGACACCGAGCCCTTTCTTCAAGCTGCTGCTCCTCAAGCCTCCGCATTTTGTCCTCCCTCTTCCTCTTCGCCTCCAGCCTCCGCATTGCCTGAATCTCTCGCCTCGCCGCACCGGAGCTCTCCGCCGCCCCATTCACAGCAACCCTTTCATTCTCCGCCCTCTGTTTCTCGCATTTCCCGTAGCTACCTCCGATAGAAAGCTCCAAACTCAGCTCAATTTCATCGTCACTAGCTCCAGAAACCTCCAACATTTCTTCGAATAATAAATGCAGAAAAGAAACTTCAGAAATGCGATTTCTTGAATTCAAAGCTTTGTTCCAGAGCCCAGCTAAGAGGAAAAGAAAGAGGGATATAGGGGGGGAGAGAGAAAAGGAGCGGTTTTAGTGTGTGAGTGTGTGCCACGTGGAGGGAGGAGCGAAGGTCGGCTGTCACGTACGATGAGGAAAGCAATGATGCGACTAAAGGACTCTTTTTCTTAAACACTTTTAATTCAAAGCGTTAAGTACGGTTAACCCACTAATCCAGATTTAGCGGTTGGATAATCAATCATTCATCTTTCCTTCACCGCAGAATTTAATCCCGACTGCAAATATTCTCCTCGCGTGCGTTTCCTCCCCGGCACGTGGCGATCTCCCGCCAGAAATCCAAGAGACCGCGACGCGTGTTCTGTTTCCGTGTGACTTTTTGGCGCCCAGGGGTGTGGGGCAGGGGACACGTGGGACTAGATCTTCGTGTCGCATGATGAATCTGCACCGTCGCTTTCGCATGTGAAATCTTCCACGTGGAGGGATGAATGTTCGACACGTTTACAAAGTGGGTCCGGATTTGATGGATTCCTTTAGTGAATTGCTATATCACGTATTTTACTTGATTACGCCGTGTATTTACTATTTAATATACAATATGTAATTTTAATTTAATTTAAATAATTTTAATTAATTTATATAAAATAAAATATATATTTGATTAAGACGCCGCCGCTGCTCCGCCGCCTCCATGTGTCACTGCTCTGCCGCCTCCTCCTCCTTGCGCCACTTTCTTCTTCGTCTTCTCTGGCCGTGCGCCACTTCCCCTTCTGACAGGCGCGGGCGGTCATCGCGCCCGCGCGCCAAAAGATAATTTATAAGCCCTTAATGCTTACTTTCTACAACTAGGTAGATAGTGGCAAATCGGGGTCGTCCAAAGAGAAGAGGGATCTTCCTAAGCGTCTAAGCACACAATGGTTGATACTAGGCTAGGAGTAAATATATATACACACACTTAAAAGCAAGTAAAGGGGGGGGTTTGGTTGGTTGGTTTCCTAAGTTAACAAAGATAACTAGCAACGTCAAGTGACTATGCTAATCATCAAACGAAACTAAGAAAAGGGGTTTTAACTACAAAGATAAAATGCCTTGGGGGCAACGGATATCCACTTCCACATCTAATGTAGTTCATCGAATCATTCACACATTCCATCATATAGCATTCATGACCCAACGCTCACACATCCCATCTAGCAAGTACCACAACACACACACCACAAGGAGTTCTAAGTTCATGCTCACGGATCTTCATGCAAAGGTGCTACGGAATTCGTCACGTTCCTACACCTAAGCAATTCAACCACACAAGCACTACCTATGCTCAAACCACTCATGGCACACATGCAGTGAAACACACCGTCAAGAATGCATAAACGCCAAATAACAAATGCTTCAAGAATGAATTTAAATAATCTATTCAATACTTCAACTACTTGTCGTGGAGACTAAACTCCTATCCTTCTTAGTTCGTAGTTTGCGAGAGTGAGTTCGACATCTCTCGTCAAACCTCACCAATGACTCCCGAGTCGCGACCACGACTCAAGGTGTCATTGGTGGCATTTAGCACGAAGGACCAACAAGCTTGGCAATGCCTATGACCACTACACCGTGACTAGGCATTAAACCAATTCATGCAATTACACGAGATTGGATGAACGTACAACGCACATTCATCCGCGAGCATATGACTCTCTCGTTTCTCTCACAAACGAACATGACGAAGAGTTCGACATCAATCACATTCGCCTAGCACATTGTCAACACACTAACACAATCAAAAGCTCTAATTCACACTCATACATTCCTAACAAGAACAGGGGGGAAATTAACCCAAATCCCCCAAACCCTAGCTAGCAATTCATATAAGCATTCATATCATCAAGCTCTCAACAACATCAATGCAATCAACAATTAACATTCAAAGCACAATAAATGCACAATAGCAAAAACATCAAATAGATAGATAGAAATGAATCTCAATACATAGAAGTGGAAGCTTCAATCCATAGCTCCCAAGTACAAAAACTACTCTAGAATAACAAAAGACATAATTAAACTAAGAGAAAGCTAAGAAAAGAAAGAAGAGAAAAACCTAGAATTTTTGCCCAAAACCAGAGAGAAAAGCAGGCTGGGAAAGCTGGAGAAGAAGAGGAAAAGAGATGGTATTTATAGTGCAAAGAAAATAAGAATGATTTCTGGCCGCCCGTTGGTCGCGACTCGCGACGGAGTTCGTCGCGAGTCGCGACGGTGTTGGTCGCGAGGTCGCGACTCGCAATGGTGTCGCGACGGCAGCCACAGTTTTGCATTGTTTCTTTGTCTTCTTCATAGCCATCCCTCCCAATCTTCAAGTCTTCAACAGCTCCAAAATGGTCTTCAACGGCCTCCGGTCTTCATGTCTTCGAAGTGAGTATCCAAAAGCCTTCGAAATTATAATCTTCAATGTCTTCCGGTCTTCGTTGCTTCCGTGTTCTTCCCTTGTCACACAAAATCCACTTAAAAGAGGTAAAATAGTACAAAGTTGCTTTTACCTCTCCTAAGTGAATTTCAAGGTAAAACACAAGCTCTCGATAATAAAAGAGCACAAAAGTGATCCTAAATACTACTAAATAATGCGCCTAAAATGGACACATCAAACCTCCCCACACTTAAACCTTACTCGCCCTCGAGTAAGAAAAGATTTAAGCATACGGAGGAAATGGCATTTCCACATCCTAAAACCCCCAAAATAACCACACAAAATGGACATATCAAACCTCCCCACACTTAAACCTTACTCGCCCTCGAGTAAGAAAAGATCTAAGCACACGGGGTAAATGATATATCCCAAAACCTAAACTAATCCCCCAATCAAAGCCTCACAAAAACTCTCAATATCAAAAATCCCAAAAGAAAAGCACACATGAGAATTTTTTCACACACACATCCCCAATCCGAAATCTAACCAAACCTACCACTTATCAATTCACTACCCATAAAAATATTTCACAGCCCAGAATTGATATTCCCAGAATCCAATGACACAAAATGAAGCTAAAACCATAGAGGAAGTGTTAAACACATGCTCCACCTAATGCCAATATATCAACCAAAAACGAAGTAGAAAGAGATAAGGAATTTCATAACCACACTTCGTTTCCTAACCCACTAAGCTACCCAATCCCAAGAGGTCTAAAGATATTGAGCTACCCGATCCATCCATGTGACAACCGCAACCTTATGACTCCAACGCCGGCAAGTGAGTGAAATCATAGCATTTTTCAATTTCTCTCAATTTCTCTCATTTTGCCTAGGAGCTCTTTCGAGTTTTCATCCTAGCTACACATCATGTTTCTTTAGCTCACATCTCACTTTTTTCCGCACATGTTAGCCTCTCATTTTTGCCTAGGCCGCCCTTTAAGGGTTTTCGACCTATCCGGGCCCCCAATGTTGCCTAAGTTGCCCTCTCGGGTTTTCAACTTAGCGGGTTTTCTTTTTCTTCTTTTTTTTTCAATTTTTTTTCTTTTTGTTTTTCTATATATTTTTTTTCATGTATTTCCAATGAAAAGTAGCAAAAAGCATTCCAAAACAATCTAGCATGCATTGAATCCTCTAACCCCTCCCCACACTTAAAACATTACATTGCCCTCAATGTAAACACGTAAGGCAAGAAGAATAAAAATCAAGGTAAGGGAGTTAGAGTGACACCCATTTCTCCGCAATTTCGCCGGTGATATGGCGATATCCAAATACTTGGATGGTCCCGAGATAGGTTTCAGAACCGGAAGGGTGAGCAAAAATGCCGTAGAAGAACTCACCCCTCGAGAAAAGCATTGTCTCCATGGCGCCGTTTGATCAGGACTACACCACGAAGAACACATTAAACTCACAAGTACATAAGGATATGTAATACTAGGTTTAGCATCAAGAGTTAATAACCATAGTATTGTCAAAGAACAACCAATCAACCCTCAATCACCACTATAAGATTATGCATGAAAAATATCCAACATATATTGACATGTATACAAGCATCATTATAGGATAAGAACTTACGGTCACAATGACGTAGTCGGCATACTACAATCAACAAATGTACTATAAAGATGCAAGAATGTTCATATGCCAATATATGTAGGATGGTGGAAGAAATGAGAGGTATGTGATGTTCTTGGGAGTGTTGGGTGGAGAAGAAGGAAGGATCATGCAATGTTTAAAATCATTTGGAAACTTGGAAGCTTGGAAACTTGAAATTCGGGCTCAAAAAATTTTCAAAAGTTACTGAGCACGTCGCGACTCGCGACGAGCCTCGCGATGTCAGCGCGACTCGCGGAAAGCAGAGTCCGGGAGCTCAAAATGTTCTGAGCTCGTCGCGACTCGCGACGAAGGGTGTCGCGACTCGCGACGAGCCTCGCGAAGTCATCGCGACTCGCGGAAAGTGGAGTCCGGAAGCTCAAATTTTTCTGAGCTCGTCGCGACTCGCGACGGTGTTCGTCGCGACTCGCGACGAGCCTCGCGAAGGCATCGCGCCTCGCGGAAAGCAGAGTCCGGGAGCTCAAATTTTTTCTGAGCTCGTCGCGACTCGCGACGAAGTGGGTCGCGACTCGCGACGAGCCTCGCGAAGTCATCGCGACTCGCGGAAAGTTGGCGCTGGGAGTGGTTTTTGCTCCCCTGTTCGTCGCGACTCGCGACGAAGCCCATCGCGACTCGCGACGGTAGGGTATCCCAGTCTTAAAATTTTTTCGTTTTCTTACCAACTGTCCAAGCTTGCTTCCCTCGTTCATTGACCTCGTTCCTTCATCTCCTTCATTGCAATGCACTTCATGTTGCTACAAAATCATAGAAAAACATGCCATAAAAAGAACAAAACAAAACAACAAAAACTAAGAAACAAAAACTAAAAGAAACAAAAACTAAAAGAAATGCCAAATTTATTTAACGTCGTCGGCACGACGAAGCTCCGTATTTTTAAGGTCGTCGGCACGACCCTAATGTTATCCGTATGGTGAAGGCTTGAAGCTCTTCACCATGAGCATCCAAAATAAGAGAGGTGGGGGCACAAAACTTCCAAGAGGAAAGTCTTGTGGAGGTGGAGATGGTTCAAAGGGAATTAAGTGGTTAGGGAGCTTGGGATAGTCTTTTGGCTCCTCTCTCGTTTCCCTCAAAACTTCCGAGAATATTAGAGTTGGTTCACTAGGTGAAAGAAGGGGTGACAATGCTAATGGATGACGTAGCACTATCACCTCTTCCTCCATTTTTCTATCCTCTACCACCAACTCCTCATCCCTTTCAAACTCAAAATCATTTTTATTGGTGACTTCGCTCACCGAATCATCGAGTTCAAGTTGGGATGGTGTGTTTTCGGAATCACGAGCTTCCATTCGGGCCAATACCTCTAATATGTTCCTCACATGCCCCTCAATGGCCTCAACACTAGAGGAGAGCTGGGTATCCGGCTCTTCACTAGTAAAGGAGTTCAAGTTTGCTATGGTATTTAAGACATCCTCACGTGTCAAACTTGAACTTCCTTGTTGGGCTTGGTTTTGGGGTATGGTATAGGGTGGTGATGGCCAACTAGCTTGCTCGTAATATTGGGTTTCCGGCTGATTCTCATACCACAAATCCGGACTACCACTCCATTCCGGAATGTAAGAGTTGTGGTATGGATAGCATTCATGAGCTTCTTGCCCTTGAAAACCCATATCTCCTACCTCTTGATAGCACTCTTCATAGGACCCATGGTTTTGGAAATCAAGGGTTCTTTCTCGGTCATAGTGCTCTTCCCACAACAAAGGGCAAGATTCGGTAGGATGATCGGAATGACACATCCTACAAAACCGTGCTTGTTGAGCCTCTCTTCTCATCATGAGTTCCCTCAAGGTGAGACGCTCCATTAAGAATTATTATTTTTTTATTTTTTTATTTTTCAAAAGTTCGGAATCATAGTGCAAGGATTCCCGATAAAATAAATTACCAAGAACTCAAGCAATACCTACTCCGAACAAAAACAACCACCAAGTAGTGGAAAATAAAAACAACTAGCTAATACACAACCAAATACACCTAAATACTTAAGAATAAACGCCTCATCCCCGGCAACGGCGCCATTTTGACAGGCGCGGGCGGTCGTCGCGCCCGCACGCCAAAAGATAATTTATAAGCCCTCAATGCTTACTTTCTACAACTAGGTAGATAGTGGCAAATCGGGGTCGTCCAAAGAGAAGAGGGATCTTCCTAAGCGTCTAAGCACACAATGGTTGATACTAGGCTAGGAGTAAATATATATACACACACTTAAAAGCAAGTAAAGGGGGGGGGGTTTGGTTGGTTGGTTTCCTAAGTTAACAAAGATAACTAGCAACGTCAAGTGACTATGCTAATCATCAAACGAAACTAAGAAAAGGGGTTTTAACTACAAAGATAAAATGCCTTGGGGGCAACGGATATCCACTTCCACATCTAATGTAGTTCATCGAATCATTCACACATTCCATCATATAGCATTCATGACCCAACGCTCACACATCCCATCTAGCAAGTACCACAACACACACACCACAAGGAGTTCTAAGTTCATGCTCACGGATCTTCATGCAAAGGTGCTACGGAATTCGTCACGTTCCTACACCTAAGCAATTCAACCACACAAGCACTACCTATGCTCAAACCACTCATGGCACACATGCAGTGAAACACACCGTCAAGAATGCATAAACGCCAAATAACAAATGCTTCAAGAATGAATTTAAATCATCTATTTAATACTTCAACTACTTGTCGTGGAGACTAAACTTCTATCCTTCTTAGTTCGTAGTTTGCGAGAGTGAGTTCGACATCTCTCGTCAAACCTCACCAATGACTCCCGAGTCGCGACCACGACTCAAGGTGTCATTGGTGGCATTTAGCACGAAGGACCAACAAGCTTGGCAATGCCTATGACCACTACACCGTGACTAGGCATTAAACCAATTCATGCAATTACACGAGATTGGATGAACGTACAACGCACATTCATCCGCGAGCATATGACTCTCTCGTTTCTCTCACAAACGAACATGACGAAGAGTTCGACATCAATCACATTCGCCTAGCACATTGTCAACACACTAACACAATCAAAAGCTCTAATTCACACTCATACATTCCTAACAAGAACAAGGGGGGAAATTAACCCAAATCCCCCAAACCCTAGCTAGCAATTCATATAAGCATTCATATCATCAAGCTCTCAACAACATCAATGCAATCAACAATTAACATTCAAAGCACAATAAATGCACAATAGCAAAAACATCAAATAGATAGATAGAAATGAATCTCAATACATAGAAGTGGAAGCTTCAATCCATAGCTCCCAAGTACAAGAACTACTCTAGAATAACAAAAGACATAATTAAACTAAGAGAAAGCTAAGAAAAGAAAGAAGAGAAAAACCTAGAATTTTCGCCCAAAACCAGAGAGAAAAGCGGGCTGGGAAAGCTGGAGAAGAAGAGGAAAATAGATGGTATTTATAGTGCAAAGAAAATAAGAATGATTTCTGGCCGCCCGTTGGTCGCGAGTCGCGACGGAGTTCGTCGCGAGTCGCGACGGTGTTGGTCGCGAGGTCGCGACTCGCGATGGTGTCGCGACGGCAGCCACAGTTTTGCATTGTTTCTTTGTCTTCTTCATAGCCATCCCTCCCAATCTTCAAGTCTTCAACAGCTCCAAAATGGTCTTCAACGGCCTCCGGTCTTCATGTCTTCGAAGTGAGTATCCAAAAGTCTTCGAAATTATAATCTTCAATGTCTTCCGGTCTTCGTTGCTTCCGTGTTCTTCCCTTGTCACACAAAATCCACTTAAAAGAGGTAAAATAGTACAAAGTTGCTTTTACCTCTCCTAAGTGAATTTCAAGGTAAAACACAAGCTCTCGATAATAAAAGAGCACAAAAGTGATCCTAAATACTACTAAATAATGCGCCTAAAATGGACACATCACCTTCTCTTCTTCTTCTCCTTCTTCTACGGCGACTCCTTCTCCTCTCCCGCTCTCCTTCTCCTTCTCCTCTCCCGCTCTCCTTCTCCTTCTCCTCCCATTCTCCTCTTCCGCTCTCCTTCTCCTTCTCCTTTCCCGCTCTCCTTCTCCTTCTCCTCCCGTTCTCCTCTCCCGCTCTCCTTCTCCTTCTCCTCCTGTTCTCCTCTCCCGCTCTCCTTCTCCTTCTCCTCCTGTTCTCCTCTCCTTTCCCTTCTCTCGCTCTCCTTCTCGGTTCTCCTCTGCCGCTCCCGCTTCTCTGCCGCCGCTTCTCTGCCGTTCTCCTCTCGGGCTAGGGTTTCGCTCGACGGGGATGAAGGAGAAGGAGCTCGGCGGGGCTAGGGTTTTGCTCGACGGGGAAGAAGGAGAAGGAGCTCGGCTGGGCTAGGGTTTCGATCGACGGGGATGAAGGAGGAGGAGCTCGGCTGGGCTTGGGTTTCGATCGACGGGGACGAAGGAGGAGGAACGGCGGGGCTAGGGCTTTGCTCGACAGGGCGAAGGAGAAGGGGGGACGGTGGCGGGGCTAGGGTTTTGCTACGGACGAGGGACGACGGAGGAGGCACGGTGGTGGCGGTGGCGATACCGCCGGAGAAGACGAAGAAGAAGAAGGTGGTGGCGCACGGCGGCTACGGCGCACGACAGCGGCGGAGACCGGCGGCGGCGGAGACCGGCGGTGGTGGCGCACTGCGTGGTTATTTTTTTTGTTTTTGATTTTTTTTTATTTTTTTATTTTAATATTAGTATTATATGTGTATATACGTATTAGGGCGTAAACTAGTAAAATACAGGGCGTGATATAGCAATACCCTTTCTTTACGATGGGAATGCAGTGATGATGTGATGTGACATGCCAGTTGGTTGATGGTGACGGGTCAAGGTGAAGGATACAGTTGGATATGAATATGGGTCGTGGCACGGACGGGTCGGGTTGAATCCAAGGTTTGATACACGGTGAGTAAAAGCGGGGTTTGAATTGGAGTCAGACCAAGTGCAATCTTACCCATTCAATTCATGAAGGAATTTTTCACGAAAGAGAAAAACTCCTGTGATCTCACCATAGTAAATAGTGAGACCAGGGACCAACTTGCAATAAGTAGTAAAGGAATTAAAATATAGGATCTGATTGCAAAATAGGAACATATGTTGAAAATGGGTAAAAATGGGGTTATTACAAAAATGGCTCAACCTGATTTTCTCTCTCCTTCCAAATAACTGTCAAATCTCCTTCTTCCTTAAAATCAAGGAATTTTATTCATCTTTAATCTCATCCCGAATTCATGCTACTAAACACCGGATTTAAGCTCTAAAATCGCCAATCAAATCTCTGCAAATCTCCGGTTCAAGCTCGCAATCAAGCTCCGAAATCAGAATCTGCAAAATTGAAGAAATCATATTTTGCGACAGAATTTTAAGGAATTTAAAGATCGAAAAACACCAGATTTCAAAGCTTCTAAGATCCGTGAAGGTGAAATAATCGAGGTAATATGAAATTTACGGTTGAAAATCCTAGTTCTATGGTTGAAATCTCAATTATATGAAATCTACGATCTAAGATCTTAGTTTTATGGTTTAAAATCTTAGTTTTAAAGTTTGAAATATACGATCTAAGGTGTTGCTGTTATAAACTATGGAAAATAAAGCAATTCAAGGGAATTAAATTATTTTATACGAGGAAGAAGGCAACAAATATGTTCAATATGAAAATTCAACAAGTTTACATTCATGCTTGGTTTTGATTTCATATATACAGTTAAACACATGAAGAAATTGCATGAACACATGAAGTAATATTCTTATATTGTAAAATTTTTCTGCCAAATCTGAATTCAATTACATACAAGATGTGAAGAAACTGTATGTGTTTTTTAATTTGTTGAATCGTGTGAAGTAATGTGATGAACACTGGATGTAACTGCATAAACACATGAAGTAACGTAATATTTTTCTGATGGACAATTTCCCAGGGTCTGAAATTTGGTTATATGCAATTTGTTGGAAAAATATAGGTGCTTTTTAATTTACTGAAACACATGAAGTAATATGATGAACACTAGATGTAACTGCATGAACAAATGAAGTAACGTGATATTATTTTGACGGACAATTCCACACATTCTGAAATTTAGTTATATGCAATTTGTTAGGAAAATGTAGGTAATTTTTTTTACTAAAACGTATAAAGTAATATGATGGACACTGGATGTAAATGCATGAACACATGAAGTAACGTGATATTATTCTTTTGGATAATTCCCCAAGGTCTGAAATTTGGCTACATGCAATTTGTTGAGGAAATTTAGGTGTTTTAAATATTGTTGAAACATGTGAAATGTGAAGTAATATAACGAACACTTGATGTAACTACATGAACAAATGAAGTAAATCGATATTATTCTGATCGATAACTCCCCTTGGTCTGAAATTTGGCTATATGCAATTTGTTAAGGAAAATGTAGGTGTTTTAAAAACTTTTTTGGAACGTATGAAGTCATATGAAGAACACTGGATGTAACTGCATGAACACATGAAGTAACGTGGTATTATTCTGATGTATAATTCCCCAAGGTCTGAAATTTGGCTATATGCAATTTGTTGAGGAAAATGTAGATAATTTTAAATTTTCTGGAACGTATAAAGTAATATGAAGAACACTGGATGTATTGCTTGAACACATGAAGTAACGTGATATTATTCTTCTGGATAATTCTCCAATTTTTGAAATTTGGCTATATGCAATTTGTTGAGAAAATTTAAGTTTTTTAAATATTGCTGAAACGTATGAAGTAATATGATGAACATTGGATGTAACTGCATGAACACATGAAGTAAAATGATATTATTCTGATCGACAACTCTCATTGGTATGAAATAAAATTTGGCTATGTAATTTGTTGAGAAAAATGTAGGTATTTTTAAATTTTCTGGAACCTATGTAGTATGATGAACACTGGATGTAACTGCACGAACACATGAAGTAACGTGATATTATTCTCATAGGTAATCAAAGATTTGAAATTTAACTATATGCAATTTGTAAGTGATTTAAAATTTTCTGGAACGTATAAAGTAACATAATAAATAAATGATGTCACTGCATTAATACATCAAGTAAAATAATTAAACTTTGTTAAATGATTCGTCAATATCTAGAGTTCAGTTGCATGCATTTTGTTAAGAATATTCTGGTGTTTTAAATTTACTGTAATCCAAAAAAGTAATATGTTAAATACACATTGTAACTTAATATATACATGAAATATTGTGATGCTGAAGGTCTGAAATTTGATAAGTTGGATTTTGTTTTCAAAATATTTTGGCATTGTAAAATTTTCTTAATTGTCAGATGTAATATATTAAAACAAGATCTTACCTCTTAAACACATGAAGTAAAGAAGTAAAGTGTATAAAATTGATATATAAAAATGGATTTATGCATTTTATTAAGATAATCTACGCATTTATAAAATTTTGAAAACGTACAAAGTAACATATTATGTAAATGATATAACTGGATTAACGCATGAAATAACATGATTGAACTTTGTAACAAGATTTATCAATATCTAAAATTCAATTACATGTACAATGTTAAAAATATATAATGTTTTAAAATTTACTGTAGACAAATAAGTAATATGTTAAATATACGATGTAACTTAATAAATACATGATATATTGTGATACTGAAAGTTTGAAATATGATTAGTTGGCTTTTTTCCAAAATATTTTACTATTATACCTCTCTGTACATATTTATCAATGACTAAATAACTGTTTATGTAAGGGGAACTAAAATGTAAAACACATGAACTAATCATACCAATAGTTGATGTAATGAGTTACCGAATAGGTTCATATTTGCAGGACCTGATTTTGACACCCGATTTTGACACAAAGACATGAGGAAGAAGCAAGAGAATTAAACGATAAAAGCAAAGAAAGAAACCAAAGACAGGGGAATTTGGTACAAAGACACCAAAGCAACAAGTTTAGACCTATGAGATTCAATTTGACATTGTATTTATATTATTATTTTGCATCTTTAACTTAAATTATGAGACTGATCATAAAAACACCTGAACTAAAGAATGAAGATTAATTAAATAAAAATATTTTCAAACTAATAAACACCAAGCAACCAGTGTTTGAAACTAATGACTCTAATAAATAAACTAAATGAAATATACATGAACTAATGTTATAAGAAATAAATTAAAATTTGAGGATCGAAAAGTCAAACACAACATATGGCTAGAAGTTCTAATGTTTGAACTAAATAACTAAATAATCAAACAAAACATCTAAATAATCGAACTATATACCTAAAGAACACGTGGCTATCAAAAAACGACACATGAAGTAACAATTAGATTACACTGTAAATTTGACAAGCAAAATTTAATCATTCGATATATCATTACTTCACAAACTGTTAAACTTTAATAAGATACCAAAGCTGAAAACAATGGAACTAAAGAGATAAACTTCAAAACTGAGTTAATACTAGAACACCATCATAAACAAGTTTTAATCCAGTTACGAAAAAATAAATTCAACAACCTAGAAAATTAAACATTCAAAATCATACAAATACCAAAATATTCATCATTCAAATACAACAAAACCAAACATTCAAGTGACACCACAAACTAAATCTATTTTTCAATTCCAACAAGTTCTTACAAATATCTTAAACTCCTTATTTGGGGGGTTGCATAGATGTGGACGGTCTTTCTAGGCCATCCAATTCATCATTAGTAAACAAGTTAAAAGTCAGGATAGGTTGGCTATGTTTCATTCTCCTCCAAATGGTGACACATTCATCAACCATTGCACATAATTTATCACTCCAAAACTCTTATGAATATTCAAAATCATCCTGCAGAATCTAGATTTCTACAGTAGTACCTTCACTTAATTGCAAGTTGCGTGACCCCTCAGCCAC
The DNA here is from genome assembly GCA_037428765.1 of Rubia yunnanensis. NCBI lineage: Eukaryota > Viridiplantae > Streptophyta > Magnoliopsida > Gentianales > Rubiaceae > Rubia > Rubia yunnanensis. Next base: position 17,901,238 of record CM075062.1, read on the forward strand.
ATCACCCTTAACCTTATCCAATCCCTCATACATATCAGCAATAACAACTTCAAAGTTACGCTTGACAATCATGAGAGCCTTATCATAAGCCTAGACAGGAAAAAAATATCAATATATTTAGAAGTAGAAAAATAGATAAATACCATGAGTGATTTCATTCCTCAATTCTTCAATGATAACATTTACCTTAGTTGTTATGAGATCCTCAACAACAACGATAGACCCAACAACTGGAAAAAATTTAACTAATACTACATATACATTAAGTAATTATTTATACATAATAATTAATATGTTAAAAATTACCATCAACAGAAGCATTTTTTTTCAATCTCTGCTGCCCTACCATGAACATCATAATCATTTTCAGTCTCTAGTACAAATACAAAAAAAAACTGATGAATTTAATACCAAAACTTACAATTAATACACATGAACTGATAAGTCAAAAAGAATAAATTAAAACTCCTAATATTACCACTTTGTTCAATATTTGTTCAAGCTGGAGGACTATTGATCACAAGCTTATCCACAACTACATGGTAAAAAAAACTATATATTAATGAGTTTAATACCCGAACTAACAAGCTATATATAAGAATCAAACAATATTAACCAAAACTTTTTCAAATATTTAAACTGATAAACTATTTATCACATACTCAATAACAACTATTCAGCATAACAAAATAAACACATAAACTAAAGGCACATATAATTAAACTACGTACACTAAAATGATAATAAAGCATAAAACATTAACCTAACCTGATTCTTTTATATTTGTTGAAACTGGAGGATTATTAACCATAACCTCAGTCTCAGCAACAACTATTCAACATAATAAAAATAAACGCATAAACTAAAGACATAAATAATTAAACTACATACACTAAAATGATAACAAAGTATAAAACACAAATCTAACCTGATTCTTTTATATTTGTTGAAGCTCGATGATTACTAACCACAATCTCAACCCTAGCAACAACTACATATTACAAACAAATGATATAAATAACATAACTAATTCAACAAAAACAAAAAGAAACCATAAATGATAAAATTTTACCAAGCTTATTTCTACCCCCATTCACATCACCTCCATCTACAATAAAAAATCAAATACGTAAATGCCAGAGGTAAAACAGTAAAAAGTAAAATTAAAACAACAAATTATATTTTAACCATTATCAAACAAATTATATTTCAACCATTCTCAGATGATCCCGCAACTCTAACTGGCTTATCCACACGAGATTTACTACCTCTCTTACGCAACCTCTTAACAATATCGACTATAAGAAGAGAAAATTATCAGAAATAGATACATAAATCAAGTAATAACCAACATCAATGTAAAAAAAATCCCATCATATTTGAATACCAGTTGTAGTAGGTTTTAGCTGATTCTTTTTCCCTTTAATATCAGTTTTATAACTTAAAAATTGTTCAATCAATTATCATAAAAAACATAAATAATAAATACAAAACTTATAAACTAACAATATACATACCATATGTAGTAGTCAATTTAGATGCAATCGACTGAATTTCCTCAAACACGTAGCATCATCTACATTAAAAGGTAATCACATAAACACATGAATAAAAAACTGAAACACCTAAAGTAAACAGATAAATATGACTATATACATACATATTTAGAAAAAGAAAATATAAAACACCTAAAATTACAGATAAACTTGAACTAAACAGGTAAAGAGATTGAAAGATGTTGCATATCAAATCATCGAACGACTAATAAGAGGAGTAAATGCTATGGAAAACTAAGAAAGAAAACAAAAGAAGGTTAAACCAATTCATATATCTTATAAATTCTATTAAGAACATCATCATAGTAATCATGCTTCATTTCATCATCATAGTAATATCTTTCACTCCGCTACAGAACGAGCTATAAATAAAGAACAAGAGCGTTGCGAGCAGGTACCATAGTCTGGAGGAAAGGAAAGGAATTTTCATGGGGCTGAACTTGGGAAAGATGTCTAGTTTCCATCTAGGTTTTGGTCTTTCCCACTCCTGCAACAATCACATCCAAATTAACAAAATTAAAGCATAAAGTGCAAAGCAGCAGCAAACTGCCATAAGCAGCAATTATTAGAAAGCAATACAACAAATATGACTTACTCACAAAGTTACAAGTTACAACTGACAACCATAAACAAAGTTCAGAGCAGCATCAAACTCTCTAATTACAAGATCATATGGTAAAATTTCATACCAATAATTATCTCACGCATGAAGACAGCAAGAAGATTTAAAACAATAGCTATTCATAACACCATGTTAAGACACCATATGATGCAATACAATACGTTATTCAGAAACAGAGCATCATCAAATAATTCAAATAATTAAATAATTCATCAATAAATCAGAGTTATAACACAAAACCCTAAATAATACATGAACAAAAAAAATCATAAGGAAACATTTCAAATCAACAACTGATGAAATGTGAACACCTTCATCCACAACAGAGCCACAAAAAAGCCTGAACTAAACACATGAAAATGCAAACTAAACACATACACAACCTAACTAAAAGACAATGCAAATAGAGAACATCAAACTAAACAGAACCTAAACTAAACCACAACAGAGCCACAACAAAACCAGAACTAAGCACATGAACATTCAAACTAAACACATAAACATCCTATCTAATCGGGCATACACCAACAAAAAAAATTCAACAACATAGAACAACATCTAAAAATTCAGCAAAACTGATCGACATCAACACAAAAAACAGAGCATCATCAATAAGAACTAACAATACATCAAATCAATCAACAAATACACAGGAAAATCAAAGAAAAAGGACACAAAACCCTAACAATACAAAAAAACAGAAAAAACCTTTTGATTTAACAGCAGATAAGCTAGGAACAACGTCATCAACCTTCTGTTTGTCTGTACCAGCAATACGTTCCTTCGATTTCATCATACCTACAAAATACCAAACACAAATCGAAAACACACAATAGAAAGCCAAAAAAATACATGAACGGCCGAATTCACATAGATAACTGCGCGGAATCAAATAGAAAATAACCAGAAACATGAAGAAAGCAATAAGCCCCAAATATGAAACACAAAATTAGAAAATTTTACCTCAATCGAATCGGATTGAACAGAACAATGCAATGACGCTACAATTCTCGAATTTAAACGAATTTAGGATGGTTGAATCGGAGGTTATGGTGAGCGGTTTTTAGAGGTTTTGAGGGAGGGTTTTTCGTGTTTGAATTTTGGGAGAGAAGAAGAGATGTGACCCAAAATGGAAAACTGAAATAATTCCTAAAATATCTATATTATATAGTATTTCTTTAAGACCCCTAGAAATATTTAATTTTGTAAGAGACCCTTGGTCTCACCATAAGATTGAGTGAGACAGTCTCACCCAAATCTTTGTATTCACGAAAAGTTAAATCCCTAATCAAATTCATGGGAAATACAAATTTTTTTGCTTGGTTGCACGTAAAAAAATTTGTATTTCCTATGATTTATCTACGTAGATGTTGGTTGGTTTACTTCATCAATTTCCTATAAAATTCTACTATAATTTTTAATTTTTCAAATTCATTTTTTAACATTCACATGTCATAGTCTTCAAACATTCAACATGGAAAAGGAAATTGAGTTAGATCTTAACTCACCCAAAATATAAGAAAATAAAAATAAATTATATTTTATCATATTAAATTAGATTAAATATTATAAATTGTCGTTATAAGATTGAGGAATGGATAAATATTAAAATAAAATAATCAAATTACAAAACTACGTGAAAAAGTAAAAAGTAAAATATGATTTCTAAGGACATAAAACAATGTCGGTATAGTTGTGGTGCACCAGTGGTGTAGAAAAAGTGGCGTAGACGATCCAAATTGGGGAAAAACAGTGAAAACACAGTAAAATAATGAAGGAATTATGACTGATCGAGGGGACCTCGGTAAGAAACTTCCCATATTGTGTGAAAATTTTTACTTATTGCGCAATTGTAAATTCCCATTTTTTTTCATATTTTCTGCCAACCAAACAACTCAACCAAATCCAAAATCCTAGGTTTGTATTTACCATACAACTCACCGCATACCAAACGACCTCTAAATATATTATTTCTCTTAATCTTTCTCTTCCACCCCACTCTAAAAAATCACTCATTTTTTCTCCACATTGGTAAGAAATCACTCTCTACTATTTATTGACCCTACTTAATTTTCTTTATCCCACTCATTAATTTTACCATTAACATTTAATTTAAATAAATTTATCCACCCAAAATAAATTGAATGTGAAGTTTAATAATACATTATAATCTTAAAAATTGAATTGCATTTTTTTATCAAAAAGTATTAAATATTTTTGAATAAAAAATATTCCAGATTTTTAAAAACAATTACAGATTTTTAGAATATTTATAGATTTTTGATTAAATTTTAAATGTTTCAAAATTAATTTCAAAATTTTGTAAAGATTTTAAAAAAAGAAAGGTTGGGACACGTGGCCCAATCAGGAGGTGCCCCATGTCCCACTACAAGTTGACCCTTTTTGTTTAATGGAGGGACACGTGACACCTCTTGATTGGGCCACGTGTCCCAACCTTTCCTTTTTAAAAAATCTTTACAAAATTCTGAAATTAATTTTAAACATTTAAAATTTAATTAAAAATCTATAAATATGCTAAAAATATGTGAGGGTGCTACGTGCCCCAATTATTTTTTTTTAAGTTAAACACCCTTAGGTGAGGGATATTTATAAAGGTTTCCCAAACCTGAATAGAACAGTTATACAAAATGGCAACAGAATTGCCCCAAAATGTGTATCTAAAGTTTAAACCTATAAAAGGGGAAAGTAGTTGCGATTCCGGAGAGAAGAATCTTCACCCCCTGTGTTAATTCTTCCCTCCGGCCAGGCAACACCTTTTACAAATACACAATGAGATTAGTTAATCGAACAAAAGCTCATCGAGGACCTCAAGCATGCTGGGTCTTGAGTGTAATCACGTGGTAACCGGAGCTAGTGATCGAGCTATATTGCAATGATATCAATCCTCTGTCCAACCAAAAACTTGTATGACAAACCTGAGGCAAGTAAAACATAGCAAACAGTAGTTTCCATTCTAAAAATTGCATGCAAATTGTTAATATGATTAGGGGCCCAGTCAAGTGTCCAGAGAATTAACCAATCAGGAACTAATTCTAATAACAGGAAGACCACTACGGTCAAGTGTTAATAGTCCTTTAAGGAAAGGGGGAGTAGTCTGGATGTCAATATCTCCTTGGAGATTGTTTTCTAGGGCATATTTAGCAAGATAGTCAGCAGCACAATTAGCCTCCCTATGAATGTGTCGAATTGGATATTTAAGATGTTTAGAGTTAAGTAAACTACAGATGGAAAAAGTTCTCCAAGGGGAGCTCATGGGATTTTGAATGCCCTTAACAGCTACTAAGCAGTCAGATTCCACCTCGCAAGTAGAGATGTCCAATTCTGAGCATATTTCATATCCATATTGAATAGAGAGTAATTCGGCATGTAAAGGGGAAGGGGATTGGAATGTTTTAGTTCTCATTATAACCACATTTCCAGTCCAATTTCTAACTATCACAGCCGAAGAGGAAGAACCACCAGTTTTCCATGTTGCATCTGTATTGATCTTGTATCCTAAGTGTGGCTCCTTCCATGTTACAACAGTTAAAAGTTTCTTCCTCTTTTGGAAAATGTGAGGGATAATATTTGACTGAGTCCAGTACTTATGCTTGTCTATTCTACCAAATAGGTGATGCACATTGAAGATATCATAAATCATGATTTTAATCTCATTTAAACAAGAAACTGTGGAAAAGGATTCATTTTCATATATGATTTTGTTCCTTTTGATCCAAAGGAACCAAATTGTGACAAGAAGGGCAGCAGTGGTAATGTTAGAATGAATCTTGGATTCGGCCTTAAAAGATAGGAAGAATTCAACTCTGCTCTTCAAGTTTTCAAAATAGGAATGCTGTAAATGTAAAAGGTCACAGACACTATCCCAAACAGCGGTAGAAAAGGGGCACGAATTGAAAAAATGATCTAAAGTATCTGTATGGTTCATGCATAATGGGCATTTAGATGCTAATCTGAAGCCTAACCTAGCTAATATGTTATCGAAGGGGAGAATTCCATTCATTGCTCTCCACAATAGAACAGACATTTTCTTAGGGATGAAAGTGGACTATACCTTATTAAAATGTCTGATTGTTGCTTTCTTCTGCCTGAAAATGTTATATGCCGAACGTATTGAAAATAAACCATCCGTGCTTGGAGTCCAAACCAGCCTGTCCTCATGGGAGTGCTCCAGTTCTGCTGCCTGCAAGATATCATATAAATTGGTAGCCAGATATGGCTCCAGCTGTGGAAAGAGATGAGCTTTGTTATGTATAAAAAACCTGAGAGAAATATCCTCAAAGGGGATATTTCTCCCATGAGGCCATTTATAGAAAAGAGCTCCCTCTCCTGCCCAGTTAGAATTCCAGAATGAGCAATCACCAATTCCATACAGAACCTTAGTAAATCTGTTTGCCTTAGCTGTGATGTAGCATATTCTGGTCTAGTCAGTGATTTTCTATAGGAATTAGGAAGTGACCATAATAAGGTAGTCCACTGGTTTTTATTATGTTGTAATTTCCACCACAATTTACATGAAAAGGCATCCACATTAGCTTTTAAATCCCTAAAACCTATACCATTTTCATCTATAGGTAGGCTCATATTTTTCCAAGACCTCCATTTTTTCCTATCAGTGTTTTTCGATTTCCCCCAGAAAAAACTGGAAGCAATTTTCTCCATTTTTCTTAAAACAATCTTTGGTGGACACAGATAAGCCAAAATATGCGTTGGGATTGAAATAAAGCAGTGGTTAATCAGGACAATCTTACCAGCAGTGGTTAGCCATCTATTCTTCCAGTTGTTGATTGTTTTCTCCATTCTTTCGAGTAGAGGTTTGTAATGTACCTGTAAATTCTGACCTGAAAAAATCGGTACTCCCAAATATTTGAATGGAAAAGAACCTTTTTCCATTCCAAGTAACCTCTTGATAGAGAGGATGGTCGGTAATGGGGTTCTGTGAGAGACAAAAAATTCTGATTTTGAAAAGTTAACCTTTTGTCCAGTGGTCTGCTCATATGCAATCAAAAAAATTTTAAACCTCTTCAAGTTTGTAGGTTTAGCATTGAGAAAAACTGCTGTATCGTCAGCGTACATTAAGTGAGAAACAGGTGAGCAAGACTGAGGCAAACTAAAATTTTGGAGATATCCAGTACTAAATAATTTCTTTAAACCTCTGGAAAAAGCTTCGGAGAGCAAATTATACAAAAAGGTGATAGTGGATCACCTTGTTTTATGCCTCTAGAAGTAGCAAAGAATCCCGAGGTTATTCCGTTAATTAAAACTGAGAAGTGGGCTGCAGCTATGTTATGCATGATGGTTTTGACAAAATTTCCATGAAAGCCAAAATGAAGGAGTATGGAATTTAGGAAGGACCAAGAGACTCTATCAAAGGCCTTTTGCATGTCAAGTTTAACAATCAAATTGTGAGCCTTTGATTTTCTAGTCAAAATTCTGGTCATCTCTTGCATTTGGATTACATTATCTGTGATATCTCTGCCCTTGATAAATGCACTTTGTTCAGGAGAAATTAAAGTAGGCATTAATGGTTTGATCCTTTCCATTAGCATTTTTGAAAACACCTTATTAACAAAGTTAGATAGACTAATTGGTCTAAAATCAGAGAAGGAGGTAGGGATTGGTTTTTTGGGTATTAGTGTCAGCCAGGTGCTGGAAATAGCCTTTGGGATGTTTCCATTGCATAGAAAATCATTTGCAGCATCTAACAGGTCTTGTTTAATGGTTTCCCAAAAGGTGGTGTAGAATTCGCCTGAGAAACCATCTGAGCCAGGGGCACTAGATTTATTTAAATAAAAAACTGCATGCTTTAGTTCCTGGATTGTGAACAGTTGAAGAAGGATTTTATTTTGCTCTTCAGTAATTGCTTTAGGTATTTCCAGTAGGAAATAATTAAAGTAAGTTCCTGATTTTGGAGTGGAGTCCTCATTTAGTAAATCCTTATAAAATCGAGCTCCTTCTTCTTTAATCAATTGAGGATCTGAAATCCAGTTCCCTAGACCATCTTTGATTTTGATAATTCTTGATCTAGCTCTTCTTTCCCTAATGATGTGGTGAAAATAACTAGTGTTAGCATCTCCATACTTAAGCCAATTTAACTTAGCCTTTTGCTTTAAAAAAATGTTTTTTTCTTTCTGAGCTCTGATCAGTAAGGCTTTTGACTTATTAAGTTCATCTAAATCTAGCTCATGTTGCGATTGTTGAAAAGTTATTTCCAATTCACTAACTCGAGCCTCAGCTTGAAGTAGGTTTAGATTTACATTTCCAAAGCTGTTCTTGTTCCATTCTTTTATTTCTAGCTTAAGCCTTTTAAGTTTAGAAACAAACCTGAACATTCCTCGTAGAGGAGATGATAAATTCCAGTTTTTAACCACTAAATCCTGAAAATCTTGTCTATTAGACCACATATCCTGATATCTAAAAGGCATGGGAACCATTTCTTCAGCAGATTGGATAGACAATAATAAAGGAGAGTGATCAGATGTCATTCTATTTAAAACCTGAATTGAACTGTTAGGGAATAATTCCAACCAATCTAAATTACTTATTCCCCTATCTAATCTTTGGAAAGTGAGGTCCTTACATTTATCTCTGACACGATTATTGCACCAAGTAAAAGTGTTGCCTACCGTTGGAATTTCATGCAAGTCCAGATAATTAATGAATTCATTAAACTGTTTTATGCTTTTATTGGGGGTTGATTTCCTTCCCTTATATTCAGAAACAGAGGCTACCGTGTTAAAATCACCAATGTATATGGAGGGTTCAATGGGTGGAGTTCTCAAATCATTCCAGAGATTTTCCCTCATTTGTCTATGAACACTAGCATATATAAAGAAACAATTCCAACTAACTGATGTAGCTATTTCTGTGATCCTAGCTTGTACATATTGGTCTGATTCATTGATACTGATTACATTAAAGGATTGGTTCCATAGGATCCAGATTTTTGCATTTTGAGCCGGGAGTGTAGAATTAAAACCTAGATCATGCATTAAAGTATTCACATGCTGTTTATCATGCCAAGGTTCAATCAGACAAAGAATATCAATCTTATGAGTCAACTTAAGAGCTTTTAATCTATCCATTGATGTTCCATATCCTCTAACATTCCAAACTAGTATGTTACCTATGATTGTGTATGTAATCATTTAAAACCTGCTGGGATTTCTTTGTGTGAGGATCTAAGCTTTCTAAGTTTAATAGTTGAGGCCTTATTGTTATTACCAACTGTATCCTCTCCTTTGTCAATACTATCCGAAGTAGATTTCGTTTTAAGAGAACTTACCTTAGTTGGAGCACTTTTGTCAACCTTTGTGTCATGATCTGTAGAGTCTAGAGCATCCGTTTGTTCTCCAACCTGGGCAGCTTCAGGGATAACTGGTGATTTGGTTGCTGAGATGAAAACTTGATCTGAGTGACCGCCGTCTTGCTTATTTCCAGGAGTGTATGGACCCTCTGGTATGATTGCAGGCTCGTCATTTGTTGTTGAGGGAACCCCTAACTCATGAGATTCCAAAGATTCATGGAAAACATCCACTGCATCTCCCTCCTGTTCATCTTCATTAAAAACATCTAAAGATTGGAAAGCATTAGATATTGAAACTGTATTTGTTATTGCTAGTTCTTCCTTGTTAAGGGGTGTTTGTGGCTGTTTGTTCTTTTTTCTCCAGAAGGTGGCTGTGATGGGTTTTGATATATCATCCAAGGAGTAGAAATCGGATCTTTTCTTGTGACTAATAGTAAAAAATTGAAATTATTTTCCTGATGGGAGCTTGAGATATTTCTTTGGATTTGGAAATCAAGTTCCTTTTGAGACACAATTAGGGTTGAGGAACCCTCAGCGTTTGCTGTTACTTTTGATTCAGGATCTACTTGTTTCTGTGAATCTACTTGTTCTGGGTTCCTACTTTCCTTTTTACCAATCCTTGTATTTGTTTCCATATACTTCTTCTTTAGCTCAGGATGCAGAAAGTTGCAGTTATCGTGGTTATGACCTATTATCCTGCAGTGAGTGCAATAAGTTGGAAGTTCCTCATATTCTATGGGGTAGTCTGCAACTTTATTTCCTATTCCTACCACAATAGATGATGGGAGTTGAGACAGAAGATCTACTTCAACACAGACTTTAATTGCAGAAGGTCTAGTCAGAGCAGATGTATCAGCATCCATTTTTAGGGATCTACCTATCTGACTACTCATTCCAATGATAGCCGAGGTATTGTAAAAATGAAGAGGGAGTTTATGAATTGTTACCCACACTGGAACAATAGAAGATTCTGCAGTTGGAGAAAAGTCGGGAGACCATTTCTGGACTTTCATGATTGCTCCCTGAATCATCCATTGGCCCTTCATCCAGCATCGCTGGTAGTCTTCATGATCCTGAAATCTAATGAGCACATGACGATAATCAATAGAGCCTAATTGAAATTTTAATTTAAAGCCGATAGATTTGAAAGCAGAGTGAAGAAGCTCCATGGACGGTTTTCCTCTGGTGAACTTTCCGACCAATGCGTTCTGGTAATGGGATGCCAGTCGTTCACCTTCCTCCTGAGGGAGGATGAAAGCTATCTTACCCTTATACTCAGTGATAGGATGTAGGTTAGGGGTGTTGGGTAGGGAAGAGAAAAGCGGTGGAGGTTTAGTAGTAAGGGCTTGGATGAAGCTTTTGTTGTTGGCGGTGCTCATATCTACGGTGGGATTGGGCGTTGGCAACACCATTAACGGCTGCCAGTGACCGTTAATGACCAGGAGTTGTGACAGGAGAGGTGAGAAAGAGAGGAGGAGAGAGATGAGTGTGTGTTTCGCACCAAAATCGCCAAAATATCGCACGCAGTAACAGTAAAATTAATCTACGTGCCCTAATTATGAAAAAAAGGGCCGCTGACAAAAGTGGGAAATCACATGGGCTTGGGACGGTTTCTTACATGGGAATCGAGGACTAATTTCTTATTAAGAAACCACCATTGCACATTCTCTCAAGCTTGGCGTGGCAGGTCCAATCATTCCCATTCAAATTCCATAGGTTTTAAGATACAAAAACAAAATAGTGAATTAAGAAATGTTAGGGAAATCTATCCATTTTATTATTTTTTCTTTGAAACATAGATTTGTATTATAAATTGTTATAAAATTTGGAGTTGTAGAATTTTTTTAAAAAAAACTTGTCTTAAAAAATTGAACAAGTTTATAGGCTATTCTGTTTTTTTTGTCTAGGGATCCATTGTAGTTTTGGTTCTCGCATACTACTCCCTTCGCCCCAACTAAAGTTGAACATGTTGAGTTTTGCAAGTTGAACAAAATTATTTTTGACCATTAATATCTTTACTTGTGAATATTTAAAAATAATAAAAAATTAATATTTTGAAAATAGATGTTACGATGATTCTAACAAGATCCCACATGATAATATATTACTTTATATATTACTCAATTTTTACTTTTCAAATTAACCAATTTTGACTGAATGAATAGTGTCAGTGCAACTTCAGCTGGGATAGAGGGAGTAGTATTTGTTACTCCACCTGTCCCAATTCAAGCTGCAATATAACTATTCATTTAGTCAAAACTTCCAAACTTTGACCCTAAAATTGAATTGGTATATAAGCATAAATATTATTATGTGATACATTGCTAGATTTGTTATAGTATGTAGTTTCAAAATATCAAATTTTCACAAGTTTTAATTATCCTTAATGAAAGATATTAAAGATCAAACATTTTTTAAGTCAACAGTTAAAGTCAAAAGGTGAAGCTTGAAATGGGATAGAGAGAGCATTTTTGATTTGATATTATCTATTAATAAACCAAAATCAGGGTTTTCATCTTCCATTTGGACAAACTGAATTACTAGTTACGCATCACCCATAATAATTTTGGGGATAAATTCCGTATAAGACATATTTCAATGGAAAATGTTTGTGTCTTTTTTTTTGGGTAATATGCAAATACAACCCTATATGTTGGAAAACATGCAGATATAACCCTGAGTTGTTTTTTAGTGCAAAAACAACCTTGACTATAGAGTGAAAGTGCAAACATAACCCTTGACTATATTTATGGTATTGCCTAAGAAATTCCGGCAGTTATGAAAATACCCTTATGCTGAAAGCCTTACATGAGATGGACAATTATGCCCTCTTCGCCAACCACCACCCCAACCCCCCATCCGCTTGACTCCACCTCCACCGCCAGGCCACCACCACCACCCGCCTAACTTCACCACCACCCTTTTGGCTCTAGTGCCGCTGCTCCACCACCAACCCCTCTCCCCACCGTTGCTCCAACTCCACCATCAACTAGCCCTATCTCCACCTCCTTCTCAGCTCCGTCGACCACCACCAACAACATCTCTCCCCGCTAGCCACCCCCACAACCCCATGCTACCTCCGCCAGAATCTATCACCATTTTTGGTGCCGCTCAGCTAAGCACCGAAAGCTCGAGACCCGAAGCAGTGAAGATGCCACTTTGCAATCTATCCCAAGAGCCTGTCCCCATTATTTGTCTAAGCCACCACTAATGGCGTCGTCCTCTGCCCCTCCGATGCCGTTGTCCATCAATTTCGTCGTCTCAGAGCTTCATCTTATGGCTCCACGTTCGCCTCTCTTCTTTTACCCCTCCTGCTAGGGTTTTCGCCCCTCTTCTTTTTCCCACAGTTGAGGGCTGTGATGGGTCATGAGGCCGAGTTGTGGTGGTGGAGGGGTGAGCTTATCGAGGGATGTGGCGGTGGAGCATTGATTGGTGTGGCGGCGAAGCGTTGATTGGTGTCGCAGGTCGATTGATGGCGTAGTGTCAATTGGTGGCAGAGCGTCGATCGATGTGGTGGCGGGCATTTTGGGAGGAGATGCGGCAACGCAAAGCTGAAATGGAGTTTGAAGATTTTTGAAGATGAACGAGATTAGGTTTCAGGGTATGGAAGTAATATTAATGTTTATTTTTTTACATAGGGGTAAATTAGTATTTTCACTAAATTTCAGCCTTAAACTACCAGAAAAGTTTATATTTGTACATAACTTAAATATCTAGGGTTATATTTACACTTTCAATTATCACAGGGTTATATCTGCATTTTCGTCAGTTATGTAGGGTTATATATGCACTTTGCTCCTTTTTCTTGCAATACGTGCAAAGTAGGCCCGTTGATTTTTTTACGGATTTTCCATATAGCCATTCTATGTCTGTTTTTGGACTTGTCATCCAAATTTATACTGTTTGGATTCATTGTTGAATAAAAAATAATGACTCTTCAATAACATCCATTCTGGGTGGTTGTCTTGCTTCACTCCTCTGGGGCTCTTCAATGTCAGTGTGTTTCACTTTCTTTCCATTCTTCTTAACCTCCATCGGTTGAAGTGTTTGGTCTAGGGATTGAGAAGGGACCAAGTTATGAGTATTACCATGAAGCAACTCATTTCTATGGTACCACTAGTGATTGGAGAGTATGATAGTTAAGGATATCATATCCTTATCCAATTTGAGGAGTATATCTATGATCTAAAAGAACATGCATGGTTGTTGGCAGAGCCGATCCAATGTAGATTGAGGCCCCGGGCGAAAATTTTATTTTGGGCCCCTGTACAAAGGGTTTAAAAAAATGATCGGCTCGTATGAATTTTTAAATAAAAAATTTAAAATTCACCCAAAGATATTAGTATTAAACTGGCCCAAACATAAATTAAAATAAAAATTAAATATAAAATCAATACATAAAAAGAGTTTTTTTTTTTAAAAAGGACCCCTAAAAATTTTGGGCCCTTGCATTTCAAACATAAATTAAAAGCACCCCCCTTGGTTCGGCCCTGGTTGTTGGTACTTATACATATGATTATGTAAGTTTGCAGTAAACCAAACTTCATGCGTTCAAGGACAATGGAAGAAGATATGCTTAGCTGATACGTCCTCCAAGGTAAAGTAAGGCAAGATTGCTCTACTTGGCACTTTCTTTGGATGAAATTCTTTGCTATTGGAAGTTGATCTTTGTATACATGCCATAATAAATTACTGATTCTGGGAGTTACTGATAGGTTAATTACTTCTTCTAGTAGGGGATGGTCCATTACTTGAACTTGTCATATAACCTGCATCATTCAAATAAGCAGAGTTAAAATATAGTTTGTATTCTGATTTCACCGTGTACTTACCCTCCACTATTGGATGCCATGTCCAGATATCCTCGTATTTATTTTGTGGCCTTGACATTGATAGAATTAGACTTTCTTCCTCATCATTAAAAGTTCCTCGAATAAGTCACAAGTTCCATTTTGTTCCAATTGCTTCTAGGAGCTTGTTTACGGTGATATCCTCCAAGTAGTCAATCAGAAGGGGTGGTTGGCTTCGCCGAGTTTAATCTTAGAATCCGTCAATCAAATTTTACTTTTGTAGTGGTACCATTATCATATCAGGGCCAGCCCAAACCTTGGGCGGACTGGGCTCCCACTCCGGACTCAAATTTTTTGGGGGCCGAAATAATATTTTTGTGCCTTTTATATTTGTCCTCTTTAGTTTTTTGAGTAAAGTACATTTATGCCCACGAATTATTTGTTTAGTGCACATATATCCTCAAATTTTTTGAAAGTGCACATATACCCTCTCATGTTTCTCGAAAGTGCAAATATACCCTCTCGAAAGTGTATATATATCCCTACAGTGGGAAACCGGCTTTGAAAACTGAGGGGTATATGTGAACTAAACAAGGAACAGGGGTATATGTATACTTTCAAAAAACTGAGGGGTATATGTGCACTAAATAAGGAAGTGGGGGGCATGAATGAACTTTACTCTTTTTTTTTCGCTTTAATTTTGTAATACTTGGGCCATTTAATTCATTTTGTGCCATTTAGAATATGAAATAATTTTGACTTATTAGATCGATATACTAAATTACTCCCATTCAATTTCTGACATTTCTTTAAATAACCATTTTTTAAAAAAAAAATTCCCTTCTTTTATATTTTGTAATTTGAAGAAGAATGACGAGTTTATTACTTTTGTTGTGCCTTTAAATTGTACACACACCCACATATACCTATATATTTAAATTTGCATAGTTTCTACATTAATTCTACCTGACATAATTTCCTTTGCATATTAAAAAAATTGCAAATCGATTTTTTTCTCTAAAATGAAACATTAAGAATTGAATAGTAATAAAATCAAGGTAAGATTGTTCTACTAGGCACTTTCTTTGGAGGAAATTCTTTGCTATTGGTAGCTAATATTTACACCACCTCAAAAATTAAACCAGTGCAATATTAAAAAATTACACCAGCTACTATTTAACCCTTAATACACCTCTATAAAAGCCATAAATATGTTGCAAAACCTTCCAAAATTCATAAACATTCACTTGCAACCAATCTTTCCCAAACCATGTAGAAATTCAAGGCTAAACAGAAAATTAGTTTTTGTTGAAATTTTTTCGAGTCTCAGGTTTAATACCAACAGTCACCGAGTCCTACCAAGTTCCCATGGAGGACTAATTGCTCACTTTGTTGGATCTTCCCTTCATTATCGAGCATCAAAAATACAATGAGGGAGATGGATCTAACCAATGAGGAAAGGCAACACTTGTGAAAATATTTGTTGTAGAACTGCAAGGATGTGAATATCGTGCAAGGGAAACAAATTGAGACAGCTGAGATTTTCATTTGCTCACTTGGGACAATGAGCTACATATGGTCATGGGCAAGGTTGCAATGTTCCCTTGGATGTTCGTTGCAAGAGATTTGGCAAGCTAGTTAGCAATAGAAATGTCATAAACCTTTCATCCTTACAAGAGCTACTTGCAAATTTGAGGACCGTTAGAGGCACAAGCACTGGTTTAGGCATTGGAAAAAAAACATAGTATAAAGGGCGCTGGCAGCAAATGTCATACAAAGTCACACAAATAGCAACAAACCAGCACTAACAGTTCAAAACAAAGTAACAAGGATGAAATTAGGTTTATTAAGGTTAGATCCTCATTTCAGATTTTACCCTATAGATAATGTCATCTATTTAGATGAAAAGTGGTTCTATATGACAAAACAAACAAAGCGATACTTGTTGGCTCCGGATGAACCAAATCCATTATGTTTTTGTGAGAAACTAATGTTTATGTGTGCTGTCGGCCGACCATTATATTAAACGAATGGCCAACTCCAATTTGATGAAAAGTTTGAGGTATTACTCTTCGTTGAAAGAGTACCAACTTAGAGGAAGAGCAAGAATCGTCCAACATGGACAATTGAAACAAATCTCATACCAAAGATAAATAGGGATGTTACAAGCAACATGATCACGGGCAAGATTATTCCAGCAAAAAAGGCAAGCTGGCCAACATGGATGAGCAAGAAAATCTATATACAACAAGATAATTTTAAGGCACATATAAATAATTTAGACCGAGAATTTAGAGTTGTAGCTGACTCTTATGGGTTCTACATCAATTTGGTAAGCCAACCATCAAATTCACCTGATGTGAACATATCAGATCTGGGTTTTTTCAATTCAATTCAGACCCTACAATAACTACAACTGTGTGTGTGGAGGGGGATTTTAAATGCTATGTACAACACATACGCGAGGGTAGATCCAGCCACACTAAACAAGGTGTTTTTGACTCACAAAACATCCATGATAGATTTAATGAAAGTCAGAGGATGCAACTACAAAATGCCGCATATGTCAAAGAATCACTCAACCCGAACTAGCCAACTACCAAAAATCTATCATGTGATAAAAATGTGGTTCGTGAATGCATGCAACATTTGGTTTCAATACAAGATACAACGCACATGCAAGTACTAATGCAAGCTTTGGGAATGTGACATTTTCAAGCCAAGATAAAGAAATCCTATTTTAAATGGGTTAGACCAGTGGTTCAATTTTGTAAAATCCCAAAACTTGTCTTTTTTAGTGTGACAACTAAGTTTTATTTGTAGCCCATTTATGTGACTTATTAATTCATTTTCATATGCAACCAATGATTAGCCTTCAAGCTGCAACAATTACTACTGGGTTGCTAATTCATAACTTAAACACAACATAATCAACAAACACATTTACAACAAGCATTAATGGAATACAAAAGCACAGGTATTCATGCACATTTATGTGATGGTTAAGGCCAATCGATTTCTGCTTGAAGTTATTTGTCCACTGAAACTTATAATCAAGCAGCCAAAAGTAACAAAGTGACAACACAATAACCAGCAGTAAGCAATAACAAAGTGACAACACCATAACCAACAGTAACAAAGTGACGACACAATAACCAGCACACAATAACCAACAGTAAGAACCAGTAGTAAGTAGTAACGAACTGACAAAACCATAACCAGCAGTAAGAACCAACAGCTCAAAATGACTACACGATATCCAGCCCTCAAGAAGGTTCATTACAATCATACCATATGAAAGAGCATCATCATCAACACAACCGACAACATTATCAATACAAGACTAAGATTAACACAAACACTCAAAAATTGACACACTAAGCATAACAAAGGAACCGGTATAGCATAAGGCTAGGCATAACACAAAGCTGAACATAACAAAGACTTGGTACAACAAAGTATGAGCAAAACAGAAAGACTTAACATAACACAAAGATTAAGCATAACAATGTTCGAGCATAACATAGGAACCAGTACAACATAAGGCTAAGCATAACACAAAATTGAGCATAACAAAGACTTGGTATAACAAAGCATGAGAAAAACAAAGACTGAACATAACACATGACTCAGTATAACAAAGACTCAACATAACAAAAGAGTCAGCATAACACAAGACAGAGCTGAACAAAAAGATTAAGCATAACACGAAAACTGAGCATAACACTAAGAACCAGCATAACCAGTAGCTTCATTCATATTATAACACAAAATACCAACAACATGCAACTACGATTGCAACAAAGATAACTAGTTTGAACATAACAAGCAGATTCACAATGACAAAGGCATAACCATCATGTTAAGTTAAACCATAGCCATTATCAATAACACCATGAACTGGGTAGAACAAAACAATGCGAAATAATCACAACACAGTCATAACCAGCAGGTTTAGTATCAAGACAGAGTATAGAAACTACACTGATATTCACTAAAGCATAACCAACAAATTCAACCATAGCATATCACAGATCCCTAAAAGCATGAAACTATCACAACAGGACATAGTATAACACTTACAAATTAACTAGGAACATAAAACTGATTTATCCAACACAGAGGAGTCCAAATCATGAAAAAGGTTCAGTTAAACCAGTTTCATCGAATCAAGCATCTAAAAAAATCGAGTGCTTTCTTTGATTGTTCATGTTAAATGAGACCCGACTGCAATTATGTAGATTTTCAAACCTAGACACATATATGGTGGACACATTTAGATGTAATTTCTCTCTTTTTTTAACCACCTGAAGAGGACGCATTCATATTTAATATCTTTTTTTTTAACTGCATGAAGAGAATGCATCATCTATTTAATTTCTTTTTTTATGAAGTGTGCGAAGAGGACGCATTCTCTGAATACGCCATCTAACTGCTTTTCCTTTTTTTAAAAAAAAATATTTTCGTGTCTCGTATTTAATTTCTCTTTGTTTTATGTAGAGCATCAACAGAGGACGCATTCAGAGAATGCGTCCTCTAACTTTTTTTATATATATATTTTAAAAATTTCCATCGTGATAAATGCATTGGAAGAATTTGAAAGTTTTCTTTGAAATTTATGATAGTAAACTTTGAACATCCTATTTACTTGAATGAAGATAATGGAAAAATTTGATCGTCCCATTTAAAATTTATGAGAATAAATTTTGAATGTCATATTTCCTCTAATTTTGAACGTCTGTATTTCATTTTTTTTAAATGAATTATAAAAAAATTGGAAGTTAAAAATGTATCGAAATTTTAATTTCAAAAATGTGGATTTTTTGTAATCTAAATAAATTAGAGTTGTATGCAAATTTTTTAAATTTTCCTCTTTTTCCACTACTAACTAATTTAAATAAACAGAAAATATAAGAATAGGCGCATTTAATGTTTATGAAATTAGAGAATGATAATGAAAACAAAATAATTATGAAATGGAGTAACAAAGATATGAATTGATTCAGTTATATAATATTCGAAGAACACATGCCAAATATATCGGAAGAACGTAATGAAATGAATGCCCAACAACATGTAAGGTTCTAATAACTCCCTCCGCAAAGCTTTCCACCTGTTCCACATTGGGTGGACGTATGGTGCGGGATGTGCGTCGAGGAACAAGCATATGAGTAGAAATATGTACGTCGTCATGCCAAACTCCATCTGTAAAATCCTTCTCCATATCGTCTCTTGCGTCCTCATTCAAACATATTGGACATGGGGAACACAAACTGTATCAAATGGAGCAGTAGGCGACATATACGCATGACTAGCAGTGGGAGTACGATATGCAGTAGAATCAGCTGGAGTAGTGTTGGAGTGTGAGGGTCCACCATCTGATGGTCCACTATCTGATGGTCCACCATCTGATGGTCCGTCATGGGCTGGACTCGCATGTGTGGGTTCAAATTGAGATGAACCAATGTGTGCAGTAGATCCAGGAGTACGTGGTCGTCGACCACCCTATGACCAGGAGGAGCTGTACAATGACTTCTAATTTCATTGTATCTCACACAAGGGGGAGGTCCTTCGGTGTGCACATGTGGCTGATAATACTGCAGTCTGGAGGGGCTCATGCACATATTCCAAAGCACGTGTGATGACACCATGTATCCCCCTAATAACGTCTACGAAACGTGGGAGATATTCGTCCAAATTAATATCTAACATAAGGCGCATCTCAAACATCTCCTGTAACTACATAAATGAGATAAATATGATAGATATTCAAAAATGAGGGAACCTAAAGTATTATTTGTTGATACTATGAGAAATTTAGTAAATACCATATACTCCAAAGTCGCTCCATCTCTATGAAACCCCTTCATAACCGTTTGGCGCCGTCCTGGCTGATCAATCAGGGTCACCGTCCTGCAAAAATACCACTCCATGTATTCTCGATCTGGAGTATATGGATCCGCTAACCCAAGAGCATTAAATCGGTGCTCTGCTCGATGTTCCCACACATCAAGATATCTTCTCAGTTCAACACGCCAATCTATGCCTGACCTCTCCCAACGGTCTCTAGTATGAAGCTGTTTGTGTTCATCCTTAGTGACCAACTGTGTGGGTATTGTTTGGATAAGGCCAAATTGCTTGAGAACACGATGAACATGATGATACTCCACGACGTGCCAACAAATGAGGTCAACACACAATAGCCTGTTGTTGCTACCACCTGTACAGTATTGTGGGAGATTTTGCATGAAATCTTTTAGTGTATGGCTGCCAAATAAACTGACATGACAGATGAGTTTTCTGGTTAGAAAAGAAACACCTTTTTTTTTTCTTTTAGTTCAAAAAAGGAAATCTAAATTACTTTATACCTGACTGTCATGGAGAGATGTAAGCTAATCGCGGTACACTTTTAGTACATGCATGACCGATTGTGATAAATTGTACCGGGCTCTCCACCTTTGAGGAATAGAATGAATAATATTAGCTATTCCTAGTGATTAAAAAGGTTTAAAATTTGTTTCCTTAATAATTGAATATGAACCCAGACCCAAGAGCATTTATGGTGACAGTCACTGGAAGTCATCCGACAGGACGGGTGGTTGATATTGGCTCCCATGCCCACAACTGACAATAAATATACTAAAATATAAGAGGTCATTATGGAAACGTGTCCAACTAACACATTTAACCAACAATGTTACTTGTAGTAGGACTAGTGGCCCATATATGGAACTTACTTGTGGAATTGCAGCGTCACATAAGCTCCTGTACAAGTGTGCCAAAATTGAACTCCCCCAACTGTACTGATGTGCTGCATCTAAGTCCATGAGTATCGACAAATAGAGCAGATGAATCAGATGCCCGGATGTGTCAGACATGAGCAATCCTCCAACCAACAGTAGAATGAAAACCCTTGCCCGCTGCTGAGAATCTACCTCAGTAACATCAATAGGAAATGGACAGAGCAACAAGTTTCTCAACCAGCTGGCCCTTATGCGACCCCCTTTGATGTCACTCATGTCTGGTGTAGCCCCCAAGTAGTCGAGTTGGTTGAGAAGATCGTCAAGAATTACAGTGGAGATCCTAAAAGAATTTCATAACAGCACAGGAATAAAAAGACAATTCTATACAATGGATACCCTGAAGTAATGTCTGTATTGAAGGCTATGTTAAAGTTAATGAATGTCAAAGCTAAGTACTCCTATAATGATGTTGGTTTCTCTACTTTGTTGAAAGTGTTGAAAGAAATGCTTCTGGTTGGCAATGGACTGTCCGAAATGGTATATGAGTCTGCCACTCATTCGTCCTCCTACTTGTGTCAACACCTGTGATTGCCATGCCATTGATCGGTAGACCCGAAAGGATGCCCACATCCTGCAACGTGATGGTAGCCTCCCCCATCGGCAAGTGAAACATATGCGTCTCTGGTCTCAAGCGCCCGACTAATGCAGTGATAAACGAATGATCGATGTGAATTAGTGCATAATCTAATAGTCCCTGGAAGCTAGCCTCACGCACATAGAGCATCACTTGATCAGGTATCCCACCAATCTAACAAACCCCATCACACCGTCTCACCTGCAATGCCTTATCCTCCATTTGACCATGGTATTGAACACGCGAACGTTGCTCCAGGTGAAGCTAAAGAAATGCCTTATCAATGGGTCCCGGATGATACATGGTGTATCCCAGGTAAAAATCAAAATCACATTGAGAAATGATCAATCTATATTTCTAAGAAAATCAATACTATTACATGTAATAAATATTCAACCAAATCAAACATTAGCTTCAATTTAAACAATATACATAATTCAAATCCACACAAACAAGTACACTCCTTTAACGAGTGAATTTAACATAACAAGCTGGATAACTACATAATATCATATAATACATAGTGGTCTATACAAAACACAAGGATCTTTAGAAACTACATATTACATACAAGACCCTAAGTATGTCCTCGCCCATGAACGCCTATGCAATCACCCGGCAGTCTCTCATCTATTTGATTCCTTATCATTCTCTCCACAAACTGACCACGCTTCCTGTTAAAAAACTTTTCAATATCGGGAATCAACCTCCAGTTGGCGTGTTTCCATAGTGATAGATCTCAGAGAGGCACAAAACCCTCAGTATATTGTTGCACATAGGTGTTTGTGTGATATACCTTGTCACAGAGAGTAGACAGATCGTCACGCTTATACCTACAAACAGCCAATGCATGGGAACAAGGTAAACATAAAATTTGCCATTCGCAACAACTACACTTATTTCTACGGTATTTCATAGTGTATTGGCTCTCACCCATGCTACCATCAATATTCCTTGTCACAACCTTATAAGTCTGTGATGTCTAACCATACACGATCACACTATAACCTTGTCCCCGAGTGTCTTGCTTCTGAAACTTTTTCCAAATCCTGCTTGGGAACTCAGACCTACACAATTTTACATCACTTTAGAATACTTCACCTAATCTAAGAACACATAATGAAATATAATGTATAAAAAAAATACCTCCAATTTGTGGCGTCCATTAGCCTTTGTGCAACTATTTTAACTATTCATTCAAAAGTGGCTTTGACACATGATTTTATCAGGAGATGTCGTGCGCGCCTTAAACAATTGTCGTGCACGCCATAACCACACCTTTTTGTAGGAAAGGGTCACATTTAACTCCTTCTTCACATGTGCTCGGACATCCTTCACCGTGAAGGATGGGTTCGTATCAATCTGATAGCAAATGGAATGAGCGATCATCAACGATGTCAGGTTAGTTTTACCATTTGATCGGCCAACACCAATACAACTATGACTTCCTTGCCCATTTGGTGATATCCCACATCCCATAGGCAACCTTCTTGCTGGTTTAACAATCCAATGACAATTGCCACTTTCTTCAACAATTTCCTTACATTTCGCATACCATGTATGTGACCTGCTCTCCACGACCCATTGTTCCCTGTTCATCATTGAACTCCACCTGGAAATAGCTTATACCAATTCTGGCTTACTCTGGAATCGCATACCCAAGTCAACTTCGCTGGTCGCTTGAACATAACTAGGAAGCCTTTTGCCACAATCAGTTTGGCCATACCCATCCTCATCAGGCCCCCCATAATCCCTAAAGTAGGCCTTCGTATTAGGATTCGCCATAAGGTGGAACGTCGTGGCTACATTGTTCGTGTACACCAATTGTTCATTATCATCCCCTGGATTCAAATTAGTTTTTAAGGATCGACCATCTTCACTTTCTTCTTCAAGTTCCCTTTCCTCACCTTCATCATCACTAACAACATACTCACCATCACCAACAACATGCTCTCCGATTTCACCTGCATAATCATCATCGAAGACATGCAACTCTTCATGATGCACACCATATATACCAGCTCTTGTGGATGGCTGAGTGCAATCAAGATGGACATACGCACTAGGTTGACTCGACTCACCAATGAAAGAAGGTTCTCCTAAATGTTGGAAATGCACAGGAGTTGGGAAGGTTGGCACTGTATAGTTCTAAACATTGCTCAACAACGACATGAATGTGCCTGAGCTAACATCACCAGCACGGTCCATGGTGTTTGACATATTTTCCATATTAATTTAAAGATCAATTGAGGAAAAGGACATTCGATCAACAATGTTGAAGAAGGTCACAGTTGACTCATCATCTTCCACATTACGACATTGATAGTATATAGACTAACCAATCAGCTCAGGAGAACGACAATAGATTTTCAACAGAAAACCCCTTACTTACAATGCCAAGCCTTCTGAAAATTAATTCAACTAACGCGGAGTGGCTTAACCTCCGTTCGAGAGTCACATTTTCCCCAGGTATGGGAGGATCATAATACACACCCACATTCAAATCAAACTTAATCTGACCCCATTTGTACAAGTACACCGTAAAAAATATCGTAGAACAACACTATACAAATATAGAACATATAATTCTATATTAAGAAAGATGGTATTATTCAGCAACATATATTCAACTCCTCAAACCCTAAACCATACACTGTTCAATTGTCATCGGGCAACCAAATCATACACTATTATCGATTATCTTACTAATTGACATACAACATTACAACTTCGGTAATGTCTTTTCACAATATAAAATTCAAACTCAATTACACCACACAAATTAAATTATTTCTTCAATTTTAATAAAAAATTAGTGAACATATCACACATAATCACACATCCTCATTCAACATATTCATATAGTCAAACCACACATAATCATTCAAAACACACATAATCATTCAACACATTCATATAATCAAGATTTTTTCTAGTACCTCACAAATTAAATTATTACTACAAATTCAATAAAAAATTAGTGAAAAAATCACACATAATCAATTCAAACATAATCACACAACCTAGTTCAACCCATTCATATAATCAAACCACACATAATCATTCGAACCACACATAATTATTCAACATATTGATATAATCAAGATTTTTTCAAGTACCTCTTGGAGACTCGAAACTTCTGGCGGTGCATGACTTCCGCGTGCCGAGCTTCTGTGGCTCGTGACTTCTACGCACGGAGCTTCTGGCGGCGCGTGCATCTCACACTTGGGTCCGACAGGGGCACAAACAATGGCAACTACCGGCCAGTGGTTTAACCTACAAACCCAAAAACAATTTACTACCAATCACTAAAGAAAAATAGCAGATCTGATAAAAATGAAAAGAAGATACGAACGAAGGCTGGGAGAGATGTGAACCCGATGATGGAAATGGTGACAAACCAAAGCGTGGGCCTGGCGAGGAACTCGGCGATGGCCTGAGCACGAGGAAGAAAGAATCCGGCTGCGGAGAAAACTAGGAGAAATGATCAATGTTTGGGAATTGAGGCCGTGTTCTAGGATTAAAACGCACAGACGATGAATGCATCCTTGTTTTTACAGAATTAAAAAAAGTCAAATATAGTGGACTCATTTAGAAAATGCATCCTCGTCTTTCCAGACTTTAAAAAATGTAAAATTATGAGGATGCATTTAGCAAGTGCGTCCTCATTTTTTCGTATAATAAAAAAAATTAAAAAAATACAGAGAATGCATTCAGCAAATGCGCTCTCCACATTTGAATCCGTAGGTGTCTACTGTAGCCACAGTTAAAGAATTTTCTCAAAAAAAAAATTACATGCAAGCTCCATATCATCATTTTATCAACATATTGGGGGAATAGTCGACTATGAAGATCAAGTGTCAGCCTCAAACCAGCATTTAGAAAACTCAGTTTCAAGATATCTCAAATATAAGTCTCATTTCAGATTTGCAACCAACAAGAAACAAAATGAAACATCAGTAAATGTCACTGTAACACAAATATAATAAAAAAATAATTCCAAAAAGTTCAACACTTACTTTTTTTCCTTTCGATTCATCACCTCACTTAGATGAGGAATCAATATTCCAGCGACCCAAAATTTGACATCGTCATCATACAAAAGGGTTGTATCTATTTTCAGATCCAAAATATGATCCATTGGGGATCGAGAAACCACTAGATCAACTTCAAGCGACAACCAACGATAGCGGAGGAGGAGCCTTCCAAGGTCGGTGAGTAAGTTTGTGGCTTCTCCGGCGGCACACAACTGTAGAGAACACAAAGGACGATGGAGTTACGCTCAATCCCGTCGTCCACTGCTCTCATATCGGCAGTTGCGGAACTAAACTTTTTTTTCATGTGGGGCTGACATAGAGCAGAGCTGGAGGCTAGAGCAGTGGAGGCGCGCCACTTCTATTCTGGAGCATCGTCAATTTCTGATGGTGGATTTGGCCATTCTCGCCCAATCCAAACAAATCTAATACTTAAAATTTTATTTTTTCCCGTTCAATACTAACCAAAACGACATCGTTTAACTTGTACTAAAACGACGTTGTTTTGGTAAAGTTTGGGCCAAAAATAAATAAGGCCGCGAGCGGCCTTTTTTCTTCGACACTAATCACCGGGAAACAGAGCCCTCACCGCCGGAAAAGCACTACTCACCACTACTACCATGAATCTTAGGTAGGGCTGGAGCTCTACCTCGCGCCATGGTTGTTCCGCCCATGCATACCGACGACTGAGCCACTTACAGAACCAGGGTTTCTAGGTAGCTCCGTCGTAGGTAATACTTCTCCAGCGTCATCATCGATTACGGTATGCATCCTCAAAGATGCATCACATCCGTCCTCACAAAAGGAATCGGGAACATAGCACACTGGACAACCATTGGAAGGATTCAAATCGCACTTGTGAAACCTTGAAGGATCCATGTGAAGGAAGATTAACAGAGGGAAGATTTAAATTGTCGTGAGGGAAGATGAACAAAGGAGGTTGCACATGTTGAGAGTGAGAGGGGGAATATGAAATAAGAAACCCTAATCAGATGGGGAACATAACGGGAGAAATTAGAGAGTTGAATTCAGATGGGGACAAAGAATAATGATGAAGAATGTCAAGGAGAATAAAGTCGTTCACAATGCAACAAGAGAAAAATATAAAGACTTCTTAAAATTAGTTGTTGGGACATTAAAAGAATGGTGGCGGGATATTAAATGGAGAGAGAGGTTAACTAAGTTTAGATATTAAGTGTGTATTAAGGTTTAGGTAGTGTTAACTTTGAGTTTTGTTTAGACCCAAATTTGGGTTAGTAAATATGCACATGGGTAAAACATATGGGCCTAGTAAAAAATTTTATGAATGAAAACAAGCCCAGATAGGAAATAAAATGGGCAGCAAATTATCCAGAGACAATCCAAAAGGAAAGAGTGCATATTTAGTTGGAACAAAGAGATTATATAATAACACATGACACTATTTGGTAAAAAGAAATTCAAGGTTAATTTGTTTCCTTCTCGGAGAGTGTTTTATTTGGGCAAATATACATTTATAACCCTAACTTTTGGTTAAAAGTGCCAATATAACCTTGCAGTTTGAGAAAGTGTCAATTTAACCCTACCTTATTATCAATTGTGCCAATCTTACCCTAGTAGTTGGTCAAATTATGCCGATGTAATCAAACTCCCTAATTCCAGCATTGACCAAAGGAATTCAGACATTGACCAGAAAATGAAAAGACCAAAATACCCCTTGGGCCAAAACAAAAAAGTTGATACCCATTATACCCATGTTTTCTTTCTTCTTCACACCCACCCCGTCATACCCCAGCCGCCCCACCCTCTCCCCTTCCCTGCCTCTGCCACCGCCTCAACCTCGCTTACTAACGTAAACCTAGAAACCTCGCCGCCTCCACCACCCTATCCCGCCAAGTCCCACTGCCTCTCGCCACTCTAGTCCTGCCGCCTCCTCCCACCTCCACCACTCTAGCCCCACCGCCTCCCGTCACCCCACCGCCTTTTGCCGCGCCCATCACCCTAGCTTCGCAACCTCTCACCATATCCCATCACCCTAGCCCCTCCGGCTCCCCCTCCTTCACCACCCTAGCCCTACCACTGCGCCTCCTCCACTTCCCCGCCCCAGCTCCAAATCCCTCTCAAACTAATTTCTGTTCACCCGCCGCCGCTCACCCAACCTAGCCCTACCGCAAATATTAGCTTAGCCTCACCGCCGCTCACCCATCCAAAACGTGAAATCAGGAGGACGAAGAAGAAAGAGTCTGGAGGGGTGAAATCGGGAAGAAGAAAAGAGGTGAAATTGGCGACAATGGTGGGTGAATTGGGAGGAAGAAAATGGGTAAAATTGGAAAGACGAAGAAGAAAAGGGAACATTGAGGGGAAATGCAGTTAAACATTTTAGGGTTTTTGATTTTTTTTAAAAAAATGATAAAATAATCTTTTTCCCAAAATCATGCCATCATAATTTGACTAAAAATTTATCGGAGATGCACATTCTGAGATTGCAGGATTATATTGACACTTTCAGCTAAAAGGATTATATTGACACTTTCAGCTGAACAAATTTTTATGAATAGTAACAAGCCCAGATAGGAAATAAAAGGGGCAGCAAATTACCCAGAGACAGTCCAAAAAGAAAGAGTGTAGATTTAGTTGGAACATAGAGATTATATAATAACACATGACACTATTTGGTAAAAAGAAATTCAAGGTTAATTTTTTTCCTTCTTGGAGAGTTTTTTTTTTTGGGCAAACATACATTTATAATCCTAACTTTTGGCTGAAAGTGCCAATATAACCTTGTAGTTTGAGAAAGTGGCAATTTAACCCTACCTTATTATTGAATGTGTCAATCTAACCCTAATAGGAAATAAAACGGTAAAGGGCAGTTCAAACCCTAATAAGACGAAGAAGAAAAGGAACGTTGAGGGGAAGGGTAGTTCAAACATTTTAGGGTTTTTGAAAATTTCTTTTTAAAAAGAAAAATCAATGGCAAAATAATCTTTTCCAAGTCAAAGGTTTATTCACTTTCTAAAATTGTAGGATTATATTTACACTTTCAGCAAAAATGGAATTATTTCCCATGGTGTCTTAAATTGAGATCACAATCATGAGTCATTTTCATCCTCACCAAATGGCAACCGACTTTGAAGTAGCTGTTTCCGCGTAAAAAAAGCAGGTGTTGTTTACCATAACCAAAACCTAATTTACTAAACATGTTTTGACCCTATGGAGAGCCATAATCTAAAAGGCAAAGTCTTGGGAAAGACGGTCTTTCCATAGACTTATGGAAAGACGGAGTTTGATTATAATAATAAAATGTAAAAGGTCTTAGTTGCAATATTAAAGTTTTAGTATGAAACATGTAGTAGTTATAAAATTTATAACCCGGTACATGCAACCCGAAAATTTTATCTTAATTTCTTCTAATTTACACTTTAAACCTTGGTCTTTCCATAACTTATGGAAAGACCGTCTTTCAAGAGACGGACTCAATCTAAAATACTTACCAAGTAGCAAGAAAGAATGGGGAAAAAAGCACTGGGAAATCCAAAAGTAACATTCCATCAAACACGGATTACATGGATGATGATCATCTAGGGAAGTACAGTCTAACTATTCAACATTTAAGCTCGAAAATATTACACCACGAGTCTATTACACAGGTAAACTAGCCAGGACTTGACCCTTCATCAGGCTGCAAACCAAAAAATAAACGAGTGAGCGAATTTTCACAAGTTTATTCGAAAATGAAGTTGAGGCAACAAGCAGAATGCAAAGTAGCTCACCTCTTCATGTAATAGTAGCAGAAGTCGGCCAATATGAACGTCTGGACCATCTCAGCAAGGAAAACGAATAGGCGCCAGAAGTACCCTCTCGTGACTAAGAGCAGAGCCAAACCTTTTGTATCGTAAACCTGTAAATGGAAGTCATTCGAGCATAAGCTGGATGCACGTGGAGATCAAAGGGATCGGTTTGTTTGATCATTCACCTACCAGAAAATGGTAGGATAGGGTTGTAGTTCACCTATACTAGGTACATGTGGGTTTTTAAAACAACCATATATTTATAGTGTTTTTTATGTACCTACGGAAATGATGGCCATAATGGATTCTAGTTTTGCCCGTAGTTCCAGTAAAATTACATTAACAGAAGGTGTTGATATAAACATAACAAACGGTGTCCATTAAACATCAATATAGCAGCAGAAAATAAATAAGTGCGCACTAGAATTTAACAGAGCTTCATATTCTTGTACTAACCTGGATAATCCAATGAGCAAAGCCAAAGAATCGTGCAATACCCAAAGCAAACACGTAATGTGCAGTAAAAGGCTCGATCATCTGACAAAGTTCAACACCAAGTCCAATTTACTTTCTTGCATTTAAAAAACAGTAGGGAGTGATGTAACAAAATCATGAACAAAACCTTAGCATTCTGGATCATCCGCAGCTGAGGCAGAACAGAAACAGCCTCTAAGTAGACACAAAACGCCCACAAAACTCTGGTGAGTCGGACATGAACAGTCGATGGATGAACAAGTAGAGCTAGAACGGCACAAGGCACCAACTGCCAAACACATTTCGAATACCATGTTAAGCGATGTAAATCCCTATAACCACTTAATCAAGTCTTTATATCTCACAATTACAGCTTACAAGTAGCAAAGCTGAACACAGATCAAATAGTTCAGATTTTGAGTCCTGGCTATACTTTGATATTTGATGAAGTTTTGCTTTTTAAACACTTCATATACGCACAGATATATTTCCTAGTTGTAAGTACATCATGATTTCGTCAAATTCAACAAACAAATTCTCGAAAAGAGAATTCGAGTACGATAATCCAACTAATGATGCCAATCCACCATTAGCACATAGCAAGATTGCTACTCAATGTGTTTGAACCAGAGCTTAAAATTTTCTGAATTTGAGAAGAATGACAAGAATTATAAAAAAATCGTAACAAACAACAAACCATATTCACAATTCATAGACTAAGGCCCTTCTTTGGACTGAACTCCAACTCAATTCAGTTCAACTGATATTAGCAATAAGTTATACAGAATTCAGTTCAGTATATAAGAGCAGGCTTAAAAACTATATATGTTTACACCCTTAAGCATGCAATGGAAAATAAGCATCGAGAAGTTACCACATAGTAAAGGGGCATATTGTCCAGCTCAGAGATATATGTTGACTTCAATTTAACCCTCATCATGAATATCACCCAAAGAGTTGACACAAGGGTGACAAAATCAAGAACCGTATGGATATCCCCTTCCATGAAGAAACTGCAGCCCAATCTCACAGCCAAGAATATAGCAGTCAGCTCCTGAGTCCTCAAAGAAAGTCCTAAACACATTCACAAAAACAAAATTCCATCAAATCCCACAATTGAGGGCCGAAAAGGGTCCAAGAATCAAACACTCAAACATCAAATCACGCAACAAAACAAGAAATGATGAAATCAAGAGAGGGAAAAAAGGGGGGGTAAATTTTTTAATTTTTTTTACCAGAGCAGGTCTTCTGAGTGGTGAGCTTGTATATGAGCACGATGATTCCCAGAAAGTGGACAGCCTCGGAGGCAACGAAGAAGTTGTCCTGATTCTTGATCAGATATTTTAGAGCGATGAGTGCTGAAATCGAAGCCGTTGCTGCCATGAATGACTTGACCTTCATTGACTGGCTCCTCACCCAGGTGAACATCTTGCTCACCGGAGAATTCCTCCGTCGACCCATCTCCGCCGTGCGCCGCCGCCGCCGCTACTGAAAATTGGCTGCCTCTGAGTAGGGGTGAGTGATGCAGAATTTCGGACAACGGGCGTTATGTGTTTACACTTTTTTAAGAAGTGTTTTCTCTCCGGGTGGATGTACCGCTCCGCTAACAACATCGGCATTTAATTTCTACAATGTGACGCTAAGCGAATCATTTCCTGACGCGTCAGCAGGAAGCGTTGGCGGGCTATTGCTTGCTCGCTCGCTGATCTGGACATTTTATTTTGCAAAAAAGAAAATCTTTTTTTTAATACTTCTCTGCTCCGATCCACTAGCCAAATTCCATAAGGATATTTGACCATTGAGAATTTAGTTACCTATAATTAGGGATATTATATGAGATATTTTTGAATTCTTCATAACGTATAGTTACTAAAATATTAAAATATTAAAGTAAAAAAATAATTTTGGTGGCCTCATAACTATTACGATTGCCCACATTTTTTTCTTTAATTTTTTTACCACTTTTAGCCCCTGCAATTGAGCTGATTTTTGAGATAATTAAGGGGCAAAAAATGTTCAAAAAGTGATAGTGACTCAACAGTTCTGCAAGTTGAGGGGCCAATAATGTTGAAAAAAAGTTGGAGGGCCAAAGGGGGACGATCGTGATAGTTAAGAGTCACCGAAGTCATTTGCTCTATTAATTTATAATATATTATTATATAGAGCAATTGACTTCGTGGCCCCTTAACAATTACAATCGTCCACTTTCGGTCCTCAATTTTTTTGAACACTTTTAACCCCTCAATAAGTATATGAGTTGATTTTTGAGAGAGTTCGTCTCTTGAAAGACGGTCTTTCCATAAGCCATGGAAGACCAATGTTTAAAGTACAAATTAGAAGAAATGAAGATAATATTTTCGGGTTGCATGAATCGAGTTATAAACTTTATAACTACTACGCGTTGTACAATAAATTTTTAATATTGCAACTTAGATATTTTACCTTTTATTATTCTAATTAAACCTCATCTTTCCATAAGGCTATGAAAAGATCGTATTTCCCAAAACTTTACCTTTTTGAGATAATTAAGGGGCCAAAGTGCTAAAAAAATGACCGTGACTCAATAGTTATACAAGTTGAGGGGCCAATGTGTTGACAAAAAATTAGAGGGTCAAAGAGGGACCAATGTAATAATTAAGGGGACACTAAAGTTATTATACAATAAAAGTTATCGTTGATCAAATGTACTTTGAAAAAAAATTCAGAAAAATTAAGCAATTGTTAGTGGATCCAAGATAAAATATTTTATGGTAAGGGAGTGATAAAGTTAAATTATATTAGTATTTGGGGAAAAGTAAGTATCGAGAAAGATGACATTTCCATAAGCTTATGTACAATTCACAGGGGTTGGTATCTTAAATGTTGTAATTTTTTAATAAAATTTAAATATTTTATTTTATAAGTTAAAACAAGTAATAGTATGTATTTGAAGGTGAAAACATAAAAATATATGATATAAAAAATATTTTTAAAAATTCTAAATTTTGTATGTAATTTAACGAATACAATATTTATAGTAAGAAATAAGTGGCATGTCCATAGACATGCCGCATATCAGGAGACCCACTCGTATAATATCCTCTGCATTATATATTTATTAAGAGTAAAATTTAAAAATATCTATAAAATGGCTAAATATCATAAAAAATGAATATTTGCCATGATTTATCTTTCTATTTTTTAATATACAAGATATTCGAGGATTATTAGGGATATGATAACCACTGCCATTACTGAAAATTTCTTATCTCCAAAATGGATTAATTAAGTAACTTAGAGTCTAAATCAAGCAATAGGTCACTCTATTGTGATTTTTGACTGGTGAATTCAATTTCATATATTATTTCGTTTCAGGCGAATGTGCACACTTTTTGGTCAACTTTCTCAGGTCATGTTTGACAAACGATAACTTTAGTTACGTATATTAACGGTGTGTTAAAATTTGATATTTAGAAAATACAGCATGCAGAGAATCCAACAATATCTCACATGATAATATTGGTATCTATATACTAGTTGAAATTTATGATCAAACATGTCTTGAGAAAGTTGACCAAAAAGTGTGCAGATTCGGCTGAGACGGAGGGAGTAGGAGAAATAAACTAAAGTATATACAGTAGATATTTTTTTAAAGTTTATGAAACATATAGAGTTAAACACACATTCTTGGCATCCCCGGACCCGGCACGCAACAGTAATATTTTTTTTCTTCCGTCCAAAACAGCAGTCATCCGTTTTGACTAATCTCATGTTTTTGGTCCGTGGTGAATCAACAACTTCATTTCCATCCTTTAATTCTGTACTTTCATTTTTTTTTCTTAAACAGAAAAATCATTCTCCATGGATAGTTTGTGGAGTATCTTCTTAAATATAAAATAAGAAAATGTAATGTTACCCACGTTTAGGTGGAATTCACAATTTAATACTCAAATTTTAAATTGTTCTTAATAGGTATCCATATTTTCATTAATGCTCAAGAAATGTACTTTATAGTTACTCCATCCGTCTCAGATTAAATTGCACACTTTACTATTTGATACTGTTTACTGCTAAACTTTGACCACATATTTAAATAGGTCTATAAGTAATAGTATTATCATATGTGATATTGTTGGATTTGTCATAACAAATAATTTTTAAAAAGTAGCTTTTTATTTGCTGATATTATACGTAATTAAATATATTAACGGTCAAACATGATTCTTGATAACCGTGAAAAAGATTTCTTGTAATTTAATAAGGGACGGATGGTGTAAAAATATGTATCATTATGACATAATTTTGATCCAAATTGGTACCCACTTCTTGCTAAAAGGTACTCTCTCCGTCCCAACTATTTTTGCACTATTCACTTTATTTCCCTTTTTGGGTAACTTTTATTCATTGTTTATGTTCAAATTAAATGAAAAAATAAATAAAATAAAGGTACCTCATAAGCACATTAGCAAGAAAGTATTAAATAATGAATTTTTAAAAATATTTCAGCTTTCTCTCTCCGCAAAAATAGATGGGACGGAAGGAGTACCATTTTAAAACATAAATGAAAAAATGGGTACCTTTAAAGGATAGATTCAAAATCCACGTACCAAACTGTAAATTTCGATTAAAGTGGGTATCATTTTGAACAATCTCTCATATCCTTCATAGAATGTCATTTTAATTATAAAATTTTTTTGCTATAAATTAGGATCACATTACATAATTTTTTATCAAATTCATCGTATTATATGAACAATTTGTGTTTGAATTTTAGTAAAAGTAAGGAAATTAACTAGAATTAAAGCGAACATGACCTTTCCGTTTCCCTTCAAAATTCCTGCAGCCTTTGTAATAGGTAGAAATTTATAGTCAAGCTAACAAGCCTAACATGAAAGTAGAACAAATTAAGAAACATAACTGATCTGAAACTACTTATTGATCACGTAGCAGATTTTATTTTTTTAAAACAACATGTAGCAGATTAATTAGTCAAAGGTATACTTAGAGTCAACACTTTTAGAGAAGGAGTTTATTTATAGGGCAAAGATTACATATTAACATAGTAGCGTAGAACTTAAATGGGGACACTATAATTGAATATGTTGAACTCCACTGAAACTTGAAATTTCATTCATTTGAATAGTTAGAGATGCCTTCTTAAAAAGACTCAAACGCTGCACCACCAACGAATCGTCGCTACCAAAATCTGAACCATCACAATATCACTGTTAGGATAAATCAGATTACCGATTAGATTATGATTTATTATGATTAGAGTTGTTTCCTTATTACACCTCTATTGTACTCTATATATTCAGTCATCAATAATACAATTCCTTACGACAAATCATTCTCTCATGGTATCAGAGCCTTTTCTGATCCAAAACCTAAAAACTTAAAATTTTATCATCGTCGTCGGTCGCCAGCAGCTCCGTTCTCACGCGCCGCTCCGCTACCCTTCGCTCCGCTCCCTTCCGATGCACGCAGCTCCGCTCCATTTCTTTTCCTCTCAGTCATGGCTCAAGAAAAACTCTCATACAACACTCTACTCCAGATGATGCAGATCAAACTCACTTCATCCAATTATCTTCTCTGGAAGCGTCAAGCATGTTATGTCCTTTGTCCTCAAGGTCTGTACGATTTTATTGATGGCACTAGATCTCGTTCCACTCTCTCACCACCACCACCACCACCACCGTAGACCCTGTCTTTTGCTGCCATAGTCTCAACTCCTTTGGGTGGCAGCAAGGTTAATCTCCAGGAGGCTTATTTGAAATCAAAAGAAAAGTATGATTAATGGGTTGATGAAGATCAATGTCTCTAAAGTCTCTTATTTTCCTCTTTCACCGTTGAAGTTCTCGTGGAACTCCCAGATTGTGCCACTTCCAAAGAATTATGGGATAATCTTGCTTTCATATATCAGAATAGCACTGCCTCCACCATTCTCCGTCTTCGCACAGATGCGCATGGTATTCGTAAGTCTGGTAGTGTTCATGAACTCCATCTCAAATTTAAGGAGATTTTTAACAACTATCTGTCATGGGTAATCCGGCTTCAAATGTTGATCAAATTGTATAGTTCTTGACTGCTCTTGGTCCTAAGTATAAAGATTTTTCTGCTCCTTTGATTAATGTTGTTCCAACCCTGCTTTATGCGGAGGTTCTTGCTCGTGCCAAAAACCACGAGGCCTTTTTGATGAATTTACAGGGACACTGAGGACCAGCCGCAAGACATGTAATGTTCCAGACCAGCGACGCACCTCAAGCCGGACGCGCGTGGGATCACACGCCGACTTGATTTGGCTGTGTGTGGCCTTCCCACGGTGGTCGCTTCGGTGGTAGGCGCGATGGCGGCCGGCAGTCCTTTTCCGGTTCTTAGGCGGCTGGTCCGGTCCCTGGTCGCGGTCGTCCTCACTGTTCCTGGTCCGGAAGGCTTGTCACTATGCTGTGACGTGTTACCAGATGCAGGCACAGATTGGTCATTTTCCAAGCACTCATTTGGCAGAAAATCATCACTCTTCTCAGCAGTCTGATACTTCTTCTCGTCCATCAGATTGGTACCTTGATTCTGGTCCTACCAGTCATATGGCAACTTCCACCTCAGGCCTTGACACTTTCACTCCTTTTACTGGTAAATTTCGTGTCCTTGTTGGTAATGGTGCTCCAGTTATGATATCTCATATTGGTGATTTTAAAGTTTCTGAGAACTTGCATTTGTCTGGTGTTTTGGTTGTGCCTGATATTACTAAGAATTTATTGTATATTAGTCGGTTAACCAGAGATATAGGTGTCCTAATTACATTTGATGACCAGAATTTTGTCATTCAGAACAAAGTAACCATGGCCGTCGTGGTTCGGGGGCACAATGAGGATGGATTGTACATTTTGGACCGGGGAGATGCATAATTTGTTTTAGTTTTACAGTAGAATAAGAGTCGAGCTTCAGATGAGTTGTGACATGCACACCGAGGTCATGTTTCTAGTTCAGTGATTACTAGTTTACATAATTCTGGTTTACTTTCAGTTTCTTCTTTGTTGCCTAAACCGCATACCTGCGCCCCTTGTGTTATGGCGAAAGGTCAACAATTGGCTTTTGTTGAGAACCCTAAAGGTGCTGACAATTTTTTTGATTTAATACATTGTGATTTGTGGGGTCCCTCCCTAGTTTTATCTACAAATGGTTTTGCGTATTATGCATTATTTATGGATGATTTTTTGATATTCACTTGGCTGAACCCCCTTCGTCGTAAATAAGGTTTTGTTGACACTTAGTTGCAGTTTGAGGCACTTGTTGAGAATCAATTTTCAGGAAAAATTATAGTTTTTCAAAGTGATGGTGGCACTGAATTTTTGAACACCAGACTCAGATCACATTTTGCGGCGAAAGGTATTCATTATCAGGTTTCTTGTCCGACCACTCTGGAACAGAATGGGCACAAAGAACGCAAGCATCAGCATGTTGTTAAAATGGGTCTCACGATGCTTTTTCATTCACATGTTCCGATTTCTAGTTGGGATGATGCGTTCACCACTGCTACCTACATTACCAACCGTTTGCCTACACCAGTTCTGTAGGGATCGACACCTTA
The DNA here is from genome assembly GCA_037428765.1 of Rubia yunnanensis. Classification (NCBI taxonomy): domain Eukaryota; kingdom Viridiplantae; phylum Streptophyta; class Magnoliopsida; order Gentianales; family Rubiaceae; genus Rubia; species Rubia yunnanensis. The sequence continues at coordinate 17,938,749 of CM075062.1, forward strand.
TGGTCTTTTTTATCATCGGGATCCTATCTATGGTAACTTTCATCCTTTTGATTGCTGTTTTTTTCCTTTTGTTTGTCCCTTTGCTGATCATAAGCTATCTCATCATAGTATTCCCTGTATATTTATCGGTTACAGTTCACAGTATAAGAGGTTTCGGTGCCTTGACCCTTCCAATGGAAAGGTTCATGTTACTCGCCATGCTCAGTTTGATGAGGCTTATTTCCCTCTGGCTACGACATCGGGAACTGGGTCTCCCTCTTCAGGTTTGGATGTCTTAGCCTTTACTAATCTGGATCATGGAACGACACCATCAACAACCTCTGCTCCATCCTCACCTCAATTCTGGTTTCCTGATGATGAGTCGTCTTGGCTAGTTGCCCCACAAGCTGACCCGTGTCAGCCATCTCATTTCACATCTGGGCATGGTGGTCCCTCAACCGTGCCCAGTCGTGGCGGCTCCTTATCCACGTCTAGGTGTGATGGATTGTGCCCAACAGTGATACCCACAGGCTCAGGCGCCCCGGACAGCCATGGCCACGGACAGCCACTTCCCTGCCTCGGCCATGGCCACATATGGCGTCACATCCCCGGACGACCACTGCCACGGTCGGCCAAGGACTACCACATTCCCACCTCGGCCATGGCCACGGGCGGAACTACGGCCACGTGCCTCTCCGTCCCATCTCATGATGGTGCCACGACCACGATCATAGGCGGTAACAAATCCGTCATCTCAGTCACGTCCCAGATCTTGGGTTCTTCACGTCCACCAGCTTCTCGTATGGTTACACGCTCTTCCACCAGAGTTATTATGTGCCAAGATTATTCAGATATTAATGCTTATGGTCTTCTTGAGGCTCTTCTTGCTCAAAAAGAACCGACTAATTATCATTCCGCAAATCAAGATCCTTCTTAGGTTTCTGCCATGGATGAAGAGATGGCCGCTCTTCGTAGTCAGTATATTTGGGATCTTGTTCCACGACGTCAACATTGTTGGGTCCAAATGGGTTTATCGGATGAAGTACAAACCCGGTGGTTTGGTTGAGCGCCATAAGGCACGTTTGGTAGCTCAGGGTTTCTCTCAGATTCCCAGTTTTGACTTTGATCATACTTTGAGCCCTGTGGTTAAAGCATCTACAGTTCGTACAGTTCTCGCTATTGCTACTCTGCATACTTTAAAGAATGCCTTAACGGTGTTCTTGATACTTCGGTTTTTATAGCACAACCCGTTGGCTTTAAGGATCATACTCATCCGGACTATGTTTGTCGTCTACGTAAGGCTATTTATAGTCTGAAGCAGGTGCCTCGAGCATGGTTTCAGCGTTTCAGTGCTTATCTTTTACAGCTTGGGTTTCGTTGCAGTTCTTCTGATACTTCATTATTTGTGTTGTCTCATGGCTCGTCATTGTTGTATCTTTTGGTCTATGTTAATGATATCATTTTGACTGGGAATGATTCCACTCTTATTCGGTAGTTCATAGATCGCACCCATCAGGAGTTTGACATCAAAGATTTGGGTGCCTTACACTACTTTCTTGGCTTAGAGGTCACGCTCACTGCCTCGGAACTTCTTCTGGGACAGGCGAAGTATGCTCGAGACATTCTTCTTGGGCTGGTATGTTAGATGCAGTACAAGTCTCTACACCGTTTCTGCCAAATTCTCAGCTTCACAGCAGTACGAGTTCACAGTTCAAGAATCTGACGTTGTATCGCTCTTTGGTTGGTGCTCTCTAGTATCTAACCATCACTCATCCAGACTTAGCATTTGCAGTTAATTCTGGTAGTCAATATCTTTAGGACCCTAGGGAAGATCCTTTTTTTTGCTGTCACTCGTATTCTTCGCTATTTCGGGGAATCCTACATTTTGGTCTCAATTTTCATGTAGCTTCTTCTCTGGAGGTGCTCGGTTATTCTGATGCAGATTGGGACCCATCGTTCTACTTATAGCTATGCTATCTTTTTAAGCGGTAACTTGGTTTCTTAGAGTGCAAAGAAACAGCCCACTGTGTCCAGGTCCAGCACCGAGTCGGAGTATCGTGCTCTGGCCAACACTACTTCTGAGGTCATCTAGATAATCCATTTACTTCATGATCTTCATGTTCCTCTTTTTGATACGCCTCTCCTGCTTTGTGACAACAACAATGCCATCTTCTTGGCTCAGAATCCGGTGACACATAAGCGGGCTAAGCACATTGACATTGATTATCATTTTGTTCGTGAGTTAGTTTTTCAGCCAAGCTTCATGTTGCTCATATTCCTACATCTTACAGGTGACAGATATCTTCACCAAGGGTCTCTCACGTCCCTTGTTTGAGTTTTTCAAGTCCAAGCTTTGCGTCTCTGAGAATCCGACGCTTCGCTTGGGGAGGTGTTGGGTTAAATCATATGACTGATTAGATTATGATTTATTATGATTAGAGTTCTTTCCCTATTACACCTCCATTGTATTCTCTATATATTCAGTCATTAATAATACAATTCCTTACGACAAATCATTCTCTCAATCACCATCATCGACCACTTGCAGGTTGAGAAACCACAGCGAGGACCACTGACACGGTCCAATGATGCTGGGTAAATCCCTATCAAGAAATTGCTACACAATTCTTGATGGGGGTATGTTTTGAGCCCTGAACCTCTCAATTATAGAAAGTGTGGCTTACCACTAAACCATACTTAATTCACTATAGGGTAGCATACATTAAAAGGGACAACACCTATTAATTTGATTTTTCAGTTCTTCTTACCTCGGTTTTCAGCCCCAAATAAACTGAGGTAAATGTAGGTAAAGTAAAAAGTACTTTTTAACCTCGGTTCAAAGTTGAGGTAAAATTTTTTTACCTTGGTATTTTTAGAAAACACCGAGGTAAAAAGTGAAACCAATCGAAGTTAGTGCGATGTCGGACCAAATTTCTGAAATATCAGTAAAAACATTGTGAAAGCGATAGTTGTGTGACTTCGCACAGAATGAAAGTAAATAATATTGACACCATGCTAGTGCAACGTCGCACATGATATTTTGCTTATTTTAAAAAAAACTACTGAAAGCATAATCGATGTCAATTCTTCTTTTGGTAGTTCATAGCCTAACAACAGGTTTTCCAGCAAGAATCCGAAGCTCGATTTAGGCAAAAATACCAGCAATTTACAAACAGAACCAAAGAAATCAGAGAAATTAGAAAAATAGAATCATAGACGAATTACAAATAAGAAAATACATTAATTTACAAAAAAACCTAACATAATCACCCAGACGCAACAAAGCAAGGCGGCGCTTGGAAGAGCCAAACTCTGGTGAGACATGGCGGCGCTTGGAAGAGCCGAAGTTCGGCGAGACACGACAGCACTTGTAAGAGCCAATCTCCGGCGAGACAGGGTGGTGCAGCCAGTGGCGGAACCAAGACGTAATGTAGGGGGGGCTGAATAATAGAGAAATTTTTTTTTCGAATGCTTAATACGGCGGCGGACGAACAGCAAGTACGCCAGGAAGAATGGAAATTTTGCTGGGCTGAATGGAAATTTCGGATGCTGATTTAAAATAATTATGATTGGGCCAACTAGGGTTAGGGTTTAAGCCCAATTGGCCAGTCTTTTTTTTTGCCTTTGACGAAACAAAACGACGTCGTTTCGTTTGATGAGGAAACAAAAAAAATATAATATGGATTTTGCCCAGTCGTCTTCCTCAGCCTTTGCCGGACATGATGCTGTAACTGGTTCAAAGGGGGGGGGGAATCCATGGATTCCAGTGGCACCTAGGCCTGATTTTTGGGCCATCGGATCCTAGGGGTGGCGCTAGCGCCCCCTCGCCCCCTGGTTCCATCACTGGGTGCAACCATGGATCTCCTGCGTAAAACAATGGTGGAGACAGAGTGGAGTCTCAAAGCAAACACATTGGAGTCGCGGTGGCAGAGATGGATTGGCGGTCAGCGTCGCAATCGATGGTGGTCGGCATCGGTTTTCCCGACTGTGACGCAGCCGCATGGAGGCCTGGGAGAGTGGTGGAATCGGTGGGGCTGGGATGAATAAAAGAAGGAGGTGGTCGGAAATGGAGATGGAGTCGTTCGAGATGGAAGAACGACAGAGGGGTGTTTTAGATCGGAGATGGTAAAAAAGGAGTAGGGATGATTAGGGTTAGGCTTTTATAATGTATTTGGGCTTTGTTTGTTTGATGGGCTGTTTTAGTGGGGTGAAATTATATAAGGGTTTTCAATTAACATGCTTAAATTATTCAATTATATTACTTTGTTTATTTATTTTTGAAAATTTAAAGAATTGATTTAATCAATGAATTTATTCTATATTGATATTTTTTTAATCAATGAATTTTATTTAATCAATGAATTATTCTATATATTCAAAATTCATCATGTTATACTAAGTCAGATATTCATGTTAAGTAAACCTTTAATTTTATTGGATAACATAATTATATATTTACCAAATAAAGTAGTAACGAAAATGTTACGTACTCGGAACATGTAATTATTCTAGGTTATTTTTTAAACTGAACCAAATATTTTTAACAAACAGAGTTGTTAAAACCTTTTTCAAAATATAACTTGGATAAATACTAAGGGTTGACCGTTAATTAGTTAAGGTCAAATATTTTAATTAGTGTTTATGTATATAAAGTGGGATAAGAGTTGACCATTGATTAGTTAAGTCAAATATTTCATTATTGTTTATGTATATAAAGTCAAATAAGGGTTGATAATTGATTAGTTAAGTTCTAACAATTTCATTAGTGTTTATGTATGGAAAGTTAAATATGGGTTGAACATTAATTAGTTAAAGTCAAGTCATTTCATTAGTATTCATATATGGAAAGTCAACTAAGGGTTACCCGTCCATTAGTTAAGGTCATACCTATTCATTAGTGTTTATGTATAGAAAGTCAAATATTTTATTAGTATTTATCTATGGAATTAGTGTATCTATGGAAATAAGTCATTAATGTATGTATGCAAAACTACACTGTGGCCCAAAATTGTGTTATCCCATTACCCCATTGCTTCAAAATACATGATTTTATTATTCTTGCCTAAAACAGAAATATAAAATATGTTATTTTTGTTGAAAATTTGGAAAGCGCTAGTACATGTTCTAGAGTAACTTAGAGTTGAATACTTAGAAGTAAGAAAGGAAGATCGAAAAGGATTACAAATATGTTCTTATGCCCCATTGTTGATAAATATCTGTTACAGACTTGGAAAATACAATGAGGGTGTATATGACAACATCACGTTTGAGCGGATTTCAATTTGGAGTTACGAGTAAAGTTTTACTTTTTGCACTTCTCCAAGAAAGTTGGAGTTGTTGAATCACGAAAATGAGGACACTAAAATGAAATTCAATAATATCATATTGTGAATTTACAATTTGGGCATGCATGAGTGAACGGAAGGGTCTCGAAAGTCAACATTGATTACTTCTACACTGTCTTGAAAAATTACACTATGACCCAAAGTTATATTACCCTATTATCCATTGTTCCAAAATACACGTTTTTTGTTATTCTTGCCTAAATATAGAAATATAAAAATAAATTATTTTTTTGATAAAATGATGGAAAGCGCTAATACATGTTCTAGAGTAACTTAGAGTTGGATACTTAGAAGTAAGAAAGGTAAAGCAGAAAAGATTGCAAACATATTCTTGTGCATGTTTATTGATAAATACTATGTTACGGACTTGGAAAATACAACGGGGGTGTATTGGGTACTATCATGTTTGAGCGGATTTCAATTTGGAGTTAAGAGTAAAGTTTTTACTTTTTGCACTTAGGTCCCTCCAAGAAAGTTGGAGTTCCCAAACCACGAAGTTGACTACATCGAAATGCAATTCAATAATATACAGTTGCAGTTTTTCAATTTGGACATGTGTGGGTGAATGAAAGGGTCTCGAAAGTTAACATTGCTTACTTCTACACAATCTTGAAAAATTACACTATGACCCAAAATTGTGTTATCCCCATTATCCATTGTTCCAAAATACATATTTTTTTTGTTATTCTTGGCTAAATATAAAAATATAGAATTAAATATTTTTTTTGGTGAAATGTTGGAAAGCGCTAGTACATGTTCAAGATTAACTCATACCGGTGCCCCCTAGCAACCAAATTTTATACTACTTATTTTATATACTACTTATTTTATATAATTATGAATAATGAGTATATAATTTTTTTTAGAAAAGTGCATTTTTAACCTATATTTTGGACGAAAGTGCAGAAATGACCTTATAAAATCCAAAAATGCAAAAGAACCCTGAAAATCATTGACCAAAATGTCAACCAAAAAATGGTTGAAAATTTGCGAAATGACTGTTTTACCCCAATGTAAAAAAAAATAAAGAACCAAAAAAAAAGTAAATGATACCCTTTCTGGTTTTTATATTAAAACAAAAAATTTCCTACATCAGCCCATATTAACTACTCCAGGTTCACACTTCCCATCTCCCATTACTTTAGCTTCACCCGGCCACCCATTCCCCCCTCTCATTGCCGCCCACCACAATAGCAACACCTCATCCCTAAACCCTAGCCCCACCCTGAACACCACCAACCGCCTCAGCCCTAGCCCCACGGTGGCCATCACACGACAACCACTATTCGCTGACCACTACCCACCAATTATGGCAGCGCCAAAGACTTGTGTCTGCGGTTACCAAGGCTACTTAGGCTGCGATTATTTCATCTCCAGCACTCCAATTACTACTAATACTGCTATCCCGGTCAGGGGCGAAGCCAGGATTTCAAAATCGGGGTGCACTTTCAAATATTAAAAAAAAAATTACAATCAAAATAAATAATTAGATCTTAATCAAGTTATTTTACAATCAAAATCATAATACTCAATGTCTAAAAAGTTCAATACAACACACTAAATAGTCACTCGTCGAGGTTTCATACTTTGAAACCGACTTACAATCGTACTTGGACTAACATCCAAGGCCAAATCTTTCTCCAAATAAGTAACCAAACTATCATTCAACAATTGTTCTCCCATGCTATTACGCAGTTTATTCTTGATGAAAGTCATTCCTGAAAAAACTCTTTCCACACTTGCTGTTGCCACTGGTAGAATCAGAACCAACTTTAAAAGCAAATATACTCTAGAATGAGTCTCATGCTTTCTTGTCTCAACAAGTTTGACAGAAAGCTCATTTAGAGTCTTCAATGCCCAAAATCTTTCATCATGTCGCATATCATCAACAAAAGTATCAAGTGAATGTTTTAAAACCATCAAATCAACACTTGAAAACTCATTAGGATAAAACCCAGCAAGTTGGACAAGTTTCGATGTATCAAATGATGAGAACCGATTAGTAGGATTAAAACATGACATACAGATAAGTAAATCCTTACTTTGCTTGGTAAATCGGTCTTCAAGTTCTGATAATTGTCGATCAAGCACACTGTTAAAAACATCGACTTGAAAATGATGAAGATTTGTAATTCTTGGCCCTTTACCACGAAACATCCTTCTCCCCGGAATGACATACATATCCTCCATGTTTAGCATCTCAATGCCATGCTTAGCCACAAATAAAGTGACTTGGTCGAAGTGATCATTCCATCCATCATCTCTCATTCTTTGCAAACTTCTCTTAGTTACATCAACCAAACTCATTGCATTCACAATATCTTGATCCCTCTTTTGCAAGGCCAAATTCAACTCATTTGTAATCCCAAAGATAGATCTCATCAAGTGTGCCACAAAAACAAAATCAAATGTCATCAACATGTGAGTGATTCCACATGCTTTATGCTTCTCACTTTTTTCCTTAGCTTCATCTGCTATAGCATCAAGAGACTCGAGAAGTGGGCGAAACAAATCAAGAACATTCAAAATAATTTTATAGTGAGAACCCCAACGAGTATCACCAGCCCTAGCCAAGCTCTTCTCCTGATTTAAACCGCTACCTGATTCAATGTCACCAATAGATAAAGCATCAACAACTCTCTCTTTCTGCTTCTCCCGAAGAAATGCTTTTCTCTTTGGTGAACCACCCACAAAACTAATCAAAAGGGGAAGCACCTCACAAAATAACCAACTAGCATCATCATTATCTTTAGCAACGCTGACAAGTGTTAATTGAAGCTGATGAGCAAAACAATGAACATAATATGCAGACGGGGACTCATTTCTAATCAATCTTTGAAGACCATTCAATGACCCTTGCATATTACTAGCTCCATCATAACCTTGACCTCGAACTTTAGAAAGAGGTAAAGAATGATCCATAAGCAAAGATTTAATTGCTTCCATTAGGGTCAAAGAAGTAGTATTCACAACATGTATAACACCAAGAAAACGTTCTGTAACTTCACCATCTTTACTAATGTATCTCAAACAAAGAGCCATTTGTTCTTTATCAACTATATCAGCAGACTCATCAGCAAGAATGGCAAAGAAATCATCTCCAATTTCATCAATAATCAATTGAGTAGTCTCTATAGCATGTGCTTGTAAGATATCCTTTTGAATATCAGAAGATGTCAATTGACAATTACCAGGAGCATTTTCTAGGACTACTGAGGCAACTTCAGGTCTACCCTTTGAATGAAATTTTAGAAGTTGTATGAAATTACCTCTATTCAATGAATCTAAACTTTCATCATGTCCACGAGCGGGCAACCCTTGAACAGAAAGCCATTTCATGCATTCAATGGAAGCTTCCAACCTTATTCTGTACTGCCTTTTAGTTTCATCGGAATGATTAGCCAATGTAGAAGGGAGAGAACCTTTTTGATTTTTAAAAGCTTCAAGTTCTGTCATAGCAACATTGTGATGACTGTTAAGTGCACCAACATGTCTCTCAAGAGAATCCGGTTTGCCCCAACTCCTGAAACCACCACTAACAAAAACATCAGATCCATCGTCATCATTCTTGAACAAATAACAAGCAAAGCAAAAAGCAGCATCTTTTTCAACACTATACTCAAGCCAAGCTTTGTGAGTTACAAACCATCTCGGGTTGAATCTGCGGTTTTTCTTTCCACTTTGTGTAAGAGGAAATTTATGACCTACAGGTTGACAAAGAGGTCTATTCACATAAGCCCTCCTAACTAGTTTTTTATCATCGGGATGGAATGTACTCATCAATTTTCTCTTTCCCGGATCTTGAGGGAGATTCAACAAATCAATATCAGTTACTCTTCCCTCATCTCTCAACCTTGATGTACCCTCCCCTTCTTGATTTTGAGGAATGTCCGAAACCCTTGTTTCTTCGGGTGGAGAATCATTCAATTGAGGAGAAGAATGCAATACTTCTTGAGATGATGGAGTTTGTTGAAGATTTGGGCTAGAACTACCTTCGCCCCCTTCTTTAGGAACTTTTGAGAAAAAACTTAAAATACCACCACTTTGTTTCCTTTTCATCCTGGATAAAATAATTAAGTTAAGCAAAATAACAATTTAAAACCCAAAATTAAAAGATTCAAAACTCCAACAAGATTAAACTCAATGGAAACACAAGCACATAAACCCCAAAATTTTGTTCTAGTGAGATGTGTTCATCTTCAATACAAAACTACAAATCCATCGGAGTCCGATTCTCACAATTCTAGGAACAAAATATACCCCATGTTCCTTAATTAAATGTCCTTCATATTGAGAAGTGAGAACCATTGAATCAAATATTATATTTACCACAGCACACATACACACAAAAATGTCAAAAATACAATCAAAATCTTACAATTAATTGATCAAGACGTTGGGAACTTTCAATTAGATACCTTTCAAATTGGAAATCATTGAATCAAATACCACAATAACCACACATAAAATTTTCAAAAATACAAAGAAACCTCACAATCAAAAACGTTGGGAACTTGCAATTTGGGAAAGTAGGGAAAAAATAGAGAAAGGAACCTTGATAGGCTTGATTAATAACGCCGAGCAGAAGAGGGATGAGCCGATGAGCAGCCGAGGCCGAGCAGGGAGCAGTGGCGGCTGACCGAACAGAAAAGGGAGGAGATGGGCATGGGCGGCCGAGCAGGGAGCCGGAGATGCCGAGCAGAATAGCAGGGAGATGGGCCGTGGGCGGCCGAGCAGATTGAGCAGCCGAGGCAGAAGATGGAGGTCTGGCCCTGGCTGTCCGTCTGGGAGGAGAATCAGGAAATGGGTGCGCTGAATAAATTTCTCAGAGTCAGGGGTGCACAATTAAAATTAAATCATTTTTGCCCCATTAAAAAAAATTTAAAAAAAAATAAAATTCTGGGGTGCACGTGCACCCCAGGTTCCAGTGCTCGCTTCGCCACTGATCCCGGTGGATGGAAAGAAGAAAATTCCGGTGTTGAAGAGGAAGAAGAAGAATTACAGGGGCGACAAAGATTCGTGATTCCCGGCGAGCCGCTAGGATTTGGCTGGTAATCTTCGAGATGGCAGAGGATGCCATGAAGGCTGAAGCTCTGCTCCCAACACTGGAGTAATGGGGAGGGAGTTCTTGGATGTGTTCGGAGACACGGAGCTTCATGAGTTGATGGTGATGATGGATTTCCATGGCGATTCTTCGTCGTCTTGGGGCAGGGGAAATACTCACAGACAACGTTTAGTTTTTGGTCATTTTTAGCTGATGAATTTTTGTTGGGATTGGGTTCAAATGTTGGCGGGTGGGAATTTTGTTCGAGCTGGTGCTGGCGGCAATGGAGGTCGTGGTGCCGGCGGCGGCGGCAGATCAGGGCTGCTCAGGGTGCGAGTTTGTCTTTTCATGGGGTATAATTGTATAATTGTCAATTAATTCAGGGTTATAATTGTCAATTACCTCTTCAGTTTCAAATATAAGGGTAATTTTGTCTTTTCATGTTTGGTCAATAGCTGAATTCATTGAGTTAACACCAGAATTGAAATATTGGGTATAATTGCACAATTTTACAAAAACTTAGGGATAGTTTTCCACTTTCAAATTTTACAAGGTTATACCTGCACTTTCTCAATTTAATAGGGTCATTTTTGCACTTTTCCTTAAAATTTTATTCGGTGAAAAAATAAAATTTATTTATTGATATTCGACTTCGATCACATATTACTCAAAATCTACGTTTAATTTATTTCATTTGAAAAATATAAACATAAAGTCATAGTTAAAAGTATAGTTATAAAATCTTTTAAAAGTTTTAAAAAATGAAGTAGCATAAGAAATTGAAAAAAAATATATTTTAGTTTTTTTAACATTAAATTTTATTATTAAAATCTCGATCATGTGTTACTCGAACTCTACATTTAATTTATTTCATTTGAAAATATAAACATAAAAGTATAATTATTAAATATTAAATATTTTAAAATTAAAAAGAAATGGAGTTGCATAAAAAATCTAAATATTAAAATTTTGTTTTATTAAAAAATTTCATTATGAATATATATATATATATATATTCAGTTATTTTAAATCGTACTTCGCAAGGGTGTCTGCGAGAGGTACGTGCGACGTCGGTAAGCCAGCTATACGTGCGACGTCGGTCATTTCATGTCAGCGAGGCACGTGCGACGTCAGTCACAATAATAATCAACATTGTAAGTCAGACATGTATGTGACGTCAGTCATTTCATGTGTACGAGAGGTACTTGTGACGTCGGTCTCGACGTTGGTAAGCCAGACATGCGTGCAACGTCGATCATTTCATGTCTGGGAGTGGTACGTGCGACGTCAATCTCAAAAACAACCCATGTCAGTAAGTCAGACATGCGTCCGACATCAGTTATTCATGTCTGCGAGAGTGATGTGAGATGTCGGTCCCAAAAACAACCGACGTCGATAATTCAGACATGCATGCGACATCGGTAATGACAGGTTTTACCTCAATTTTTTTAAACTGAGGTAAAAAATATTTTTTACTTCAAACAAAAAGAACCAAGGTAAAATATTTCTGGGCAAAATACTCATATGACCATATGTTTTGCTCATATGTGCCAATATGACCCTGCAAGATTAGAAAGTGCTATTATAACCCTATATTTTGCATTAGAAGTGCTGATATAACCTTTTGGCACCATTCCGGCATTGACTTTATAATTTCTAGTGTTGATCTAATACAAAAGGACTAGAATATCCCTAGTCTTAAACCTAAAAATCTAATGACAAAACTATCCCTAGATTCTTCTTCATCCTTTTCACAACTGCTCAACCACCACCACCGGCCCTCCACCACTGCCGCCGCTCCACCACCATTGCCGCTGCCAGAATCTAGAGTTCCCCTGGAACCTCACCACTTCACCGATCAACAAAGAATCACAAATCAAAACTCAAACAAACACAGAAGAGATGATTCAAATAAAAAATATAACCAGCCTCTAAATCATCATCCCCATATCCAATCCACACTGAAGAACTCTCAAGATGGACAAAAAACATCATACCAGATGAAAAAACATCCCAAGCTTCTTCAACTATCAACACATTTGAACCTCCAGCAAATGCTCAACCATACTGCAAACAAGATAATGCAGATGATCAAATCCATGGAAAACACCACCTAAACATGCTTCTTCAGTCGCCGTCCGCCACCGCCATCGTTCAGTCACCAGCACCACCGCCATTTCAGTCCACCACCAATCCTCTCCGCAATCTAGTCAGAATCACCTCCCAAGCATCACCATCTCTAAACACCACTACCACTTTCAGTCCATCCCTGACGCTCCACCTCCTTCTCCGCCCATCTCCAAGAACCCACTCAGCCAAGCACCACCATCGCACCTCTTTCTCCTCCGTCTATCACCGCTCAACCCTAACCTAGCCACGTCACTGCCAAAACCACCACTCAACCATAGACCCACCACTGCTTAACCCTAGCCTCACTACTGCTCAAATCTAGACCTGTCACCGCTTAACCCTACCCTAGCCACTCAACTGCCACTGCCACCGTGCTCTACCTCTCTCTAGAACGTCGATTGGAAACCCGATTGGAATACCACTTTGATTCACCTCCACCAATGCCTTTGATTCACCTCCGCCACCATTTCTGGCACCTCTCAGGCAAACGCTGGAAAGTGGATACCCCCTAAAGAAGAAGAAGAACAATCGCCGCTCAGGCTCGCTTGAAGAAGAACAACAACAATCGCCCATACAGTGGCTGAAAGAAAATTGAATTTATGAAGACAGAGGGTCAAAAAAATATTTGTGAAGATAGAGGGTCAAAAAGAAAATCAAGTTTGTGGCTGAAAGAAGAAAGTGGAAGGGCACAACTGTCCTTTTGCATTTTCTCAATTTTATTTTTTTATATCAGGGGTATAATAGTCAATTAATAGAATTCCGGCCAAATTCAGGCCTCCAAGGTTATATTAGCACAATTTGAGCAAACCATAGGGTTATAATAGCACTTTCTGATCTTTCAGGGTCATATTGGCACATATGACCAAAACATAGGGTCATATGGGCACTTTACTCAAGAGCTTTTTACCTCGGTTATTTGCCTTTAACCAAAAAAATTAAAGTAAAAGGGGAAAGTAATAGGTTCAGTTTGTTGTAGTGATATTATTACATCGATTGTTTGTGGATAAGATATACTTCCCTGTATTAGCTCTATTTGAACTCTTACTTTTTTACACTATATTATGTAAAAGTTTGGCCGCATATTTAAATAGATACATGAACAACAATACTATTTTTTATGATATTATTGAATTCAGCGTAACAAGTATTTTATAAATATCAATATTTTATTTGACGTTATTATACGTAGGTAAACATAATAATGATCAAACATATTTGTTAAACATCGTGATAATGATTGTTGTGCAAATAGAGACGGGTCAGAGGGAGTAAACATAATTCACAATTTATGATTGAGTGAAGTGCGTTATTAACCCTATTTTTTGTGTGAAAGTGCAGAAATGACCTTGTAAAACCTGAAAGTGCAAAATTAACCTGGAAATCTTGACCGAAATGTCAATGATAGAAATGGCCATAAATTGGTGAAATGACCATTTTACCCTTCTATTAAAATTTTTTAAAAAACAAAAAGGTAAAAGACATGAATGCCCTTTCTGAATATTAACAAACAAAATATTTCTCATTTCTTTCTTTCTATCCTCAGCGAATGCCATTTTTTAATACCATCGCAGATGCATCTCCCACCTAATTCCTCATCCCCCGCTGCCGACGCATCACGTTCAAAGAATGAATTTCTTTAAACACTCTAAATTGCCAGCAAAAAAGGTTGCGTCGTGGGAGCAGAAGCGGCCATGGGATTTTGGTTTAATCGAGGGTTTTATTTTTACAAAAGGGCAGAGAGTATACAGAGGGCTGTGTGTTTGATTGTAGTTGGTTTATTCAGTTGGTTTATTCAATTGAACTGTGATTGCAGTTTTTTTGTTGGATTTTGTGTCCTCGCTGGAGTATTTCGCCACTGGTGGAGTAGGCTCTGTCTGACTGGTCGACGGTAGGGCTTCGCCGACAATTCTGAGTGTTGGGTCAGGTGCGGGCTGTGGTGGTGCCACTGGAATGCTTTGCCGATGCTGGTGGTGCAATCTTGAGGTTCAGCGGCGCAATGAGACTGGTTGTTGGCCGAAGATGGTGTCATTCGAGCAGAGCTAGAGTGGCGGTGACTTAGAGTTACTTCGTCGACGTGGGATGACTTGGACGTGGTTAAGTTGCCGGAGATGGATCGGCCGAGTGGTGGTGCGTGGAGTTCGATTGGCACACATACAACATACAACACCATAATGGTGGCCAGAGGTCCGGCAGTGAAAGGCGTAGGCTTGACGGTGGAAAGCTGAAGTCTGGTAGTGGAACAGTGGCAGAGGTTTATGTGGTTAGGGTTTTTATTAAGAAGCAAGGAAGTGAGGGGTATAATCGTCCTATTTTCAACCCCTGTACCCAGGGGTATTTCTGTCTTTTTATTATTGGTCAACGCTTGACTTACACCGGCCAAAGCCAAAAATCTGCCCAAAGGGTAAAACTGTACATTTTGACTAAAAGATAGGGCTACTTCTGCACCTTTCAGATTATACAAGGTCGTTCCTGCACTTTCTCATAGGGTCATTTTTTGCACTTTTCTCTTTATGATTTCATTTAACATTAATCAATAAGTTATGGACTCATGTTTTCCTGAACTTAGTATTACTGAATTAACGGAATTGAACTGAACTGAATTTAAATATGGATAAGCTTGGGAGAGCAAATTCAAAGTTTTATTTTAGATCATCTAGCCATTAGATGGGTTATTTTATAATTGGTATAATTAATGGGTGATTTGATGCTTGTTTGTTTCCATTTATTGCAGGGAGTTTTCCATAATTTTAAAAAACTTTTTTAAATATCTCAAAGAGTCCGTCTCTTAAAAGACGACCTTTCCACTAGTTATAGAAAGACCAATGTTTAAATTGCAAATTAGATGAAATCAAGATATAAAATTTGTGTTGCCTTAATCGGGTCATAAATTATAACTATTATACGTTGCATAATAAATTTTTAATATTGCAAAGAACATTTTACCTTTCTACAATTCTAATTAAACGCCGTCTTTCCATAAGTGTAAGGAATGACGGTCTTTCCCAACACTTTGCCTATTGCAAAATACAAATAATTATAATCTAAACTTAAAAGTTATAGGAGTAAAATTTATCATGATTGATCTAATCGTTACGCGATCTAACAGAAAACACTCTTAATATTAATATATTATTTTATTCAATTATAAATAACTACATTTTATGTGGTTAATCCCTTTCAATTAAAATGATAATATCTGACATTGGTTCACGCAAGTCCCGAGCACTGTACTTGCAAAGATCTCCTGGTTGATCCCAGTTTCAAACTCTGACACCAAAATTAGTACTCCCTCCGTCCCAGTCGAATCTGCACATTTTTTTGTCAACTTTCTCAAGATACGTTTGGCCATAAATTTCAACTAGTATATAGATATCAATATCATCATGTGAGATATTGTTGGATTCTCTGCATGCTGTATTTTCTAAATATCAAATTTTAACACACCGTTAATATACGTAACTAAAATTATCGTTGGTCAAACATGACCTGAGAAAGTTGACCAAAAAGTATGCATATTCGGGTGGGACGGAGTAATACAAAATTCCCATGTATCTCTTTATTGAGTACCTTTTAGCACTAGTGTTTCTCTTCCTTATTTATAGTTCGTTCGGGATAAGGGATCGTGGTTCGTTTATTGCATTTTTGCCAATGAATCGTGTTCCACATTGTGCACAAAACGTCCAAATATGAACTGAATTTTTTTAAAAAATCTATGGTGTCAAACACAGTGAAACAGAAAGGGTATGTTAAAGTACTTGCCATGAAAGATTTTATTTAAATCCAAAATTTCCCAAGGTCCAACCACCTTTAAATACACGTGACTTGAAATAATCAAATCTATAATATTTTTTGACTAAATTATTTTTTTTAGCCCCCTACAAAGTATCTTATACCATATTTTGGTCCCCGTTTACAAATCAACCCTCAGACAGTATCCCACAAATTCAAAACGATATGTTTTATTCCCCAGAGGTAGTTTTCAGGTAGGACTAAATGATTTTCCGGTATAACCATTGGTATAACGGTAATTTTACTAATTTAAAAATATTTTAATTAAAAATTCCTAATTTTAAAATTTCTTTTTCTTTAATTTTTCACCGCCACCTTCCGCCGCTGCTGCCGCCAATTTCCACCGCCTTCTTTGTCGCCTTCAATTTCAAATGGCCCCGATTCACCTGAAGCCCTGCTCCAGACCTGGTTCCAAATGGGGACGTCTTCTTCGATCTGGTTCTGCGGCAGAGAAGACGAAGCGGAGAAGTGGCAAAGAAGACGAAGCGGAGAATCGACGAAGAAGACAAAGTGGAGAAGCGGTGAAGAAGATGAAGCAGAGAAGTGGCGAATAAGACAAAGCGGCGGAAAAGGCAGTGGCAAGCGGAGAAGACGAAGCGACGAAGACCCATGGTAGGCAGAGCTCAGCAGAAAAGGCGGTGGCAGGCAGAGCTCAGCGAAGAAGATGCAGAGAAGGCAGCAAAGAAGTTGGCGAAGAAGAAGCGGCGGAGAAGGTGGCGAAGAAGGCGAAGTGGTGGAGAAGGCGGTGGCAGGCGGAGAAGATAAACTGACGACGGAAGGCGATGACAGGGGGAGAAGACGAAGTGGCGACGACGGATAGCCATGGCAGAGCTCAGGCGGAGAAGACGAGCAAAGAAGACTCAGGGGTATAATGGTCATTTGTTATTTTTTAAACTCAGGGGTACAATGATCATTTTACATATTTTGACCAGTTTTCCCGTTGACTTTCCCTGAAAACCATCTTTGGGGACCAAACAAATCGTTATGAATTTGTTTTGTCCTGTCTGAGGGTTGATTTACCAATGAGAACCAAAATATGATATAAAATACCTTGAAGGGGACTAAAATTTAGTCATATGTTTTTATATTGGCTTTTCGACCTCGTATATGAGGTCTGTGAGATAATCTAGTCATTTGGTTTTTCCTTACTTAGTTTAAACTATTTTTAGCTAAATAAAGATGCAAGTCTCGCATCTGTAGGAAGTTAGTTGTTTTCTCTGACTTTGTTTTGTGAACGTGAGAATGTGCACGTTAGGTAGTTAGATTTTTCAGGAATAACGTTGCAAAGTTTGTGTATATAAGGAAGGCATGAATGAGAAAAGCAGTAAGCAAGTTTTCTGCACCAAAACTTTTCTTTTGTGCTCTGTTTTTCGTTCAAAACTAACATCTGGTATCATAGCTCTCTGATTTTGGTGACCATGTCCAGCGGAGCAAGGAACGACGACACCGCAGGTTCACCGCCATGGGCTCGAGGACGCAGTCGGGGACGAAGCCGGGCACGGAGGAACGGCAACGAGGTCGTCGTTCACGAGCGTATCGTGCAGGAGCACACAAATTTCGGCAGCAACATCGTCTACCCTACTTTGACGGCGACAAACTACATCAATTGGGCGAAAGTGATGAAGATCAATCTGCGCGCGCAAGGTCTTTGGGAGGCCATGTCTGGTGAAGGCGAGCCAAGCGATCGAGAGGACATGGCGGCGCTCGCTGCACTACTTCGTGCAGTGCCACCGGAGATGGTGCCGATCCTCGCGAACAAGGAGACGGCTCACGAGACTTGGGAGGCAGTGAGACTCATGTGGATGGGGGTGGATCGCGCTCGCGAAGCAACGGCACAACGGCTTCGCAAAGAGTTTGAGGTGATCACGTTTAAAGACGGTGAAACACTTGACGCTTTCGGGATGCGGATCACCAGCCTCGCCAACAACCTCCGATCGCTAGGGGACACCGTTGACGAGGTAAAAGTTGTTCAAAAATTTATGCGTGAAGTTCCCGCACAATATTCACAGATCGCGTGCTCAATCGAGACACTCCTTGACTTGGATGGCATGACTGTGGAGGAGCTGATCGGCCGGCTCCGGTCGGCCTCTGAGCGGTACTCCATCAACTCCACGGGCAACTCAGGTGGACAAGTTCTTCACATGGAACAGGAGTGGATAGCGCGCGGGAAACAACGCGAGCAATGGCAAGGATCCAACTCCGGAACCAACGCAAAGGGAAAGGCCAAGTGGAAGGGGAAACAGCAGGGTCACAGCCGTGATGGCAGCTAACAAGCCTTTAGCCGTGATCGGGATATGACCAAGATAAAGTGTTACAATTGTAACAAGTTCGCGGGTCATATCTCTAGAGACTGTCCGGAACCGCGACGAGAGCGCAAAGAACGAGCAAATCTTGTGCAAGATCAAGAGGAGGAGGGATCATTGCTTGTGGCGAGACTGCACACTCTCACGACCGGAAGTCAGGCAACCAACGGGCATGTGTTGCTCAACGAGGTTCGATCACAAGCAAGATCGACGAAGGAAGCCGGCCAATGCGACACAACGTGGTTCTTGGATTCGGGAGCAAGTGCACACATGTGTGGAAGACGGGATCACTTCTCTGAATTGGACACAAACATACGAGGCTCCGTCAAACTTGGAGACGACACCTCCGTCAAAATTGAAGGCATCGGCACAATCCTCTTCATGTGTCGAAATGGTGAACACCTCACGCTCACGGAGGTGTACTACATACCCCGGTTGCACAGCAGCATCGTATCCATAGGGCAGCTGGACGAACTCGGGTATGACACGCACATTCGGCACAGTTGGCTTCAACTGCGCAATGAGAATGGACGTTTGCTCGCACGGGTGCCGAGAAACCACGGGCGCATCTACGTGTTGCACCTCAACGTGGCACGCCCTGTGTGTTTAGCCATACATGGTAGCAAAGAGGGCTGGCGCTGGCATGCCCGTTACGGGCACATGCATTTCGAGGCACTCCGGCGTCTGTCGCGTGACAAACTAGTGCACGGTCTCCCAATGATCGATGAAGCGGAGCGGCTGTGCGACGCCTGTCTCGCGGGGAAGCAGAAGCGAGCAACATTCCCTAAGCAGGCTTGGAATCATGCGAATGAGCGACTCGGCTTGGTGCACGCGGACTTATGCAGGCCGATTGATCCACCCACGCCAGGAGGTAAACGATATTTTCTTCTGATGGTAGATGACCATAGTCGATATATGTGGATTTCTTTGCTTGCCTCAAAGGATCAAGCCGCGGACGCGATCAAGAAAATAGTTGCAGCGGCTGAACTCGAGAGTGGGTGCAAACTGAAGGCACTACGCACAGACCGTGGTGGTGAGTTCACCGCCCATAGTCTCGGTGATTACTTCTCAGAGCGCGGCATTCATCGGCAATTCACGGCACCATATATGCCGCAGCAAAACGGCGTAGTTGAGCGACGAAACCAAACCGTGGTTGGAATGACTCGCTGCCTTTTGAAGGCTAAGGAGATGCCGGTGAAGTTATGGGGAGAAGCAGTGAGAAAAGCGGTCTATTTGCTGAACCGTGGAACGACGAAAAGTGTAGCAGGTAAGACACCCTACGAAGCTTGGCACGGACGTCGGCCAAGCGTGCAGCACCTGCGTGTCTTTGGGTGCCTGGCTCACGTCAAGACCGCCGACCCACACATGAAAAAATTGGACGATAGGAGCAAGCCGATGGTCTTTCTTGGGTATGAACCGGGTACAGCGGTGTACCGTGTCTATGACCCTACCACAGATCAAGTGAAGTGCTCCTGTGATGTTGTTTTCGATGAAGACGCTGCATGGGATTGGAGTAATTCACAAAGTGGGGAAGAAAAACATACTCAGCCGATGATGGAAACGTTTTCTGTAGAACGTTTCGTCTCGACTGTCACAGGAAGCCACGCACCAGAGAGCAGCTCATCCTCGCACACCGGAAGCTTCTCCGGAAACGGCGAACAAGGCACGATTTCACCGGAGGTGCCATCAACTCCGACTGCACCTCCGCCATCAACAGTCGAGTTTGTGTCCCCACCGTCAGCTGCAGCGGAGCCATCTCCAGGCGAGGAGGCACCGCGCCGATACCGAACACTGGATAACTTGCTCGACACGATAGCCCCGGTTGAAGTCGGAGATGATGAACAGTGCCTTCTCATCGCCGACGAACCGGTGTCTTTTGCTGAAGCCGAAACGGATGAGGAATGGAGAGCAGCGATGGAGGAGGAGCTGGCTAGTATTGAGGCGAATCACACATGGCTTCTCACCGTTCTCCCACCGGGAAAGCGAGCAATCGGACTGAAGTGGGTCTTCAAACTCAAACGCGATGCAAATGGCGAGATGATGAAACGTAAGGCGCGGCTGGTAGCGAAGGGTTACGTGCAACGGTAGGGGGTGGACTATGAAGAGGTGTTTGCTCCAGTCGCAAGGATGGAAACCGTGCGAGTACTGATCGCGCTCGCGGCACACCACGGTTGGCCGGTCCACCACATGGACGTCAAGACCGCGTTCCTCAACGGTGATCTGATCGAGGAGGTCTACGTCAAGCAACCGCCGGGTTTCGAAATTCAAGGCAACGAAGGCAAGGTTCTCTAGCTTCAGAAGGCTCTCTACGGACTACGCCAAGCTCCGAGGGCTTGGAATGCCAAACTTGACAAAAGTCTCCGCAACTTGGAGTTTGTGCGATGTGAAGCCGAGCACGCGGTTTATCGCCGGAGCAACAGGCAGGAGCAATTTCTAGTTGGGGTTTACGTCGATGACTTGATCATCACCGGAACTTCAATCGAAGAACTGACGAAGTTCAAGAAGGAGATGACCAATCTCTTTGAGATGAGCGATCTCGGCGAACTAAGTTACTACCTCGGCATCCAAGTACAACAACGGAAGGGTTTGGTCACTCTTTGCCAATCATCTTATGCGAGGATGCTTTTACAAAAGGCCGGACTGGAAGAGTGCAATCCATGCGCGGCACCAATGGAGGCACGTCTCAAACTAAGCAAGACCGGAGACGGGAGACCGGTGGATGCCACGTATTACCGCAGCTTGGTGGGAAGCCTCAGGTACTTAGTTCACACTCGGCCGGACATTACTTTTGTAGTTGGCTATGTTAGCCGATTTATGGAGGAGCCAAAAGTTGAGCACTTGGTAGCGGTGAAACATATTCTACGCTATGTGGCGGGAACTCTAGGTTTTGGAGTTTTGTATGGAAAAGGTGTTGGACCTTTACTTTTGACAGGATATAGTGATGCTGATTTGGCTGGAGACATCAACGACAGGAAGAGCACGACGGGATTGTTTTTCTTCCTCGGCCAATCTCCGGTGAGTTGGCAATCACAGAAACAACGGGTGGTGGCAATCTCTTCGTGCGAATCAGAGTATATTGCAGCAGCCACTGCCGCTTGCCAAGGTGTTTGGCTTAGTAGATTGCTTGGAGAAATGCAAGGTGAACAACCACAAGCACCAACGTTACTGGTGGACAACAAATCGGCAATCAATCTTATCCGAAATCCTGTGTTTCACGATCGAAGTAAACACATTGATACACGTTACCATTTGATTAGAAATTATGTGGAGCAGGGTGATCTTGAAATTGACTACATCAACACAGAAGCTCAGCTCGCCGATATTCTGACAAAGCCTCTCGGACGAGTTCGGTTTCAGGAACTTAGGGGCAGAATCGGAGTCGCAGAAATAAAGTGATGACAAGATTAAGGGGGTGATTTGTGAGATAATCTAGTCATTTGGTTTTTCCTTACTTAGTTTAAACTATTTTTAGCTAAATAAAGATGCAAGTCTCGCATCTGTAGGAAGTTAGTTGTTTTCTCTGACTTTGTTTTGTGAACGTGAGAATGTGCACGTTAGGTAGTTAGATTTTTCAGGAATAACGTTGCAAAGTTTGTGTATATAAGGAAGGCATGAATGAGAAAAGCAGTAAGCAAGTTTTCTGCACCAAAACTTTTTCTTTTGTGCTCTGTTTTTCGTTCAAAACTAACAAGGTCTCACTGTCCGAGATAAAACTCATCAGGCAAACGAGGCCTCAGCAGCACCTCCAATGGATTAGCCTTGGGCAAGGTAAGTCCCCCTCCCTCCACCATATCCACCGGGGATTCCGACAGCCTCTCAAATTCAAACCCCTGCAACAACCTTGCAACCGTCAAATGCGTCACTTGCATCGCAAACGACGTCCCCGGACAAGCTCGCCGGCCGGCCCCGAACGGGATAAGCTCAAAATGACGCCCAGAGTAATCAACCTCCGAGTGGTCGGTCAGAAATCTCTCCGGCAAAAACTCGTCGGGCTCCGACCATATCCTCGGATCGCGCTGTAGCTTCCACAGGTTGACGAACAAACGGGTCCCTTTGGGTACTTGGTAACCGCCGACCTCAGTGTCTTCCATGGCTATGTGGGGAACTGAGAGAGGCGCCGGTGGATATAACCGCAGCGCTTCTTTGATTACTGCCTGGAGGTATACTAGGTTCTTTATGTCGGAGTCTTGGACCCATCTTTGTTTGCCGACGGTTTTGTCGATTTCTTGATGGGCTTTTTGCATGGCGTCCTTGTTGTTCAGAAGCAGGCACAGGATCCATGTCAGATGAACCGATGTTGTGTCGGCGCCGGCCATGATAAGAGCCTGCAACGGTGGAAAAAGTATTATGCTTGATGGTTAGTGGCATAACAAAATCTGGAATCAGGTGAATCGTGAAATCGTGAATCAGATTATCCAACTTTTGACAAGTTCTATTATGAAATTTGTGTTAATATCTCGCACCGGTGGTTTCCATGACTCAATATATAAAATTATGTGTCACCCCACATAGTACCAATTAATTTTATGATAGGAGCTCATGATTCTAATATCCCCTCTGTTCAGCCCAAATGACCCACCTATTTTATGACATTATTCTCTATCTGACTGCATATTTAAATAGATATATGAGAAATAATATCATCGTATGTGATATTGTTGAATTCGTCATAATGAGTAGTTTCTAAAAAGTAACTTTTGTTTGTTGTTATTATACATAACTAAACATATTAACTGTCAAACATGTGTTTCGAACGATGTGCAATGATTGGACTGTAATTTGGATTGAGACGGGGGAGTATGTTGGTTGATATAGTTACAATGCAATATATAAAATCATGGATCATTCCTACATAGTACCGATTGACTTTATAATAGAAGTGCATGCTTCTAATAATTTGAAATGTATACATAAATATTAATCGAATAACCAGCAAATTTTTTTTATATGGGGACATGATGTATGTGAGGATTAAGGAGCCAATTATCTCCGCTCACTTGCCACATGTCTAATTTTAGTTGGCTTTTACCCCCCACTTACTCCATTTTTCACATAAATTTTTTTTTTTTAAAAAAATTCAGTATAGAGAAGTATAAAGAAATAAAACAAAGAAAAAGAATAAATACTTCTATCATTTTGCAATTAACAATACTCCCTTTTTCATTTTTGGCAATATTCATTCAATTTCATCAACTCTTTCTACTTTTTACTTTTCTACATTCAATTTCATCCACTTATTTTCTTCACCTAAATCCAAACATTTAAATCTATGATGTCATAAATAGAAAAACGAAGGGAGTATATATAGTTTGACTTATAAAGTCAAACCAACCAAAATTCAATATAAATATGTAAGACTATTATTTTGCAGATTTATCATATTATATAATTTTAAATTACGTTTTCAAATATTTTAATATGTAAACAAAGAAATTAATAGTTCAATACTAAACTGATGAAGTAAAGGGATGCCCCCTTGATCAAACACTTTTTTATAACATGTTTGACTATCGATAACTTTTGTTTTATACAATAATAAACATTATATGAGATGTCTTTGGATTCTTCATAACATTTAATTTTTAAAAAATATTTTATTATAATTTATTATCGCACATAACAAAAATTATTAATGGTCAAATATGTCTCAATAAAATATTGAAAAAGAGGGACATAAATTGGGAGTATAATGGTTGTTGTTGTTGGAACGGTGGGGAGTATACCTGTACTGTGGCTTTGATGACGGTGTCTCTAGAATGGCCAAACACAAACTCATCTTTAACCACAGTGAGCAATATGTCAATGAAGTCCTTATCACCACCACCACCACCACCACCACCACCTGCGCCGCCGTCCGCCGCCCGTCTCCGAGTATGCTCATCGATCCAAATCTGCGTAACAGCATCAAGCTCTTTCGAAATCCGCTTCATGGATCGAATATTTCCCAAAAGATTATCCAGCCACCGCAAGAACCCAAGCGGAACCACATCCGACAACCCATACTGCCCCGACGCGTCCATGAAATCCTTAACGAGCTGGCTGAAAAACCGCGCGCCGCCGACCTCAGCCGCCGCCGTGTCGGCGTACCTTTTCCCGGCGATCGTTCTCACGATGATGTTCAGACTCAGCTGCTCAAACCACTCGCTCATCGCCACTTTGTTCCGGTGAAGGGAAAACAGCTCCCCGATGCTCATCCCGATCTCGAGCTCCCTCACCTGCCGGAGCGACTCGAGCCGCCGGCTCGAGAGGACTTCGACCATGACCATCTTTCGAATCTCCCGCCAATATGGTCCGTACGGGGCGGAGCCGAAACTGGCGTAGTTGTAGCCGAGGTAAACTCCGGCGTTTGAATCGGGGCGAGAGGCGAAGATTTTGTCGTTGGTGGTGAAGCATTCTTTTGCAGCTTCCCAGCTGCTGACCGCTATGTAGTGGCTGGGGCCAATTCGGATCCTGAAGATGGGTCCGTATTTGTCAGCCATGGCTGCTAAGCTCCGGAACACAGTGGAGTGGCTGCTGAGTTGAAGAAGATGGCCGATTACGGGCCACGCACCGCCAGCTTCTGGGGCGTACTTGGGTTTAATCTGAGGCGGCGGTTTTCTCTGCCATTGCTTGTAAAGTACGAAAAATGCTGAAAGACTTGAAATGGCTAAGACTAAGGGCAGATTGAGGAGAAGTTCCATGTTTTTTTCTTGAATTCTGTGTGATGAATGATTGAAATGCTAATCGATTTATAGTAAATCTTGAGAGCGAGGGAAATTATTAAGCAACCGGTGTTCAAACTGATATAAATGGAATGGAAGTTGCGAGGAAATCTCAGCTCAGAGCCAGAGGGAAGGACCGATGATGAGACTAAATATTCCCCAAGTTTGATTTGCGTGGTGGAAACCGTTCAATTATTGGTTCTTAGTTAATCTGACTCGTTTAGATGACGGCAACATTATTGGCGAATTCTCCAAATTGTATTACTCCGTCCCAGCCGAATGTGCACACTTTTTGGTCAACTTTCTCAGGTCATGTTTGACCAACGATAACTTTAGTTACGTATATTAACGGTGTGTTAAAATTTGATATTTAGAAAATACAGCATGCAGATAATCCAACAATATCTCACATGATGATATTGGTATCTATATACTAGTTGAAATTTATGGTCAAACGTGTCTTGAGAAAGTTGACCAAAAAGTGTGCAGATTCGGCTGGGACGGAGGGAGTACTCCCCAGTCCCTTCCATTCCATTCTACGTATGACATATTGATTGGATATTTTTATATTACGCACTTATTTTATTTGATTATGCTCTAATATGTATTCCCTCCGTCCCAGCTCAAATTGCACAGTTTCTATTTTGGGCTGTCCCAACTCAAATTGTAATTTCTAATTTTAGTCAAATTTGGACTAGTTGACTTGACATAAAATTCCTTGTTTGCCCTTTAAGTTGGCTGAAATTTCAAAATGGGCTTGGGCTTGGATTAGGGTTTAAAGAGAAGATTATGCTTTTTATTCCACTTGAACAAAACCATCCGCATCTCCTCTTCTCCTCATTTCCCGCTCTCCCATCTCTCTCTTCCTCTCTTTTTTCCTCTTCCTGAATTTCTTCCTCTTCCTCTCCCTCTCCCTCCCCCTCTCGTGAATTTCTCCCATCTCTCTCTTCCTCTCTTTTTTCCTCTTCCTGAATTTCTTCCTCTTCCTCTCCCTCCCCCTCCCCCTCTCGTGAATTACTTCCTCTCCCTCTCCCTCTCCCTCTCCCTCTCGTGAATTTCTTCCTCTCCCTCTCCCTTTCCCTCTCGTGAATTTTATTTCAGATCTATAATCCTCTCAATCTTCTCGTCTTTGTTTTTTTGTTGTTGTTTGTTGTTGATTTCGAATGAGTTTCGAACGGAGTACAACCTTGACCTCGAATCCGTATGTTGGTGGTGTTTTAAAAAAAAAATTACCTTATTCGTCACTAATTTTTTCTCTATTTTCTAGTTTTTAGTTGTTTTTTTATTTTTAATGGATATTTGGATTAGGGTTTCCAAATCTGTTTCAATGATGAGATTTTTTCAGGTCATGAATCCCTTATTCGACCCATTTTTGAAGTTGTTTAGGTTTGGTTTTTGTTTGTTTTGTTGATTCGGGTCATAGATCTACTATAGTGAAGTGATTTCAACAAAGGGTTTTTGCTCTGTTTTGTTTCGTTTGATCTGAATTGGGGTTTTTTGCTTCGTTTTTGCTTTGTTTTTGTTTCGTTGGTTCCGTTTGCTCGCTATTGCTCAGTTTACTCTATTTGCTTTTAAGTTGAGGCTTTTCCTTTTTCTTTATTTGATAATTTGCTCTGTTTTTTTTTCCAGATCTGTGTATCTCTCCGGCTGAAGAAGATGAACTGGAGGTCTCAGGCTGAAGAAGATGAACTGTAGTAAGGTGTTTTCAACGAACGGTTTTTGCTGCTGTTTTGGTTTCGTTTGCTCTAAAGTTAGGATTTTTTGCTCTGTTTTTGCTTCGTTTTTACTTTGTTTCTGTTTTGTTGGTTCCGTTTTTACTCTGTTTGCTTTTAAGTTGGTGTTTTGCTTTGTTTTTTTTAGATCTGTGTGCCGGCTAAAGAAGATGAAGATGAACTGTTCTAGTCTCTGGCTGAAGAAGATGAACTAGAGATTTGGAAAATGTAGTTTTTTTAAATTTGATTTGTAGCGAGTCAGGGGGAACTTTTGTAAATTTGAATAGTAATACTAGTGGTTAATTTTTGTAATTAACATTGAGCAGTCAATGTTACCCCCTCAAAATTTGTCATTTCAAGTCAGGATTTTCTGACTTTATCACTGTACAAAAATACCACTCCTCCCTCTCTCTCTGCAAATTGAGCTGGGACAGAGGGAGTACGTATATACTTCATCCGTCTCAAGGTTATTGATCTGTATAATTTTTTAAAATCAATCTTGGTAAATTTTGATCTTAAATATGAAATTAATCTCAAGCACCCTATAATAGATAATGTTTGCTTTTATGTCTGTCAATCGGGGGTATTTGAGTCATTTTTACTACCCTATGAAAGTGAAATGATGCCGTTCCCATTAGATGTGATATATTTACCCATACATGTCTTCTTGTTTGCTTTGTTCCCAATCGATCGTTGCGGCGGTGCCACCACCTGAGAAGTTGAGGAGCCGCGATAGGCAGAGGTGTAGGCAAGCCACGAGATACCGGGAGAAAACATAGCCTGAAGGGGACGCGCTTCCGGAGAAAATGTAGCCGTTTGATCCGCCGACGCTACCTACAGCGGCGCCAGTGCCGAGCGCTGCCTCCGTGAGGTTGAAATTCGAATTCATCCGACGTGGCTTTTATTTGAAAGTTCTGAAATAAATTTGTAGCAATGAACCTGCAGTTCGTGCTTTAATTTACCCCTGCTAGCTCAATTTTGTGCTTCAAATTCGCATTTCTGTGTGTGTTTGCTAGCTTTGTGTGTATTTGATATGCGTGTGATGTTTGTGATGTGTGTGCTCAATTTTTTGGTTGTTTCCAAAAACTGTTTTCGCCTGTTTCAGATACTTTCCGATGTTCCTATGTTGAAGACACTAGACATGGTATTGGACGATTTGCAACAACGACATACTGAGTTTCTTTTCCTATCTTTTTTTAGGTTTGGAGTGGAGCCATCAATCAAGATATTAAGTGAGTCATTTCCGGTTCCAAATAGCTTCCATTCAAATTTGGAAGCTATTAGATTTTTAAATGAGATGTGTAAGCTTGCATATATTGATGTTTCTTTTTTCGTTGTGTTAGATGTGTTTTAGTTAATTAGCTTTGCTGAGCCAAATATGATTTGCATGTTGTGTTTTCTTTCAATTCGAATGAAAATTTACAGGTCTCAAACTCTTGGAATGTAGTTATACAATTTTCTGTTTCATGGCAACTTGTGTCTTCAACTTCTCTTCTTCAGTTTTCTGTGAACTATAGTGTAGGTTATTGTTCAATGCTCTTAATTTTTCCCTTTTCCTAGGGATGGGGAAGGTTTGTTTTATGCCTCGGATCTTGGTGGTACAAACTTCCGCGTACTGCACATTCATTTGGGTGGAAAACAATAGTGTGTCATCAACAAAGAATCTGTAGAAGCTTCAATTCCTCCACATTTGACGGTCAGATCATCTTATGTAAGTCCTGGAATAATTGCATTCTCAACTAATTCTATCCATGTACTTCTTTTGTTGATGCTCAAAATACTACCCTCATCAATGAGTTGTGAGTGTAAGAGTATATAAAAAATACTTTGATGAAGAATATGCAAGACAGTATTCAGTTGAAGTAAAAAAATATGTGCTTTTATGTGTATCCAACAAAGATTTATCCAAGAAGTTTGGGTAAAACATATAGCACCAGTAAGGTTCTTGTATTTATGTAGTCTGTATACCCATGTTGTCTAAAAAGCTTATTCTCAAAACCTCAGCTGACAATTCAGCAGGCTTCTTGTTTACTGTAGATGGAGTTGAATGAACTCGTGACCATGGTTGACTTGGTTTAAAATGGCGTAGAAGCTGGAATACAAAAAACAAAATTTGCTCAAAGATCACTAACTTTAACCAAAATCCAGAAAAATATACCAATTCAGGTACTTATATAGGAGAGGTAGCAGATTTGGATATTTTGATAAAGTAATCGGGGGAAGTAGCAGAGATCATTTTCCAAGATATTAGAGTATATCTACATTTTTGTCTCTTTTGAGTTTTGCCAGCTCTTATTCAATGGAAACCACCAGACGCGTGGTCATCCCTTCCCAGCGCGTGATTTGCACGCGCCACACAGGGGGCGCGTGTCAGTTCTCATTTTTGGTTTGGTTCAGCATATTTTGTCTCTTTTCTTATTTTAATTGTACTTGCCATTTGTGTTATGTCTCTTTTTGCCAGTGCAGTGACATCGCCGCAAGGATTTGAGGTGACCGCCTCCTCTGGCTTTCTTACACGATCTGATTTTGGTCCTGCTCTGTCTGACGACCAATGGAGTATGACCATACATTTATTTAATCAGTTTGATTTGTTATCTGACCATGGGTCAGGTAAGTCTACTTTACCTTGGATTCTTGATTCGGGAGCCTCATATCACATGACTAGTGACAAAGGTTCTCTTACTGATATTACTACTGCTACTAATACTGTGCATGTTCTACTGCCTGGTGGATCTGTGTCGTCTGCTACACAATATGGGTCTATTTGTTTTGGTGATATCACCCTTACTCATGTGCTCTACATACCTACTTTGCGATGCAATTTATTATCATGCTCTAGATTGTTATCTGCCTTAAAATGTCTAGCCTTGTTTACTGAAATTATTGCATTTTACAGAAAATTAGTACGGGGATTGTGATTGGCGTGGGTGAACAGAAAGGGGGGGGGTTTTATTGGCTTCGTCTATTGGATACTCGCATTCGTCCTCATATCCTACAGTCTATTCCGACAGTTGCTTCGATTTCTTCATCTGATTTATGACATCAACGTTTTGATCATCCATCATCTACGGTGTTGTCTTCTATTCCAACTCTTGATTTTAGCACAAATAATACTACTATACATTGCTCTGTATGTTATAGAGCAAAACAAACTAGACATAGTTTTCCATTGAGTTCTACAAATGCTACTACATTATTTGAATTAGTACATTGTGATGTTTGGGGACCTTATCGAACTCCATCCTCTAGTGGTGCATTTTATTTTTTGACGATAATCGATGATTATTCCCGAGTTGTTTGGGTTTATTTATTAGTCGCTAAGTCCGAAGTAGCCTCTAGATTTTTAGAATTTAGTACCTTAGTGAAGAACCAGTGGGGCTGAACCATAAAACGTGTTCGGACTGATAATGGGACTGAATTTCTGCCTTTGCGATCTCATTTTGCTACATCTGGGATCATCTTTAAGACATCTATGGTTGACACACCACAACAGAATAGTCGGGTTGAAAGAAAGCATCGCCATTTACTCAATGTGACACGTGCTTTACGGTTCCAAGCTAGTCTTCCTATTGAATTTTGGGGAGAATGTGTTCTTACTGCTGCCTACCTGATCAACCGAACACCCGACTCAGCATCTCAACGGTCGTACTCCCTTTGAGTTGCTTTATGGGCAAGCTCCAAATTATTCATCCTTAAGGGTTTTTGGATGCTTGTGTTTTGCTGCTCATGTTCCCAGATATCGTGACAAGTTTGCACCACAAAGTCGGTGGTGTCTGTTTCTTGGTTACCCTGCCGGAAAGAAAGACTATTACCTTTTTGACTTGGAATCCCAAGTGATTTTTAACAGTCGAGATGCTGATTTCTTTGAAGACCAGTTCCCGTACTCTGCAACTCTAGCATCTGCTTTATCCGATGAACCTGGTGGCGCCACCACACCACCACACCACCACCGGATTCCTCCTCCTTTTCGCCAGAGCCGCACAGAGTTTTCATTCAGCATCCCGCTGCCGATCCACCGCCGCCGGTCGCCGTTGGCCTTTCGCCGACCACCGGTGGCCAGCTGCTGCCGACTGCTATCTTACCGATCACCGTCGGTCATCGTCGGCAGGTTAACGCTAGCGAGTCCTCCGCCGTCCGACACCGGTACTGCCATGCCGGCCGCTGCCGGCCAACCTTCACCGTCTGCTGCCGATTATTCTCCGCCAGTCGCCGCCGATGCTACATCCTCGGTATCTACTTTACCTGCTTCTTTGGTACCGGACAGTTCCGCTGCTGAGTTGCCGCCTACCAGACAGAGTGTTCGATCTCGTCATCCTCCATCATACTTGGCAGATTACGACTGTGAAGATCATGCTTGTGCTCTTACTACTGAAGACCCCCCCTTTGACTACGTTCCCTCATGCGTCATCACTTTCCTCAGGTGTTCTCTATCCTCTTACTGATTATGTACATTGTGATAATTTTTCTAGTATGCATTCTAGTTTTTTGGGTGCTGTAACTTCTAGTGCAGATCCCACTACTTACTCTGAGGCTTTTCGTCATTCTCATTGGCGAGATGCTATGGTTGAGGAACTTACTGCCCTGGAGTGAAATCTGACATGGACTTTGTCTCCTTTGCCTGTGCATAAGAAGGCTATTGGGTTCAAATGGGTATACCAGACGAATTTTCATTCAGATGGTATTATTGAACGTCACAAGGAAAGCCTAGTGGTTCTTGGAAATTGCCAGGTTGAAGGAATTGATTACACTGAGACCTTTGCTCCAGTTGCGAAGATGAGTTCTGTTAGATTGTTCATGTCTGTTGCTGTTATAAAAGTTGGGAACTGCATCAAATGGATGTTCATAATGCCTTCATGCATAGTGATTTGCATGAGGAAGTGTTCATGCGTCCTCCGCCTGGCTATGCTGTACCTCCTGATCAGGTTTGTCGCCTTCAGAAATCTCTTTATGGTCTTCGTTAGGCTCCTCAAAATTGGTTTACTAAACTGTCTGAGGCTTTACGGGCTTTTGGTTTTGTTCAGAGTAACGCCGATTACTCTTTATTTGTCTATTTCCGTGGATCAGTTTCTTTACGTGTTCTGATTTATGTGGATGATTTGGTTATTGCTGGTTGTTCTTCTTCGCTCATCTCTGAGTTCAAGAAGTACTTGGGTTCTTGTTTTCACATGAAGGACCTTGGTTTGCTTGAGTATGTTTTGGGCATAGAGATTGCTAGAAAATCGGAGGGGATGTTTCTCTCGCAAAGGAAATATGCTTTGGACATCCTATCTGATACAATTTATCTGCTTCCAAACCAATTGATTTTCCGATGGAGCAACAACATGATTTGGCACGTGTTGAAGGTCCAGCCTACCATGACCCGGAGCAGTATCGCCGTTTGGTTGGGCGCCTGATATATCTGACTATTACTCGTCCTGAACTTAGTTATTCAATTCATACTCTTGCGCAATTCATGAAGTCTCCTTGTGTTCCTCACTGGCAAGCTGCGGTTCGTGTGTTGCACTACCTAAATAGTCATCCTGGTCAAGGTTTATTTCTTTCTTCCCGTAGTACTCTACAATTGACTGCTTATTGTGATTCAGATTGGGCCGCCTGTCCAATTACTAGGCGTTCTTTATCTGGTTATTTTGTTATGATTGGTGATTCTCCAGTTTCCTGGAAGACTAAGAAGCAACCTACTGTTTCTCAGTCTTCTGCTGAAGCAGAGTATCGTGCTATGGCAGTTACCTGCTGTGAGTTGTTATGGCTTAGGTCCTTACTGAAGGACTTAGGGGTTTCTCACTCTTTTCCTATGAAATTGTTTTGTGACAGTCAATCTGCTCTCCACATAGAAACCAACTCGATTTTACATGAACGCACGAAGCACATTGAAGTTGATTGTCATTTTGTCCGAGAACTTGTCCAATCTGGCGCTATTGTTACTCAACATATTCGTACGGAAGACCAACCAGCAGATTTGTTCACTAAAGCTCTTGGACGTAACTAGTTCCATTCTTTACTTGGCAAGTTGGGCATTTCCGATCCTCATGCTCCAACTTGAGGAGGAGTGTTAAGGAATTGGAATTGGATTTGTATTCTTACCATAATTATAGATGTAATTGTATTCTGTTACCTTTTCCTAGCTAGTATAGGTATCGTGTACTAATATATAATGTATCATGAATTTATGAATACAAACACACAATTATTACCCTTATTTTCTACAATGCTGAAAGACTTGAAATGGCTAAGACTAAGGGAAGATTGAGGAGAAGTTCCAATTTTTTTCTTGAATTCTGTGTGATGAATGATTGAAATGCTAATCGATTTATAGTAAATCTTGAGAGCGAGGGAAATTATTAAGCAACCGGTGTTCAAACTGATATTAATGGAATGGAAGTTGCGAGGAAATCTCAGCTTAGAGCAAGAGGGAAGGACCGAAGAGGAGACTTAATATTCAAGTTTGATTTGCGTGGTGGAAACCGTTCAATTGTTGGTTTTTAGTTTATTTGACTCGTCTAGATGACGGCAACATTATTGGCGAATTCTCCAAATTGTTCTCCCTAGTCCCTTCTATTCCATTCTACGTATGCGATATTAATTGGATATTGCTATATCACGCTCTTATTTTATTTGATTAATATATACATATATACTTCATCCGTCTCAAGATTATTGATCTGTTTAATTTTTTTAAAATCAATCTTGCTAAATTTTGACCTTAAATATGAAATTAATCCCAACCACCTTATAATAGATAATGTTTGATTTTATGTCTGTCAACCGGAGGTATTTGAACCATTTTAACTACCCTATGAAAGTGAAACGATGCCGTTCCCATTAGATGTGATATATTTACCCACACATGTATTCTTGTTTGCTTTGTTCCCAATCGATTGTTGCGGTGGCGCCACCATCTGAGAAGTTGAGGAGCCGCAATAGGCGGAGGTGTCGGCAAGCCACGATATACCGGGAGAAAACATAGCCTGAAGGGGATGCGCTTCCAGAGAAAATGTAGCCGTTGGATCCGCCGATGCTACCTACATCGGCTCCGATGCCGAGCGCTGCCTCCGTGAGGTTGAAATCGAATTCATCCGACGTGGCTTTTAAGTCATCCCCTCTGTCAATGCCATCTTTAAGAGTATTTGCCGGATGTGAATGACAAAATGAACAATAAAGTAAATTGAGATGAAGAATGCTGCCAAACAAAATGTAAACAACTGCTACTAAAGAAAGAATTTAGTTCCTCTATTACACTCTACTCTTCATATTAAATTAACTGTATTCGTCATTCTTGGAAACATTCGTGGTTTTTGGGTATAAACAAATTAACTAAGTACCTGGTTGATTACTACCGAAATGGTTTGAACTAAACTAATAATTATTTTTAATGTTTATTTTACAATTCTATTCATACTAAAGAAATAAAATAAAAGATTATTTACACAGAATTCCATTTCTTCCATTAGAACATGTACTTAAAGAAATGATTAGCAATCAACTCATTTTCTTATTAGAAGCTGGATTACGAGAATTTCAGCAATGGACGGAGATTATTTACCTTAAAGAAAATTTTACTTTATGAAAAAAATTTACCCATCTGTCCCATTTCAAACCGCATGCTTTGACTTTCAGCAGTTGACTTGAAAAATGCTTGATCTTTAATATCATTTATTAAGTATACTTTATATTTGTAAAAAGTTGATATTATGAAAATATAAGTTACAAGGAATCTAACAAAGTATTACATAATAGTATTTACACTTATACACAAATTCAATTTTGTGGTTAAAGTTAAAAACTTTTGGCTAAATAAATAGGTAAATTGGGGATTGAAATGGAACGGAGGGAGTAGTATCTCAAATTGTGAGATATAATACAACCCTCTCCAGTGTCAACTCTCTTGGCCTTCTCCATCGGCAAAATATTGGGAAATACCGTCTTTCCATAAATTTATGGATATATGAGGTTTAATTGGAAAAAAATAAAAGTTAAAAAGTCTTGGTTGCAATATTAAAAATTTATTATGCAACATGTAGTAGTTATAAAGTTTATAATCCGGCTCATGCAACCCAAAAATTTTATATTCATTTCTTCTAATTTTCACTTTAAACATTGGTCTTTCTGTGGCTTATGGAAAGACCGCTTTCAAGAGACGGACTCACACACACATATATATACATAAATTACTTCAATTAAATTAAATTTATTTCAAATAAATGCTATATTATTTAATTAAGAGTCTATTATTTTTATTATTCACTCTATTTAATTTTTATACTCTTCAAATCTTTGCTTGTCTATAAAGAACCAATAATGAACAAAACAACACATACTAAGTCTTGGTTCTCTACGGAAAGCCATTAATGAGCCTCTATGAAGCAAATCCTACCTACATAAGTTGTGTAAACATACCCTCAATAAAGATTTTTTTCGCAAAAGAGCATTATGACCCTAATACGCCATTTAAAACATAAATAAACAATAATTACACCTGTATAGTTTACTATACTTGCTCTGGGAAGATTTTATAAACTAATTCTCATTTTCACCAAATGAAGCACTCAATCTCAACTTCATGATACGACTCATAGATACCCTGTTAAAAAGTCATCAACATGAAACAAATAATATAATGAAGGCTCGACACAGCGAAAATGAAATTTAAGAGTACCTAAGAAGAGAACAGAAGGGCA
This sequence comes from Rubia yunnanensis, assembly GCA_037428765.1. NCBI lineage: Eukaryota > Viridiplantae > Streptophyta > Magnoliopsida > Gentianales > Rubiaceae > Rubia > Rubia yunnanensis. The sequence continues at coordinate 17,974,427 of CM075062.1, forward strand.
TTGCAATGGCGATACATAAGCTTTCCAGTTTTTTTATATCAGAAAGTGCCGTGTTGAATGAGAATTAAAAACTTTCTAAGATATGCAAGATTAGATGAACACATTAAAACATTAAACATCAATGACACATTTCCAGCAAACTGAGAAATAAATCTTTCCCTAGATGCCGTTATGCTCTCAGTGGAACATGAATGCTAAAACAATTCATGCAAAATAGCTCTAAATTTGACACTCGAATGTAAAATGCATCAGTTTTCTCCACACGAACCAAAACAAATGTCTACTCCATTTAATAACTCCATATCAGATCATCAAATCCTACCATTGTTATATAAAGTTTCTGACATTTTCCAAATAGCTCCAATTTACGTTCCACTGCCGCTAGCAGAGTCATCAACAATCCTTAGTGGTCGATTTCTTAGTGGCTGGCTCTCAATATGCATTTGCCACTTTTCAATGACAATTACAAGGATTTTCTGTGAGAAACTGATTGCTAGGAGAAGAAGTCAAGGCATTAAGGTTACCTTCAAAATGTTAATGTGTCGAAAAGCAAACACCGCTAATGCTTTGAAAAGTACCCCGTGCCCTTCTTCTAGACTGAAAACAATACTACTATGGTAGGGAAAATGATGGAAAGTTTTATTTCATACATGTCGCCAATATAAATGTGATCATAAGAATCTTCATACCGTAAAGGGCTTGCGAGTCCCTGGGATAATAGGTTCTCTTAGAAGTATAAAAAATAGATGATATTATCGTTGTAATCCTGGTTGGAACATTAGAGTTAAAAAACAAATGCAGGTGAGCGATAAGCAACTAAAAGAATCCTATTTGACAAATGCACAATTTAATTTTCACAACCAACGATCAAGGATTTCTAAATAATTACCACTCTAACTCAATGGTTGAAAATCCAATGCAACATTCTGTGGAAATAATTGGCATTGAGAACTAATTTAGATTGAATTTAGTGAAGTACAGAAAGACGGTAAAAAAGCATACTTCATCCCTATAGCTAAAAAGGAAAATAAATGCCAGTGTTATAGACTAATCGGATCACACAAATATTTGAACTGATCACCTAACTTAATATACGACCGGTCGGACAAGAAATCAGATTAACTTTATGGACTCATCATGCTTCTTAGAAAGTCTTTCTGAATGAATATGATTGGAAGTAAAACATCATGTTAAAAGGCAATGTAATTAAAATTAACCTTAAAACTTCTATAAGGTAAGAGATCAGATTAAAGGTTGTGCACTTTGGTGCCTAAGAGCCGAACAAGACCAAAGCAAAAGCATTTCTCGAGCTTCATGGGTGGCAATATACATAGTACAAGTATAGTGAGAACTCGCAGAAGGCTTATAAACGTATATTAAGTTTAGGTTCTCTACGAGGTAAACATGAGGTTCAACTAATATCCTTACCTGTATTCTTTCAGCCAAAAACATCTAGCCCATAGATATTTGTCCCTTTTGCACTTGCTATGGCTCCAGTTTCTCTAACACCTTCAACAGCTATAAACTGTCCAAAGCATTACTAAAACTTAAACACAAAAGCTAAAACAAGTAACAAGCAGTTATTTTTAGAAAGAAAAAAAAGTTTCAACTGTTGAGCTAAATTCTTGAGCAGCACTGGCAGTATCACTAGTGCTGAGCCTTGTAACACCTAGTTCTTTCAGACTCAACTCACATTGAGAAAGTGTCTGAAAGCAGCATTTTTACACGTTAAACCAAAAAAGGCTGAAAGTAAGCATAATCAGTCAAAAAATTGCTACATTACAGCTGCAAATTCCAAAAGTTCACACACAATGCTTTATTTTAACATTAGTAGCTTCAAAGTTATTTCTTTTCCGTCTAAGCTTGAATATGGACTCACAATAAACTGTACACACAAAAATACGTATATGTGCACCGATAATGGCATTTAGGGCAGAGTAATTGTGGTGCAGATCTGATGTAGAACGTGAAAATAACTAGAGGATGACTTAAAACAGACTGTATCTCCTCTATTCACACACCAGACAACCTGGGGAGGCAGTGGTTTCCGACCATTTGCACTTCCCCGACTATATGCAGCCAATGGGTAAGGAGTAGGACATAAGTACAGTGGACACTTCCCCAACTGAATTTTCCATGGGGACTATGGCTTTGTCCACTAACCACAACTCAACTTCCTGAATAAGCAATGTAATGTAAGAGAAATGTATAGAAATATATGATTATTCAAAATTTTGAACAACCCTTAAGTAGAGGTGAATCAGAAATGAAAACCTTGAACACACCCTCGAATTCATCACATGGTATCGGTTCACACGCAAGATATAATTTAAGTGCAACAACCTATTTACAGCCAGAGGGACTATTTTCAACAGAAGTAATAATTTTCATGGCTTAGGATGTGTGTAATGAATGAGCATACCAAAAGAAGTGATTGTTTGTGAATACGCTGCAAGACATGCATCCATCGCCTAAAAAATTCAACAATATTAACAATGGGTTGACCTCTTGAGCTGATTACTGAAGTGAAAATCCGGGGAACATGATCTTGTCAATTCAAAATTTAAGTAGTGATTATTATTCAATTATTAACATTTCGATGGGATGAGATTCTCTTAAAAATTGCAAATAAATTTGAAAAAGATGAAGTTTTTATGTTAATTTTAGCACAACGGACCATTTCAATCATATAAACATACCTTTTAAACCAAAATCATATGATCGGATCGCAGAATCATCAGCGTACACAATAGAGTGAGAGATTTTAAGGTTAATATACATGCAATCATCGTCGAAACAAACATTACTGGATAAGTTACATAACATCAGAATTCATCGTTTTCAGAAGAAAGTTAATGTAAAACCCTAATCACCTATTTACTTTTTCTCCCAATTCCATTCAAAAACCCTTCCATGGCTCTCAGGCATGCTCCAAACCGCAAACCGGCACCTACAACAGCCAAGAAAACACATCAAGTGAATCACAGAAGAACCCTAACATGAATTTCTTGAAGAATAAAAAAATAGAGAGAATAAAGTGAGAACACTCGGTACTCACTCAGACTGGTCACCGTGTTGGCAGAGAACTCTGACAACATACGAGGCCTGCCATGGCGATGCCTTCAAGTACATTCTGGGGATCATCCTTGTCGGCAGTCCTGTAGATCTCCGGATTAGCCAAGTTGAACTTAGGAAGAAGATGAATGTGACAAAGGAGGGGTGAAGAACCCCTTAAATAAATGACGTCATTTTAGAAAACAAGGACAGTAAAAAATGACAAATATACCCTTGGTTGACAGACATATACCAAACAATATCTATTATAGGGTTCTTGGGACAACGTACGCTACTGATGTATAAATTCAAACTTCAAATCATTTCTGAAACCATTAAAGGATAACTCCAAATCTTCTATAAGTACACTGTATATCTGATTAACATAGACCCCATTTCACATCAAATAGTTTATTTCAGAGTGCAAGCCGTACGAATTAGGGCTTTAGATATTAATGAAAACTTCAGTATACACTACTGGAAAATAAGTATATAGGCATTGGTACAAATGTACCGGTGCCGAAATACCGGTGCTAAAAAACTAAAATTTAGCACTGCTACACAAAAAATTGGTGCATGTGCACTAAATACTGTTGCTACAAAGCCAAAATTCAGCACTGGTACACAAAAAACTAGTGCCTATGCACTGAATACTGGTGATACAAAATCAAAATTTAGCACTGGTACACAAAAAACCGGTGTCTATGAATAAATTCAGCATTGGTAACACAATTTAGGCCGTAGTGTAATTTTCCAAGAATTTATAGAAGTAATAATCTTGACTTTCGAGACCCTTCCGTTCACCCATACATTCCCAAATTGCAGAGTTACGACCGTACATTATTGAATTGCATTCTAGTTCTGTCAATTTTGTGATTCGACGACTCCAACTTTCTTGGAGGGACCTAAGTGCAAAAGGTAAAAACTTTACTCATCCAAACTAAAATTTGCTCGAACGTGATCCTACCACCATTGTATTTTCCATGCATGTAAGGTAATATTTATAAAAAATCGAGCACAACAACATATCTATAATCCTTTTTATTTCACTTTGTAACTTCTAAGTAATCAAGCATAAGTTACTCTAGAATATATACTGATTTTCAATAATTCACCAAAAATTTATTTATTTTATATATTTATATTTAATAAATAATAACAAGAATCATGTATTTTGGAGCAATGGTAATGGGGTAACACAATTTTTGGCCACATTGTAATTTTCCTATAGTTTATAGAAGTAATCAATGTTGACTTTAGAGACCCTTCCGTTCACCCATACATACCCAAATTCCAAAGTTACGATCATATATTATTGAATTACATTTTAGTTTTGCCAATTTCATGATTCGACGACTCCAACTTTCTTGGAGGGACTTAAGTGCAAAAAGTAAAAAACTTTACTCGTAACTCCAACTTGAAATACAGTCGAGCGTGATGCTACCCTATCCTCATTGTATTTTCCAAGACCGTAACGAAATATTTATCAATAATCGGGCACAAGAACAGATGCATAATCCTTTCTGATTTCCCTTTCTATGTTCTAAGTAATCAACTCTAGATTGCTATAGAACATGTAGTAGCGCTTTTCAAAATTTCATCAAAAAAATAATTTATTTTCTATTTCTATATTTATGCAAGAATAACAAAATTTGTATATTTTGGACATAGGATAGCATTGTAACAAATTTTGGGCCATAGCGTAATTTTCCAAAAATATGTTAGAGGCGCTTCCATCCACCCAATGTACATCGAATTTTAAAGATGCAATTCTTATATAATTGTATTTTGGTGTCTTCAATTTTTGATTCACCGCCTCCAAATTTCTTCTATGGACTTAATAGTAAAAATAAAAAAGTTAACTTAGAGATCAAATAATACGCACCAGCACGTTTTTCTTTCATATCGGTGCTGTGTTATGGCGGGATAATGAATTTTTTGAATTTTCATTCCCAATTTTGTAGAGACTTTTTAAAATTTTGAAATTTTGGAATGAGCACAGGTATTAGTTACTTAGGCACCGATATGTGTACCGGTGCTCAACGCTTAGAAAATTTTTCCCAGATTTGCTCTCAGGTTCAATTTCTTGTTTAAAAAAAACATTCAAAGCAGCCCAGCAGCTGTGTTTCGTATGTTTAGGCACCGGTATGAGCATTTTGGGCATCGGTATTTGTGATAATGTTCAATACTTAGAAAAATAATTCCAAGGTTTGCTCTCGGGTTCAAATTTTTTTGAAAAAAACCATTCAAAGCATCCCTAAGCAGTTGCATTTTTATTTCTTAGGCACCAGAATGATCATTTTGGGCCCCGGCACCGATGCTCAACACTTTTTTAAAAAATCCAACTTTGTTTCATCTGAATTGTTGATTTCTTTTGTTGATTGAGTCTCAACCGTTAAAATTTTGCCTATGTATACTACCCCTGAAACCCTAAATCTACCCACCCTCATTTCTCTCTCATTATCTTCTCCTCTACCTCCTCTCAATCTCCTCCCTCCTCCTCCACCACCTCTCCCTCTCCGTCGCTGCCTAGCGCCGACACCGCCGCTTCGAAGCCTCCTCGACTCCATCTCCCAAACTAGCTCTAACTCTATCTCCCTGACTCCTCCACTTCAACACCACTTCGATGCCTCCACGACTCCATCTCCCAGACCAACTCTGACTCCATCTCCCCTTGGCACTCTGGTTGCTGGTCAGAGTAGTGAGCTTTGCCAAAATTTTCGGTTCAGCTCAGATCTGACTTCACTATTGGTTCTTTGATGTTATCTAGGGTTTCTAAAAATTAAGTTCTAGTTTTTATGATGATTGACTATATGTAATGAAGTGTTATGTATTGAGAGGTGTTATGTATTTTCAATTATCTAATGAAGTTTTGGGTTGTGGTATGAAATTTCTAGTTTTTTACACGAGCTTCAATTTTTTGTGTATTTTATTTGTTATGGGTTTCATATTCCCGCTGCTGAGTTTATTCTCAGTGGCCAATTTTTTTAAAACAATTGCCTATTTACTAGCACCGGTGTTTCATGCATAGGCACCGGTAAATGGTACCGGTGCTAGAATCTTCTAGCACCGGTACAACTTACCGGTGCCTATGACAATACACCTTTTGCACTGGGACACTTAGGCACCAGTATGAAAATTCTCAAAATACCGGGGTGAAAATACTGTGCCTATGAGGGGTTCTTCCAGTAGTTCTATCTACCATGAAACTCATCCTAACCATTATTATCTTCTTCACATTCTCTGCATAGGTGCTCTTGGTTTCACCGGGATGCAAGGGCGAAGCGCAAGATTCATGCAACAACAAGAAGAAGGCTGATAGAGGTTAAGCCCAAGAAGGCCATTGGCTGAAAATGTGACGGCCTAGTTAGGAGCATATTTAATACCCTAACATAATTACCCCATTCATGGGTAATTAAGGGTGATAATTAATGAGAACGTTATTTAGGACAGGGAGAATAAATATGAGGTACACATTTACTTATCATTCATTCTGTCTTAATCATATTGGACACTTGGACTAACTTAGGCATCAAAGTGCTGACCCTAGAACCCTCAGGGACAGTTTATTACATGTTAGTTCGAGAAGAACTCAAGCCCATGAACCAGTTAGTTGTTGGAGATGCATCAAGTGGAGCTGACTTTAGGGACGACTAAGCATGATCAAGAGTTTTGAGAGTTTATGTCCACGATTGTTCAAAGAAATGAAAGGTTGAGGTTAATAGGTACGGGAGCGGTATCACTGCCAAGGTTAACAACGGAGAATTCAGGAATAGGAAACGACAACCGTGTTGAGGACATCAAAATGGCTAACTTTCAAACGTCAAGACTGGAGTTGCGTACGGAGTCTGTTACAGGCGTAAGCCACGAAGGGGGGCAAACCTCAGTGGCATTTGCCACAAATACCCTAGCACCAATCCAAAATGATGTCCCGGGGCCCTTGAGAATGCCAAAAATGATAGGAGAGCAAGAACAAGAAAACCCTTATTCCTTGCTCGAAGGGGTAGCCAATCCAAGAGACAGAAGGTTTACGGAAGTTTTGGGAGATTCATATATGGAAGCCTACGGTTAGAACGGGCAAGGAAATCAGAATGCGGGGAGGGCGACCACAAATCAAGATGTAGAACGAGCAGCTCAGGTCCTGGCAGTGGCTAGCTATTGAGTCACCCCTCCCCCGAAGGATGACAAGGTCACGCATGAAGTATTACCACCCTCACCTTTGGGAATAACTACTACGGGGTGGGCCTCTCAACCTCTAATAGGTTATCCTTATCACGCATATGTTGGAGAACCATTACAAGCTAGGCCTCAGCCTTCTATTCCTAGTTATTTCCAAGGTCCAGTATATTCGTTGCCTCCACTAACCCTATCTGCTCCTACTCTCGACTTGGCCGGTCCAGGAGCAGCATATGGAGTAATGGCCTTTTCTTCCATGCAAGGATATGGAAGTATGGGAATTAGTCAGGGGCTTTAAAATTCCTATGTCCAACCACTATTGCCACCAGCATACTTGAGCCTCAAACAGCCTTGGATGAACCTCAGATATGGAGTGACTCAACCTTCTTATATGCCACAGTTGGGCGGTCATGACAGGGGGCTGAACCTGCCAGATGGGAAACATTAACCCCCTCAGATGCAAGAGAATCGTTAAGAAGGGAATTGGATAGGTTGATCAAACTCTTGGGTCAGGCTGTGTGGTCACCTTTCAGCTCGGTGATCATCAGGGTTTAATGGCCAATAGAAGTGAAGCCTTTGGAAGGACTTCCCACGTACAGTGGTGAGACTGAACCCTCGAGAGTTCTTCTAGACATTTCTAGGCTTGATGAGTTCAAGGGATTTTATGAAAGATTGACATGGAAGCTGGTAGGTAACTACCTGCGGGGAAAAGCGCATGAGTGGTTCAATAAGTTGCCAAGAGGCTCGCTCCAATTATATCGAGACTTTAGAGGAGCATTGTTGAGCCAGTACGCACAGAAGAAGAAGTTTACCAAAACTCTGTTTGAACTATACCAGACAAAGCAAAAGACAAGGGAAATCACAGAAGCCTTCTATCATCGGTATGTGGACTAGAGCTTGGGAGTGATAGAAACAACAGAGAGTGAGGTAACCCAGGGGTACCTACTGGGGATGCATGGCTTAGAATTATACAAGAAGTTGAGTACTAACACCCCCAAGACTTTGCAAAAAACTTCAAGAGGTTTTAGACCAGTACTCGAGGGTAGAGCAGGCAACTAGAAGTAAAAGAGATAGCCTTACAGAGAACATGGGAAGAAATGTAGAGTATAGAGGAAAAAGGCTAGTTGAACCCATAAGAACACCATAAGAGAGATACACTCCATTTTCACCAATGCACGAAGGGAGATCCCCTGCACAAATCTGAAGTATACATAGATGGTTGTTCCAAGCACCCCCACCCTTGCAGAGTTAGCACAACTCGGTCACGGTCTGGAGGGTAAAAGGTCAGTATTTTAATCATCACAGGGATTACGGCCATGACACAAATGATTGCATGCAGTTGAGGATGGAGATCGATAGGTGTAAGCAGGAATAACGGTTTTGAGGGCAAGGACACAGGTACCAGGCTTCCCCATTGAAGCTCTGAATGAATCAAAGGCTGCCTTATATAAGGAACAATAAAAACAATAGGGGTAGAGGAGATAGAAGGCCTCGAGAACAAGTGGTTCAAGAAAAGAGGCAGGAAGGAAGGCAGGATAGACCCTAGGAACAACATGGGGGAAATACAGATAACCAAAATAGGGAAAACCCACCCGTTTGAAGGGTAATTAATGTCATTAATGGCATGGTGGGAGAGAGATCTTAGAATGCTATAGTAAGAGCAGATGCTCAGAGGATCCCTGTGGAAGAGCCAAGTCACAAGAGGTTTTGACCGGACGAGAGGGTCACTTTTTCGGAAACGGATGTCGTACCAGACCAAACACCTCATGCAGGTACTATGGTAATTTCAGCCATCATCGGAGCGTCTTTGATAAGAAGGGTATTCTTTGATGACAAAAGTGGGATAGAAGTGATGTTTGCTGAGTGTTTTAACCAGCTGGACATAGGGCGCGACAACTTAAGAAAAGTCAGCCTCCCCCTTATCTGGATTCATGGGAAACCTGATATTCCCCATATGAGAGATAACTCTACCCGTTCATGTAGTGTATGGAAACAAAGGGGTGACTATCATGTGTAATTTCAAAGAAGTGGATGCCCCGTCCCCTTATAATGTGATTTTAGGAAGGCCATGGATGTGCCAGGCTCGGGCGATCTGGTCACCCTATCACCTGATGATGAAGTTCCCGAATGAGAAAGGGGTGGCATCCATTTGAGGAGGAAAGCAAGAAGGTAAAGGGATGTAGCGATGGTACACGCAGATATGGGATTGGCTGATACAATACAGGTGCCTATTAAAGATATGGGGTCTATACTGTTGAGAAGCTAATTCCCGAAGATGTCAAGGAGAGACTTGTTGGGAGACTATGGAGACGTGTTCTCGTGGGATACCTCTGACCTAACGGGAGTACCTTCGAGTCTCGCACTGCATAGGCTAAACATTAACCCCTCGATTAAACCAGTGAAGCATGAGAGAAGGGTGTTTTCTTTCGAAAGAGCTAAAGCAATTAAAGAAGAGGTGGAGAAGTTGATGAGGGCAGACATCATCGAGGACGTGTTCTACCCCAACTAGATTGCTAACCCAGTATTGGTTCCAAAGCATTATGGAACCCGAAGAATGTGTATAAACTTTACTATTTGAATGAATGCTGCCCCAAAGACAGTTACCTGTTGCTACCAATCGACAAGCTAGTGGAAGTTATCACTGGATATTAGATTTTGGCATTCTTTGACGCGCATAAGGGGTATCTCTAAATTCTCACGGCGGAGGAAGATAAGGAAAAAACATCGCTTATTACGGGTGTAGGCACGCACTACTATAAGAATATGCCATTTGGCTTTTAAAATGCTGGGGCTACTTACCAGAGGTTGGTTGATCGACTGTTCAGGGTTCATATAGGGAAGAGCATGGAAATATATGTGGATGACATGGTTTTCAAAAGCAAAATTTATGAAGAATTCTTAAAAGACCAAGAGGAAACATTAAGTAGGCTTTGAGGGACTAATTTGAAGTTGAACCCCTTAAATGCGTTATTGGTGTGGGGGTGGGGAAGTTTTTTGGATTCCTGGTCTCAGAAAGGGGGATTGATGTAAACCCAAAAAAGGTCGAAACTTTTAAGACAATGAAAACCCCACAATCAACAAAGGATGTACAAAATCTTACATGGTCTCTACCACTATTGAGCAGGTTCTTATCGAAGGGGGCAGAGAAGCACTTACCCTTCTTCGATGTCCTTCGAAGGGCAAAGAAACTTGAGTGGAATGGAAAGTGCGATGAGGCATTCAAGCAGTTGAAGGAAAACTTGGGGACACTACCTACCTTGATGAAACCAAATGAGGATGAGACGCTATAGTTTTATATTTTTTCATTGTTTTTAGCAATTAGCACCGCCCTGGTAAGAGAAAAGGAAAAGTTTCAGCATCCGATTTACTTTGTCATCAGTGCCTTGCAAGGGTCGGAGACAAGGTATACATTCCTCGAGAGGTTGATTCTAGCACTCGTACATGCAGGCAGAAGGTTGAGACCCTACTTCCAGGGACACAAAATAGTGGTGCTCACAAACCATCCTATTCGACAGATCCTGCTGAGGCTAGAGATTTCAGGAAGAATGATGAAGTGGGCAGTAGAATTGGGAAAGCATGCTATCCAATATCAACCTCGAGTTGCAATTAAGGGACAGGCATTGGCAGACTTCACAGTGGAAACTACAAAGCCCCTCGAGTATGTTTAGATCTCGTTCGAAAGGTGGGAGCGAGCCAAACATAGGTATAGAAGTTTTATGTGGATGGTTCGTCACATTCAAGAGAAAGTGGAGCTGGGGTTCTGTTAACTAGCCCCAATGACAGAGATTACCCTTATGCGTTGAGCTTTCATTCTAAGAAACTAATAATGAGGGTGAGTATGAAGCACTGATTACTGGATTGCACCTCACAAGGGAGCTGCAGGTGGAGGAACTGGAGGTTTTCAGTGATTCCCAAATTGTGGTTCAGCAGGTGAATGGGGAATACGAGGCCAGAGAGCGTAACTTGCAAAGATACCTCGAGGTAGAGAATAAATTGTTAAAAACTTTCAAATCGTACACTTTAGCGCTAGTTCTGAGGGAAAACAATCATAAAGCAAATGCTTTAAGAAAACTCGCTTCTTCGGATTTGGGAACCCAATCCCAGAAGCAACTACTTATGGAAACTTTGAGTAGATGAAGTTTCTAGGAACTTGTGGTTATAGTGGTGGAAGTGGATGACTCCTGGATGAAATCGTCTGTGGTATATCTTCGAGAGGGTGTCCTGCCAGACAACTAAGTGGATGCCAGAAAGATAGGGTTGAAAGCTCCAATATATGTGTTGTAGGAAAAAGTGTTGTACAGAAGGGGGTCATTTGCAACCATTGCTTCAATGCGTTAACACTCTTGAGGCTGATTATCTCGTTAGGGAAGTCCAGGAGGGGGTATGCGGTAGCCACCAAGGGGCCATATTAGTGGTGAGGAGGCTTATTCGAGCGGGATTTTACTGGCCGACAATGTTCGAGGATGTGAATCGATACATTCGAGCTTGCAACCAGTGTCAGAGACATGCCCCTATAACACATGTTCCCCAGGAAGAGATGAGAAACATCTATGGTTCGTAGGCATTTGACAAGTGGGGGATTGATCTGGTGGGCCCTTTTTCAGAAGCACCAAGAAAATTCAGGTACTTATTGATTATTTCCTGAGTTGGTAGAGGCTGAGCCCCTGATGAACATAAGAGGAAAAATAGTCATCTCCTTTTGCTGGACGAACATTGTGTGCCATTTTGGAATCCCAAGGACGATCATTACGGACAACGGAATACAGTTTGCTCAGGATCCCTTTAAGAAGGGGGTGCGAGGAATATCAGATGAAGCAAAAAGTGACATCAATTTACCACTCCCAAGCCAATGGACAAGTGGAAGTGACCAGCCGAACGATAGTAAATAGAATACGAGCACGCCTCGAGGGGGCGGAAGGTAATTGGATATGGGAATTATCCAATGTGTTATGGGTTTATCGGACAGTTGAGTCTTCCACTACTGGTGAAACCCCTTATGGCCTAGTATATGGCTCGAAGGTGGTAATGCGGAAATAGGTGTTCCTAGGCTAAGGATGATGGTTGTTGGGGATGAGAGAATCAATCAGCAGAACCGATGCCTGGACTTGGATATGGTGGAGGAGAAGAGAGAGTTAGCTTTGGTACGTGAGGCTAAAGTCAAAGAACGAGTCAGAAGGGAAGTTAGCTGCCAATTGGGAAGGACCTTACAAGGTGATCTTATTGCACCTGAGAGAAAGCTATGTTCTCGAAGAGATGAATGGGGTTCGAGTGCCAGGGAGGTGGAACATCACCAACCTGAGTAATTACTACCAGCTATGATGAGTGTGTTTCTCTAAAGCGGCACTCTAGATGATGTTCGAGTGGTATACTCTAAAGTGACACTCTAGATGATGTTCGAGTGGTTTTCTCTAAAGCAGCACTCTAGATAATGTTTCAGTGGTTTGCTCTAAAGCAGCACTCTAGATGATGTTTTAGTGGTTTGCTATAAAGCGGCACTCTAGTTGATGTTCGAGCGGGTTGCTCTTAAGCGGCGCTCTAGATGATGTACAAGTGGTTTGCTCTAAAGTGGCACTCTAGATGATGTTCGAGTGGTTTTCTCTAAAGAGGCACTTTAGTTGATGCTCGAGTAGGTTGCTCTTAAGCGGCACTCTAGATGATGTACGAGTGGCTTGCTCTAAAGCGGCACTGTAGATGAAGTTCGAGTGGTTTGCTCTAAACCGGCACTCTAGTTGATGTTCAAGCGGGTTGTTCTTAAGAGGCGCTCTAGATGATATTTCTAGCTATGGCTGAGGTTCGAGTGGTATGCTTTTAAGCGAAACTCGAGGGATACTTTTGTAATCTTGGAATAATGAACTAGTGGACAAGATTGGTAGAATGTAGGTGGAAACACCGAACCTGGGTAAAATGCTTGTGTCTCTGAAATTCTTAATTCCTACTTATCAAAGATATTCATACTATGATAGCTTAAAGAAGTTGTGCGTAGCATATATATTCGAGGGGTAAAATATTTGAGGAAGTATAGGCACGAGCAACGTGAATCCTGATACAATATCTTAACCAAACCCAATATGCATTTTGTAAGAGTGAGAGTAAAAACAGGTGGTTGAAGCAAACTTCGTCAATTATCAGAATTACAATTTTGATACTAAAAAGTACATGAACTTATTCTTCTAAATGTATTCATTTAGCTGAAGGAAACCCTGCCCGAAACAAGTGTTCGGTGGAAATAGGTTTTCTTAGCCCCTTCACCTTTGCTTCTATTTCTTCGAGCTCTTCAAGCTTTATACCGGCGTCTCTTCAAATATCCTTCATTTGTTCTTCCACGAGATATTTAGAAGGATCAAGGGAAGCAATGGTCTTACACCACTTCTTCGTGGAATGTTTGAACGGGACCTTCGAGAAGGATCCAATGCTCTTGCAGCATTTAGTTTAGGATCCCTCGGCAACTGTGCTCGAGGGGGCAAGATGCTTGTCAGCTTCTTTAATAGCAGATCTCTGTGACCGATTAGCAGAATGATAACTCGAGGGGATGAATCCCTTTACCTTCAGCTCCACCAACCAATCAAGAATAAGGTCAAAGGACTTTTTCTGCTAAGGAGTTCCATTCTCATTGACGTTGACTTCATCCATCCAGTATCGAGCAGCTTCAAGTAAAAATTTCAAAAGCTGATCATTCCTTATTAAATATGAGGAAGGAATGTTGTGAGTAAACATATGGGCAAGAAGGCTTACTTCGGGTGCAATAATTTTTTCTTCAAAATCAGCAATATGCACATCCACTTCTTTGCCCTGTACTTTCCAGGCCTCGATCTCCTCTGCGAGTCGTCCGTTCTCAGACAAGGCTAGTTATTTTTCGCTGGGCTACTAGATGTTGCTCGGCGAGTACCTCCCTTTGGGCCACTAGCCTGCGATTTTTGCCCATACAACTAATTAGGTGCCTTTCCACTACTAGAAACCTAGTCGCAGTATCAATGCATGACTTCAGAGAACCAAAATTTAATTATATTTGACGTGTCAGCTATTCGAAGCCTCTATGTACGGGATCGCGACCTTCAACCACCTCTAAAGGATATGTACCATTAAATTATTTGCTAAAAAAATCCCTAACAAACCCCTTAAAGGTTGGATTGTCTGCCACAACTTCATCTCAGCTTCGAGTTGGTAGAGCTTTTCCTTCAAGGATTCCCTCTCTCAATTACAATCAGATAGATCCAGTGTGGCCTTTAATAGTTTTTTATGTGTTTCACTCAACTCTTTTGAGCACTTAAAAGCTCCTCACAAGCGCCTTCTAACACTCTCTTCAATGAATTAAACTACGAAAAGAGAACAAAGGCAAAATTAATAAGTCATAAAAATGGCAAAAGATATATTCTTATATTGAAGTTTCAAAAGAAAAAAAAAGTTACAATTGGGGGGCCTAATTTGCAAAGTTACAATCAAGGACAAACCCTAGAATCATCTTCTTTTGAGGTGGATGCAATCATTTCTTCCACTTGGCTGGATGGGGAATTCTGCTTGGGAGAGGCGTCCATGGCCTCTGGAAGGGGGATAGCTTCAATCCCCTCAGCAGTGAAGAACTGCCCTTTGGATTTAATGAAATCCATCAGGGCAAAGTGAAGGTCATCATTCTTGATCGCTTCATCCCATTTTGCATCCAAAGTTGCTTTGAGCTCTGGGTTGACTATATCGTCAACCTGCTTAGCAAGATCTTCAGACAGGGAGGCATGCACTTGAGGCTTCAGGAATGCCTCAGCTAATTTGCTATAGCCGAGTTGTTTGGCCACCCCTAACAGATCTATAAACAGTTGAAAAAACTCATAAATGTTCA
Source organism: Rubia yunnanensis (assembly GCA_037428765.1). Lineage (NCBI taxonomy): Eukaryota > Viridiplantae > Streptophyta > Magnoliopsida > Gentianales > Rubiaceae > Rubia > Rubia yunnanensis. Next base: position 17,989,485 of record CM075062.1, read on the forward strand.
AAAGTTTGTGTTTAAATGCCTCGAGCAGTTGAACCTGCAAGGCTGGTCTTCAGCAGTCTAAACCCTCTTCTCGAGGGTATCATTCTCTAGCATCCATTAACACCTCTCGGCATCAACACTCCGCATCTCCTCTTCCAGAATTTTTTGTTTTTCCTCAAGGAAGAATTTTTGTTTTTTCCTCGAGCGCCCTGTTCTTCTCCTTGAGTGCTCTCTTTAACTCCAAAATTTTAGCATCTTGTTTGCTGAGCTTTTCCTCATAGAAGCCATGACCAGAAGAATAGGCGAGGGCAAATGATGCCATCTTTTCAGTGGCCTCGTGAAAAAATCGCGAGATCTAGCAAAATAGTTCAGCTTAGATCAATGTTAAGAAAAAAGGCACTAAAATAAATTTTTCATAGGAACAGATGAAAACCTTAGGCTTAGAGGCTATCCTTGAGAGATGATGCTCAATCCTAGATATGAATGCCGCATCACTTGAAGGGGGTGCCGATTGTTGATGGGCGTTCTCACTGTCGCGTGCTCCTATTAATGGTGGGGAGAGACGTTACCAACATTATTTCCATCTGCCCTTGTCTTCCGAGAACATTCCTAGTATGAGGAGGCTGGCCATCGGCAATGGTTAGAGTAGGCCTTTCACCACCTATTGTGAGAGGGGATGCCTGATTCGAGGGAGTGGAGGCCTGATTTGAGGGAGTAACGGTTCCTTAGGAGGACCTTAACCCTGCTTCGTGGGCTTCTGTTTCTTTAAGTCGCTAGCAAGAACCACTAAAAAAAACAAAAAGAGATACCATCAGTAAAAATAAACTCAACATACAATAGAGAGGAGAAATAGTATTCTATTAAGGCACCATCAGAGGCTTTTAAGTGTCTAAAATCACTAACGAGGGTCTCGAGGGGGGCCTTCTTTGGGGCCCTCGAGTTCTCTTCTCCTCTTCCTGATACTCTTCCGGAGTATTTTATACACATATTCTTTCGGGAGGGAATCCAAAGCCGCCAATCTGGGAATTAGGATTGTTGAAGCAGCTGTAGTCAAGGGAGCTGGACTGCAACTTTTGTCTATCCCTCTCGAGGGTATCTAGACAAATATACTCCCCAGGTTCTGGAGACTCGACTCGCACGTTCCAATTCCACGGGGGAACTCGGTGCCTCCTACTGTCAAAGGAGATCCCTTTCTTTCATCTTCTCCAGTCACCCGAATTACCAAGAACAACAAAAACCTTGTGATGAGCCTCCCGGCTGGTAAAAGTGACAATCATTCTGGTGGACTGCTCACTATAAGACTCAAAGTACAGCGAGCAAATCAGCTTATACCTTGGCTTGATACCGAACTCATCACATCGTGTCAAGAACATTATGTCAAGAACATCATGTCAAGAACATCATGTCAAGAACATCATGTCAAGAACATCATGATGATTACCAAGACATTGAGATGAACTTATGCAGGGCTCACCTGAAATTGTTTAAGCAGTTTGGAAAAAAGGGGCAGAAAGGGAAAGGTGAGCCCGCATCGAAGATGTCTGAGGGAAATGGCCGATCTTCCCTCGGGGAGGTTATGAGGGGTATTTTCCTCTCAAAAGGGTTAAAAATTGGCATCTGAGGCTATTTATTGGTCGAGAGGGATCCAGTCCAAAATCAGTGATATAGCTTTCCTCACTACTAGGGCCGGGGGCTCCTTCCCCGAGCCCCTTACCCTTATCCTTTGAGAAGTCCCCTTTTCTTTCTTTTGAGAGGGTTTAGCCAGAGAAGATACTTGAGGCACTCTAGAGGGTGCTTCCTTCTCATCGAGGGACGTCTTATCTCTCAAAAGAGACGCATCCTCCTCCTCCATGGTCTCGAGGGACACTTCCTTGCAGGCCAGAGATGTATTTGACCCCCCTTCAAATTTAAGCTATGGATTCGGAGGAGGGTAGAAGCCAATTTTTTCACTAATAGGGGATCTCCTTATATAGGGCTTACCCATGCCTGGTGGCCAGTTCTCAACGGGCTCTATAGGAGGCATATCAATCACTGGGAAAACCCTCTCTTCCCCATGACTGTTAGCAATCTGATCAGACATACCTTCTCCAGCATCTATATCATGTCGGAGTTCTTCAGAATGAGTTTATTCCGAGTCACTAATAGCTCTTTCTGGCATACGAACCCTCATCCCTCCTACCCTAATCTCACCGAGAAATTTCTCAGCAGCGGAACCCTCATCAGAGCGGGGCACGATTGTAAGGTGAGGAAATGAAAAGATTAGAATAAGAATAGAGATGAAGGTACTTGCTAATTTTCTAGGAAAGGTGATGAAAGTTAGATCGTTCAAGAGAGAAGTAGAGAAAGAATGCTTGTAAGAAAGTTCCTGCAAATGAGAAAAGTGAAAGAAGGAAGACCGGTTAAGAGGTAATAATGGGGGCTGAAACAACGGATAATTAATAACTGCATTGGAAATATAAAAAGTTATGGAAAGACGCAATTTCTTTTCTATCTTCTGACAACGCAATGTTTGGGGAGCAGTGATACGCGCGGTTGTACAGCACGCACACGCCTTTTAGAATCCTAACGCTGAGAGTTGATTCGAAAACCAGGTTCCCTCCCTCGAAGGCAAGAGCAACGAAGTGCAAGGTTCATTTTGAGTCTTCGGAGTCCTCGAACTGTCCCATACATTCAATACCTCGATGAACCTTTGTACCATTCCAGCCTTCTGAGGTCGAGAATCTGCTTTTATGGGGGCTCTTGATAGAGGTTAAGCCTAAGAAGGCCATTGGGCTGAAGATGTGGCGGCCCATTTAGGAGCATATTTAATACCCTAACATAATTACCGCATTCATGGATAACTAAGGGCGAATGTTATTTATGACACAGAGTATAAATATGAGGTATGCATTTACTTATCATTCTTTCTGTCTTAATCATATTGGACGCTTGGACTAACTTAGGTCTCAGAGTGCTGACCCCGGGAACCCCCAGGGACAGCTTTATTGCAGGTTAGTTCGAGAAGAACTCAAGCCCACGAACCGATCGGTTGTTGGAGACGCATCAAAGGCGTTGCCACTCAAAATCATAGCCATTTTCCCAATTCTGATCACCAGCATGATAGGCGTTGGCGCGCTGCTTCTCACCTGATCCGTCCCGGCCCTGAGCCTCAACCACTACCCGTTTGTGATTGTTAAGGCCTTTGCTTCCGGTATCATTCTCGCCACGGGGTTTATGCACGTCCTCCCGGACTCATTCGAAATGTTGAGCTCGAGTTGCATCAAGGATCATCCATGGCACAAGTTTCCATTTTCGGGGTTTCTTGCCATGCTTTCTACTATTTTGACACTAACGGTGGATTCATTGGCCACTAGCTTCTACACTGAGAACAGTGGTGGAAATGCAGATCAAGAAATTGCACGTGTGGCGCACGTGGAATCTGGAAGTCCCCATTCCCATCATCAGTACGGATCTATCAATAAGAGTGATGTAGGAGGCTCCAAGCATCTGCGCTATCGAGTTGTTGCCATGGTCAGTGTTAATTACTTTTCCATTTCATTTTTTTATATAGTGGAGTAACAAATTTCTGATTATTTACTTGGTGGGTAACTCTATATTCCATACATAAAATGAAAACTGAACCCACCCAGACTACCAGTTCCTCAAAGGGATCACGACTTACAAAAGATTGCCACCAATTATGAACATTGTACAACAAACAGTTATCTACCACTTCCGTCACACGACGAAACAGATCTATTATGCCACTTCAACCGATTCACGAACGCGAAAACGTGATGTCATCTTTACCTTTTTACGATTTTTAATTATCATGTTTGATCGTCAATATTTCTAGCCACACATAATAATTTCACATAAAAAATTGATATTTAGAAAATAGATGTTAACATGAATCCAACAATATATCACATAATATTTTTATTATTTATATATAATTTATATTTTTAGTCAAAGTTTGCCATTACTGGTGGGACGGAGGGAGTATAGTAACTAATTAACAATACAATACCATATATCACTATTGGAAAATAGGTACACATGCACCGGTATAAATTCATGAGTACAGTTATACCGATGCGTATGTAACCAACTGAACCGGTATTTTTCATGTTAACATCGGCACCGGTGCAAATAAGTACATACGCACCGGTATCCTTTCAACCGGTGTACAGTTCACCTATTTGTGCATCGGTGTTGGTTCTACTAGTGTACAGACTCAAAAATATTGCATTGGTATTATCTGAATAGGTGGTTTTGACATGTGCATTTGCTTACATGTGCACCGGTAAACGATTACCGGTGTATACATATTTTCCTTTTTATTAATTTGGCACCAAGAAGACAACTTTTTAAACCGGTAACGGGAAATTACCGGTGCAGAAATTTTTAAAAAAATGTGGAAAAAAATTTACATTTGTACACCGGTTACTATTAGAACCGTTGTAGGAATTGAAATCGCACCGGTATTTTCTTAATACCGGATAGGAAATTTCTTTTTGTAGTAATTTGGCGCCAAAACTATTCATTTTTGCACCGGTTCTATGATCGTACCTGTGCAGAAGAGGAAATACGTGGGTTTTGGCTAAATATCTACACCGGAAACTATTTTTACCGGTGTAATAAGCTACAAATGCACCGGTGAAGTCTAAATACCGGTGAAGTCTAAATACCGGTGTAGAAAATCGCATTAAATGCTCACCTACCACATTTTTTAGCGGGTTAAAAATGGGATTTTTGGAAGAAGAGGTTCATTAATGGTATTTTTTGGTTGATGAATGCATTGAATTCTCCACAATGAAGACCCTTGAAGGTACCATTTTTTGAATTACATTTATGGATATTATGGATTTCATGTAGGTTTTGGTTAGTAGAGATATTTACATTTTGTGTTTGATCATTTGATGGTGATTGAGGTAGAATTGTTGATATTAGTTTGTGATTTGTTCTCAAGGTTGTTGTAGTTATAATTCTATGGTTTTTTATTCCTATAGTGTTGGACATGTTAAGAATGTTGTAATTGTAATGTCGAATATTGGTGCATATTGTGCGTTTATGATGTTGCATCATTAGGAAGTCATCATGAAAAAAATCTATTGTATTAATTGTGTTGAAGTTTGATTGTTGGACATTTATTGATATGTAGAGTTGTATCGCATCATTGAGAGGCGTAAGCATGTGTATGCCAAGGTTAATAGGGTGGGCGATGAATATATTATGTTCGTGGATTAGTTGTGGAAATCGAATTCGTACTGATAAGAAGGACATCCCGAAACTCCATTTGTATAGCTGGGGGTTTGCGAAAGATTATGTTGTGTGGACCTTTCATGGGGAAAAATATTAGCAGACAACAACTAGATGAGCTGGATCGAGATGATGTTGTTGTTCTATGTCATTTGGAGAAGTGTTTTCCCCCGGCATTCTTTGACATCTTGGTGCACCTGGTGATACACTTGGTTAGGGAGATACGTATGTGCGGGCCTGTTGGAATGCATTGGATGTACCCCTTTGAGTGTCACGTGGCTGTTTTCAAGGGTTATGTTCATAATCGTAGTTGGCTTGATGCCTCCATTGTTCAAAGGTACGTCACTGAGGAGATCATCGAGTATTGTGGTTGGAAGAAGAGCGGTTGGTGTTCCAAGTGGACCCCACTACGGAAGGCGGAATGGGATTCCACGTTCTAAGGGTACGCTTCATACACCCTATCACGCTGAGTTTATGATGTTTCACTTGTATGTATTACGTAATAGTAGTGAGACTGTAACATATGTTGAGAAGAGCATGTTTCCCTATTGGAAGAGATTCCTCCAGACTGGCCCCCGAGTAAAATTCAGGTCAAGCATTCTTCAAGGTTTGTTAACTGGTTTTACAATCATTGTATTGTCGAAGGGATACCCAGTAAGCTATAGGTGTTTGCAAGGAAGCCGAATTGCACCGTTAGACAATACCTTGGTTATGACATTAATGGCTTTAGTTTCTCAACATTGGCAAAAGATGAGAAGAGCACCACTCAAAATAGTGGTGTTTATATTGAATCTGAATCCATGTGGCAGGCAAGCAAGAGAGATAAACATCCGGTTGTTGCTGTGATACCTTTCAATGGGGCGGTTGAGGAAATTTGGGAGTTGGATTATGTAGAGGTCAAGGTTGTTGTCTTCAAGTGTCATTGGGTGGAACACGGTTCCGGTGTTGTAGTTGAGAAGCCTATGGGGTTCACGTTGGTCGACTTGAATCGTGTAGGATATGAAGATGACAAGTTCTTCGTAGCTACCCAGGCACGAAAGGTTTTTTACATCAAGGACCATTCGAATGAGAAGTATCATGTGCTGTTGCATGGGAAGCAATTTTACTTTGATGAGGAGATTGATCAGCCCGCCATAACTGATAGTCCTGAGTTTCCATCCGTATTTCCTGGTTTGGAAGATGTTTGGGGACCCGTTGTTGGAAGGCATTCTCATGGTGATGGGATGTGGGTTGAGGAGAGAGGTGAAATAGTAGGTGGGGACAATGTCTTGAAGCGGAAGCGATATATTGGTCGTTCCTGGCCATTGTTTTTGTGACCATGTTTTGTGAAAAATCGTATGAACATTAAGCAAATTAGCGTGTAATATATGTAATTGACACTCTTTTATGAATTGGTTGGTATGATCCGTGTCAATGGAGTGTTTATCAATTGAATCGGTGAAAATATATTTTAGTTTTAATTAAAATTTCTACTAGGTGCTGGTTTTTTACATCGTTAAAGATTAAACTACCAATGTAGAAAAATATGGGAGGTACTCCGTTTTGTACTTATGCACCGGTACTCTTACAGATGCACAATACTTAGAATTATTTTTGTTTTTTGCTCTCGGGTCCGACAATGTTAATTTTTTTGGCATTTAAAGCAGACTGAAGCAGCTATTTTTAAAAATATTTCCACCGGTAGGCGTACCGGTGCTGGATACTTAGAAAAAAATTTAAGCATTTGGATCTGGTGTGAAGAACCAAATTTTGTTGGCATTTAAAGCATCTGCTTTTTGTTCAATTTGCATCGGTAAATATATCAGTGCTGGTACTTAGAATTTTTTTAAACAGCCTAAATCAGCTGCTTTTGGTTCAATTTGCACCGATAAATGTATCGGTGCTGGGTTCTTAGAATTATTTTTGAAATTTAGTCTCGGGTTAGATTAGGTAGATTTTTTAAAAAATTTAAATTAGCCTAAAGCAGCTGCTTTAGGCCTCGTATTACAGCGGTATATGTAGAATACCAGTGTATAAAAAATGTTCCATTATTTAAAACCCTCTCAAATCCCCATTTTCACAGTAGCTCACTCAATACCATCTCCATCACTACCCATCTTTGTTGAAATCCTACGTAGGTTTTCATATAATCAGGCAAACCACTTTAATAACTTATTAGTATGATTAATTAGCAATTGCAAATGAAATAGAATAATTGAGAATGTGACATCGTGAATAGCTTGACTTGCATGTAAGGTGTTTGATGAAATGCTTCAATATTTCTTTAGGAAATGCCTCCCAAATCCAATTCGAAAAGGATACGCCATTCACCGTCCCCATCATTGCTAAAAGTATCACCACACACTTACTCGGATGGTACCTTCATGTCTGAGGAGGCTAGGTTGGTCCATGAATCATGCAAAGAACTCTGTCATCACATAGAGACATGAATTAAAGCATCTCCCCCATTCGAACAAACTATCTAGAAGCTTGGGTGGGAAAAATTCTGCTAGACTCCGCAACCATTCAACCTGACTATTGTAAGTGAGTTCTAAAAAAAGTTGAAGTGCATGCCAAGCTACGATCACCTGTATTGTAGAGGTAAACTGTCCCTGTAACACCAGAATCTATCAATGACTTGTTTGGGTTGCCCAATGTTTAAAACAATGAGGACTAGTTTCTCGCACTCCATTTTCTAGGTGATGATGACTATATTCTACAACAACCAATTGAGAAGGAGATTGTTGGGACATTAACTAAGGCAGGTATGGACATGAATGAGTTGGTCAAACAAGGTTGGAGTAAAATACCTAAGAAAACTCTAATGCTGGAAATAAATGAGCGGTACCACTTCGTGGCTTTCAGAATCCATCCAGTAATTGTGAACACAGAAGTCCACAAACTTTTCCTCGCCTTCTTGTATGCAATAAAGAAGGAGCTCCGGTGGAATGTTGGTTCTCGAATTTGTCCTCTGTTGTAGAGGGAACAGGATCATATGGGATCTTATGCCTATTGCAGTATCATCTATGTACTTTGTTCAAGAGCGGGAGTTCGTGCCCGTGCACATGACGTTAATGACCAACCAATAGGTAAGATTTGTGTGGACCCTTTCTACAGACAGATATCTGACATGCTCGTCACTACTATTGAATCCATAATTGCTGGAGGTCGGTGTAGCAAACTTCCTTGAAGAATCCAAATATCAAAGATCCGTGGAAGCAGTCAGAAATTTCCCAACCTTCGGCGAAGGCGATGTCAAGGACATGGATGTTGGCACAAGTATCTGTGATAGTGATGCAACAGGACCTGCTGACGGGGTTGAACCATTTTCTCGTTATTATTCGTAGAAAACTTGTAGTAGCAGTTAGAAAGAGTAGATTCTATACTAAACATTGACAGTTTTGCCCTTAGATAGTTTAAAAATTTTAATTTTGATAAACATGCCGATGATAGGTTGAATAAAAAAATTTGTACACTACGTGATTTGGAATTTTGTCGGACAAATACACTCATGAAGACAAAAACAAGATAGGCCGAACATAGTTGGCCTAAGTGGTTACATCAGGACCGCCAAATTTGGTGCATTATATTCCAAGAATGGTTAGAATTAAAATTTTTTTGTAGCATTAGGAGCTATGAAGGTTCCCCAAGTAAATTTGTGGGCAATAGTATAATTTTGAGAAATATAGTGCAAACATTCACTGTTGGTTTTACAGGGCCTTCTGTCTATCCATAGGGTGTACAGATGCATTAACACAATCGTAATGTATTGAATTGTATATATGTGGAGCCAATTTTATATTTTGACCCTTCCAAGATTCTTGGAGAGACTAAATTGCAGAAAGTAAAAAGTTTACTCGTAAATTGAAATCGCAATCCAATCGAACCAGATAGTCCACAAAACAACCCTATTGTATTTCCAAGCTCCACATGTGGGGAAACGAACGAGTCCAGACTTTGTATTTAGTTTGGAAGATGTTCGGATCACACATAGAAACAATGAAGTAAACCCTTGTCGTTTACTCAACAACACCTACTAGCACTTCAAGACGAATTATCACCCGGGCACAAATATGTTGCAATTATGATTTAAGCTTAGAATATTAAATTTGGTAATTTATGTAGTTTCCTAACATATCGTAATCGCATGTCATAATTTGGGGAACTTAATTGCAATAAACACATATAATTAATTTTCCAGAGTCCTCGGTACCATTGAGGTACGGAAACGTTACTTATTCAATATGGAGCCTCTTAAAATTCCATTTGGGCAGGTGGAAAAGTGCTTCACGGGGTGAAACAAAATATTTGGGGTCAATATGCAAATTATATAAAATTAAACAATGCTTAGTAACGTCAATGTACGGGGCCTATGTGTGGTCGATATTTACATGAAACAACTAGTAAAATTCACAATAATTAAACGTCAATTTGAATAAAAGGGGTTGTTGAAAAAATGCACGGGAGGTAAATGAAATAAGAGGGAATTTAAATAGTTAAGAAAAAAAATATTTACACATGTAATATTAAGCAATTACCGGTGTATGTGTTCAATTTTTTGGCACGCATCTCAAAATTTTCAATTTCTTCATTTTTTAATAAGGCATAAAAAAATTTACACCGGTACATATTGTTTTTGCACTGGTACATGTACCGATGATGAACACTTAGTCTAAAATTTCTAAAGTTCCTCTCGAGTTCAACCTATTTTTTCCAAAAAAAATATATTTAAAGCAGCCGCACACAGGTGCTTTTTGTGTGCTTTTACGTCGGTATTAACAAGAAATACCGGTGTACAACAGTTAGCCTAAAATTTCAATGGTTGCTCTTGAGTTAGTGAAAAAATTATTTAAAGCAGTTGTACGCAGCTGCTTTTTATCCTTTTCTACACAGGTAAACATACTGGTGCTGAACAGTTAGCCAATTTCCAAACCCATTTTCACAAATATTACACCGGTACTCTACATATTACCGGTGTAAAAAAACGTCTTCATATATTTTTCAACCGTTTCAAATGGACATAACTCCCACAAATCCTCCTCTCCTCATCAAACACCTTCAAATTCTCTTTGAAAATTGTCCATCACTTCAACCATTCAATTCACACTAAAATGAACCACCATAACTCCACATTAATCATTGTAATTCCCATAATCTATCCTATAAAGTGTTAAGCAACACAAGAGAAGCAAAACAATAGAAGCAACCATTCATCAACACTTGACAACACAAAAGAAGAAAGTACTTGGCGAGTTCATCATCCCATTCCGTTCTTGGCGAGTTCGACAAAAGGGAGTAGCAACACAAACGCTCCATTGGTGAAGGTAAGTGTTGGTGTTTATGTTACCATGGGTTACCATATCAAATTCTCTTCAAAAAACCATTCCAACTCTCATGCATAACGTATATTCGACTAAATGTCTCTATGAACAAAAACATGTGAATTGAAGAAAAAATAAATTGAAAGGGTAACCTAAATGGTATGTTTATACAATTGTGGGGTTAAAAAGTTTTGCATTTTTTTGTGGATGGATGATGTATTACTATAGTTTTTTGGATGGTGATAATGTTGATAGTCACGTTAGGGGGGAGTGATAATTGATCGGTTGTAGGCCTATTTTATGAATCCAAAGAGATTGGTATGGTTTTCTATCAACTTCTATAAGGTTCCATTTCATTCTATATCAAGTTCCATGCCTTGTTCGTTCAAGTTCTATATCATGTCATATGAACTTTTATGTCTCACATAATGTAGTTTTATGTATGAATTGTTCAATTTCTATGCCATTTTTTGCTCAAAAGTTTTATGAATTTGTTGTTCAAGTTCTACGCCACGTTCTATCAATGTTGATCTTTAAGTACCGTTATTGCTTAGATTGATAATTTTCTATTCTGCTATTTTAGATGCTGCCGAAGAAGGGGAAATTAAACACGAAGAGGAAGTAGCCAGTTATGAAGAAGGAGGAGGCGGTGAAGAATGTGGTCGATGAGGAGGTTGATGTGGTGGACCAAGAACCTCCGCAAAAAAGGATCTCGTTTAAGATACAATTTAAGGAAGGAGCAATGCAAACAAATGACCCGAATAGTGAAGAGAAGGAAGAAGCCGCGGAACATGGTGATGTTACTATAGGGGATGTTGGAGGAGAAGAAGTCGGTAAACAGTTGGCCAAAACACCAATTTGCAAGGGAAATGGAAAGAGCACCAGCAAAGGAAGGCCAATTGTTAATGAAACGGGCAACGAGTTGACAAAAACTGGAGGGAAAATGGAGAATGATGGGACAAGTTTGAAGTATAAAGTTATTTGAGGAGGCGGGGAACTAGAACGTTCCAGTCTATGATGTTGGTAAAGCATAACACTCCAACTCCTGTTGCATTTGAGTTTTGTGGGAATCAAGCAGTATGCATTAAGAATTGGTCAGCGTGGCACACTTATGGCAATTACGCATTTCGGCACCGCATCAGATTTGGCACATGCAAACCCTTGAGCGATGTCCCTGAGGATGTTAAGGAAGAGGCATGGAAAGATATTCTGGTAAGACTCTCGACAATTATCATTTAAAATTTTTATTCATGGTAAAGTCGTAGTGAATACATGATTAATGACATGCCTTTTCATATGATTCGTTCCACAAGAGCTTCACAATTGAAAAACCTGTGACAGACGAGCAACTACAAATACTTAGGAAAGAGGTTACAGAGGGAAAAAACCAACATAGGAATTGGAAGACAAAGGTGGCAAACAGGTTTATTCACGACGTGGACAAAGGTATCAATAAAACAGGAATACCAGCATGGGAGAAGTACAAGTGGATGGATGAAGACGAATCTCACTTGTTTGAAAAGAGACGTCGGCATCCGAATTTCAGGTATGATGAAAAACTTAATACTTGTTAAGAGCTATTTTGCCCACAATTCTATTCAACTAAAATTTTATTTATAACAACGATATCAGGGGCTCAGGGTGACAAAATTGAACGCAACAAGGGCAGAGATTACACGTACCACAAGGGCAAAAGGGGTAATCGATACATCCGTGACAAATTGACTAAGGAGCTGAAGCAGAAGGAGAGAATTAGGTTGACCGCCGAGGGATTCACTGATGAGGAGATTGAGCAACAACTCAGTTAAAAGTATTTCACACCTGAAAGATCTTTTGCCTACCTTGAGGTAAACAAAGATAAGAAATGGTTTTACACATCAAAAGAGGTTGAGAAGATCGCACCGGACGTTGTAAGCTACGCCAAAATTGACCATTTAAATTAAATTTTAAGTGTATTTCACATTATTCATAAAAACAATTGCGTTCCTATGTGTTTCTTAGTTGAAATTGAACGAGTTTAGGGTAAAAGGAGCATTGGAACTACAGCCCGGTGAAGATATCCTCATAAAAGTGACAAAGAAGAAGGATCACCCAGGAAGGTACAGGGGAACTCAGACGGGTCTACCCACAGCGGTGGTTGTTCCTCATTTTCCCGCAGCAAGTGCAGTAGCAGTTCCTCAACCAAAGAGATATCCCACAGGAGACCATCTAACGATCAACTGGTTGTGAATGCCATGGTATCTTACCTGGAGCAATTGGTGAAGGGCTTAGCATCTGCAAGCGGTGTTCAGATTCCGCCAGACCTTGACGATCCCATGAAGTTTATAGAGATGGTGATTGATGACATTGCTGTCGCTGCTACAAAATCCGGTGAAGATCCCAACGACGGAGAAGGAGATGAAGAGGTACACCTTCATTAATTTATGCATGTCATATACATTGAATTACACATCTGAAATATCTCCATAACCATTTTATCTATCACTAAAATATTATACGGTTAGGATGGAGAACGAATAACTCATTTCATTAATGACATTATCGGGAAGAAGAAAATGGTCCCCCATGGGTTGTGATAGGTATCTCATCGTCGGAATGCCCAACAAGGAAGTGTTGTTCGTGTGAGAGCATGCGAGCCAGTTCTCCATCTTAGGGCGGGATTGCCCTCGGTGGACCATCACTTCGATAATGTTGGAGAGGCGCTTAATAGCTTTGTGGATTGACCGGTGTCCTTAATAAGCAAAGCAGGTGAGCAACTGAGTAACATCGATGATGTCAATGTCGAAGGTGATACAGACGACGATAACGAGGAGGTTACGGTTCTCACTACCGATGATGAGGTACATTCTTGTAACACATTATTTTTCAATTCCTCAAAAATACTTTTGCGTATCCGCATTTATTAATCCTTGTAACAGGATACTGGTGAGCAAAAATCCCAATTGAAGACTAATTTTCGGCCATCTACAAGACCAAGATTAAATAAGCTGCCAAAACAGGTACTGCACTAAAACGAGTACCATTGTTATTCATTAACAATGATAGTTCAATACTGCATACTCAAGTGATCATTTTGTATCATTTTTGCAGATTGTCAGCAAATGAGACCAGACAGATTGGCCGATCATGGTACAATGCATAAAGGAAGCAAATGCCGCTATCCTGGAAATGATAAAGAATAAGGACTGCATGTTCTTCCCAGTGTTCCGACCATCGACATTCGCACGCCATTACACCTGTAGTGTTGGAATAGAAGTTATGGTTGAACTCGGGAAGAAACTGGGGAACATGCGTTTGATGACCTATATCAATAATGTGCATGTCGATGTGTGGATGGGGTGATTTTCAAAACTTACAGCCTTAATGTTTTTTAAATTAATTAGGAATTCATATTCAGTAACATTAACGTTACAGGCACCTGTGGGAGAAAATATGGGAAACTAATTCACGATGCGTCCAATTCTGACCATCCAACTGTGGCAACTTGAACAACTTCGAGCAGGAAGTCAAACTTCGTTTCAAACTGATTTGGGAAACAATGAAGGCAACAAATGTTGATTTCTACATCGTACCCTACATAAGAATGTAAGTATTTCTTCCTGATAATTACATTCACATTTCAAACCACTTACATTTCCATTAATTTGTTAACATAATTTTCCAACAACGATTATTGGTACCTCATCATTATTCGTCCAAGAACGGAGGAGGTTTTCACTCTAAACACATTGATGGAGATGCCAAGGGGACTACCACCATAAATGAAGACATTCCACGACTTGATCAAACATTTAAAGGATATGTTCGAGAACCTCTAAGTGACATGGCAGGACCTATGACTAGGTCAAGGACTAAGCTTAGGGATGCTGCTTTAAATGCTTTGATTGATCGCCTTTATGATGAACAATTGAAGAAGGAGTCACCATCGACATCTTGGATTCATTATTCAAGATTGTCGACGAAATAAAGACATAATGAAGAACACTATACTCTTTTTTCCCACTGGGTTTTTAATGAGGTAGTGTGATCACTATAAAATAATGTCATTTTGGGTTTATTGGACTGATAGCTCAGCCATGTGGGCTTTGAAGAGCTGAATTTTGAAGATACAGTCCATTAAGGTTTAGTATATTCAGTTTTATTCTGATTAGAATTATATTTGGTAAGATTAGATAAGGTAATATTCTTCAAGGTTACTTCTTGAAGAATTCAACCTGATTACCTTAGATTACCATTTATTTTAGGTATTTTAGTTAGATATAGTTTTAGCTTCTTAAAGCTGCCATAAGTCGATTCAGATTCCATTTGTGATTAGGGTTTGAGGCAAGATTGTAACCCTATAAAAAGGAGGCCTTATGGACGAAAATTACAACCTTTCATCAATCAAATATGCAACCTTTTGAGTTCATACTCTTTGCTTGCGAGCTATTCCATTGTTGCTTAACCCCGAGGGCTAGTTAAGTATCAATAAACATTGTAATCTGATCCTGAGGGCTAGTTAGAGAGTAAGTCGAAGTTAGGTGTACCCCAAGGGCTAGACTCCTGAATTTCGTGCGATATAGTGCGAGTTTGCAGATCCCTTCACTAGATCAAAGATATTAATTCCGCAAATCGTGAGTCTTCGCAAGAAGATTCATATCAGTTGGTATCATAGCAAAGCGAAAGATCGACTGAGGCCGAAAAAAAGAAAAAGAAAAAAAGGGGTTTCGAGTTTGCATTAATTTATTTTCAAAATTTTTTAATATATATATATACTCTTTCGTGTCGTGTTTTAACTGTGTTTGTTTGATCTTTCTTACCAGGAGGATTGAATCTAGAGTCGAAGGACGTCGAAGGGTCTGAGAGTTAGAATATTTTGGTATTACTATCCGCCTTCACCTTCATCAATCGAGTCAGGAGGACGTCGAAGAGTCTGAGCGTTAACAAGTATTATCCGCCTTCACCTCCCGGTCAGTTTCATAGTTTTTAGTAGCTCAAACAGTTTATGTGCTTGTGATATTTTCATCAACTCTTCTGAAAATTATTGCATGCTCATAATCCTATTTGTTTTCGTTATCGTTCTTTGATTCCGTGATCTAGAATTGTTCTTTGATTCTTGATTACACCTTATTAAAAAAAAGAGTCTTGTGACGTTTTTCATATATATAGTGTCTTATTCTTGATCCTTACGATCTTGAATACCTCGAAGTTCATTGGAATCAAGAGGAAGTTGTCGTAGTTTTCTTATTCCAAGTTTTGTATAGGCGATTCTTGTTCCAAAAAATTTAGAAAATAAAAAACAAAAGGTAGCATATTTTGGGTTTCAAAATCGGAATTCAGGATTTGAAATCTGAAATTTGGGGCAGATTTGCAATTTTCAAAAGTTTGGGGGCATATTTGTAATTTCCAAAAATTTTGGTAATTGTGACCGAAATTTTTCTTGGGGAATAACATTCTGTTTGTGATTTTTATAGTACCAAAAAAAAAGGAAAAAAAATGAATTGTGGCTGAAAAAAAAAGGAAAGAAAAAGGAATCCGGTTTGACAAAGGAAAAGAAAAGTCAAAATCCCGATCGGAAGAGAAAAAGGAAATAAAAGCCAATTGAGGGAGGATTTTTGATCTGAATTTTTTGACTTGGGGGACAAGTAAGTCATTAAAATCCTTTTCCACAAGGGATTTGGATTTAAGTTCCTATTCCAATTTGTTCTTGAATTTTCGGAACCTATTTGTCGCCTATATAAAGCAATCTTGTTTTGGTCATAATTCATTCAATACAGCTCCGATTCGTGCCATTCAAATTGTGTTTTGTTCCTTATTCTTTGTAGAATTTGGAATTCCAGATTGTAGAGCCAAAATTTGAGTTTATATATTTCTAAATTTCGAAATAAATTCTGCAGTTCTCCTCTCCATATTTTGCTTTGAATTGCGGTGAATTGATCAGTTGCCCTCGCATTAGCCTTTGCCTTGTGAGTTGTGAGTGTTATACACTTGGTGAGTGACCTTACTAAACAAAGGGAAGGGGGGGACAATTTTTTAACTAACCGTTTGATTTTCTTAGCAGTTAGCGAAGATGGGGGATGAAAATCCATTCGTCCTGCCTTTTGTTAGCAATCCTAACAATTTGCCATTGAAGAACACCTCTAATGGTGGGCGTGGTAGTCATCCACATGAAGAGGCTCCAAATA
Source organism: Rubia yunnanensis (assembly GCA_037428765.1). NCBI lineage: Eukaryota > Viridiplantae > Streptophyta > Magnoliopsida > Gentianales > Rubiaceae > Rubia > Rubia yunnanensis. The sequence goes on from CM075062.1 coordinate 18,006,169, forward strand.
GTTGGGAGCAACATCTAATTAATCCAAATGAAGCCAATGATCCCGATCGGTTTGCTGTCGCAATAAATGCACTTATGAGTGAGGTGCAAAGGTTGGCGAGAAAAGTTGACAGCATGGAACCACCTACACCTACATCATCGGTCAAGAGGGAAGAAACCAAGAAATATGTCCATCAATTCAATGGTTCTGGAAGTTCAGATGATTATTCTGATGATGGTTCAGAAAGGCAATCACACTGAGGGTCTTCTAGAAGGCATCGCCCCAGTAAACCTCATTCCCGAAGGAGAGTGAAGATTAATTCAAGATCTGTTTAGGTTCTGATGAAGCTCGAGATATCAAGGGTTTAAAATATGACATCCCTCGATTTGATGGTCAACACAATCCAGTGAAGTATCTTGATTGGGAGCGACAGATTGAGAATCTGTTTGATCTCAACAATTATCGGGAGAAGGAGAAAGTCAAAGTGGCGCAGTATTCTTTCACTCATTATGCGGCTGGGTGGTGGAAAAATAAAAAGGAGTCGCGATATCTTGCCGGAAAGAAACCTATCTTCACATGGGAGAGATTGAGATCCGAGCTTCGCGAATATCATGTTCCGCCTACTTACTTTATGGAACAACATTCTTATCTGTCCAACATGAAGCAAGGAAATTGCACAGTTGATGAATACTGGTAAGATCTTGAGTTGACCATGAGAAGGGTTGAAATGAAAGAAGATGATGCATTCATAAAAAATCGTTTCATTGAAGGCTTGTGTGAAAACCTTCAAATGCCAGTCAAGCTTCAACATCACATATCTATGAATGATTTATTGGTGAAAGCAAGGTTAGTTGAGAGTACCCTACGACCAAGGAGGCCACAGCCTAGTTTTCCAAGTCAACGACCAGGGTTTGACTTCGAAAACCCTAGTTATGGCCACAGTAGGGGCCCGCCCATGGGAGGAAGAGGATCGGTTCAAACTTATTCGAATCCAACTTATAATTCTACTGAGAGGAGGGCGGCACCACCAACCCAACAGGTTTCAAAAATTCCAGGTAAGTCTTCTACTTCTTCATCAAATTCAGTTTCTGTTAACTCTCCTACTTGTTTTCATTGTAAAGAAAGGGGACATGTCTGTAATAACTGTCCTCATGCACGAGTGCTAACAACGCTTGAGGAAGAAGATGAAGAAGATGAATATACTGATATACTACCATTGTGTGAACGTGGTGAAGAACAGGTAGATGAAGAGATCATCATAAATGATCATGGTGAACAGGGTCCAGAAACACAAGGTAACTTCGTGTCATTAAGAGTTCTAAACTCTCAAATGACTGAGACACAGGTACAAAATATTAACATTTTTCATACTCGTTGCCTTGTGAAAGATAAGAATTGTTTACTGATTATTGATAGTGGTTCTTGTGCTAATCCAGTCTTCTTGTTAAATCATTGTCTTTGCCTGTGACTACTCATCCATCACCATATAAACTTATTTGGTTAAATGGTAGTGGTGAAATTAAGGTTAACAAACAATGCATGATTAACTTTAAGATTGGAAAATACCATGATTCTATCTTATGTGATGTTATACCTATGGAAGCTAGTCATATTTTGTTAGGGAGACCTTGGCAGTTTGATCGTAAATCCATGCATGATGGTTACACTAACAAAATTACTGTGATTAAGGATAGAACAAGGTATACTTTGGTTCCATTATCTCTAGTGGAAGTTTTAGAGGCACATAGACGCATGAGAGTCGATAAAGAGAAGTTTGCGACTGATGTGCAAATGGCCGACCAAAACCCTAGCAAGGGCTTGAAGGAGATCGGCCACAAGGTGAAGAATGGAGGCAAAAACCTTGATAATTTTGACCAAATATCGAGGGAGGCCGTCCCAGGTAAGCCAGGTAAGTCTACGAATGATTCTGATAAGTCGTGTAAAATCCTATCTTCACATCTTAGTCCTTTGCCATCAATTTACATGATGAGACATGAACTTCCTAATGATTCTGGTAGTTTGTTTTATGCATCAATTAGGGATGTGAATCGTGTGTTTGCCAATCATTCTTATGTGCTTATCATGCATTTTAAAGAGAGCTATTCTGCTAGTGATGATATTCCTATGAATGTTCCTCCACGGTTTGCTCAGATGTTACAGGAATTTGAGGATGTTTTTCCAGAAGCCTTATCCACGTGTTTACCACCTTTGCGAGGTATTGAACACTAGATTGACTTGATTCCGGGTTCGGTTATCCCAAATCGCCCGGCGTATAAAGCAAACCCTGAGGAGACAAAGGAACTACATCGACAAGTCGAGGAGTTACTTAGAAAAGGGTATGTGTGAGAATCCCTATCTCCTTGTGCCGTGCCCGTCATTTTAGTTCCTAAGAAAGATAAAACTTGGCGTATGTGCATTAATTGTTGTGTTATTAACAAGATTACCATTAAGTATCGTCATCCTATCCTTAGGTTAGATGATATGCTTGAAGATTTGCATGGATCTGTGATTTATACTAAAATTGATCTGACTCAGGGTTATCATCAGATTTGCATTAATGAGGGAGATGAATGGAAAACTACATTTAAGACTAAGTTTGGGTTGTATGAATGGATCGTTATGCCTTTCGGTTTAACTAATGCACCTAGTACTTTTATGCGGTTGATGAATCATGTCTTAAGAAAGTTTATTGGTCGGTTTGTTGTGGTCTATTTTGATGACATATTGATTTATTCTAAGTCGACTGATGAACATATTGAGCATGTTAAAATGGTTCTTGTTGCACTCTGTGAGTCTTGTTTATATGCGAACATTAAGAAGTGCACATTTTGCGCTTCGGAAGTGGTGTTTCTAGTTTTGTGGTCTCTAAAGAGGGCATAAAAGTCGACGAAACCAAAATTGAGGCCATTAAGACCTGGCTGAGACCTACTAATGCCAACCGGGTATGCTCTTTTCATGGTTTAGCTAGTTTTTATAGACAGTTTGTGAATGATTTCTCATCTATTGCTGCACCTCTAAATGAACTAGTTAAAAAGGATGTGAAATTTGTTTGGACTGAGAGTCAAGAGAATGCATTTAATGAATTGAAAGTACGATTATGCAATGCTCTTGTTCTTGCTTTACCTGATTTTAATGGTACTTTTGAGATTCATTGTGATGCTTCTGGTGTTGGTATTGGTGCTGTTTTGATGCAAGGTAATCGACATGTAGCTTACTTCAGTGAAAAGTTAAAGGGCGGTGTTCTAAACTATCCTGTGTATGATAAAGAATTTTATGCAATTGTGCGTGCATTAGAAACTTGGCAACATTATTTATTGCATAAAGAATTTGTCATTCATAGTGATCATGAATCCTTGAAATACTTGAAGAGTCAGATGAAGTTGAATAAGCGTCATGCTAAATGGTCTAGTTTCATTGAATCTTTTCCTTATGTGTTGCGTTACAAAAAGGGTAAAGAAAATGTTGTTGCTGATGCTTTGAGTCGTAGACATGTTTTACTTACACATTTGGAATGCATTATGCTAGGGTTTTCATTCGTGCGAGATTTATATGCGACCGATTCTGATTTTTCATCTATTGATGCTGCATGAAAAAATGGTGCTTATGAGAAGTTTTTTCGGTATGATGGTTTCTTGTTTATGAATAATAGGTTATGTATTCCTCAATGTTCTATGCATGAATTACTTGTTAGAGAAGCTCATTCAGGTGGTTTAATGGGACATTTTGGTGCTTTTAAAACTTATAATTTGTTGCGAGAACACTTCTATTGGCCGAAAATGGCACTTGCTATTGATAGGGTTTGTAGGAATTGTCTTGATTGCTTGAAGGATAAATCTAAAACTAAGCCTCATGGTCTTTATACTCCATTGCCTGTTCCTACACATCCTTGGGTTGATATTTCCATGGATTTTATCCTAGGTTTGCCACGATCTCAGTCAGGTAATGATTCTATCTTTGTGGTTGTGGATAGATTTTCCAAAATGGCACATTTTATTCCTTGTAGGAAGACAGATGATGCAAAGCATGTTGCGGATCTATTTTTGAAGGAAGTAGTTCGATTACATGGAATTCCTACATCCATTGTCTCTGATCGCGATGTTAAATTTTTATCCTACTTTTGGAATTCCTTGTGGCGCAAGTTAGGGACAAAGTTGTTTTCGACTGCCAACCATCCTCAAACTGATGGACAAACAGAAGTGACCAATCGAACCCTAGGGGCTCTCCTGCATGCACTAGTTCAGAAGAACTTAAAGAATTGGGAAAAATGCATTCCGATTGCAGAGTTTGCTTACGATCGCACTATTCATTCTACTACTTCTTTATCTCCATTTGAAATTGTTTATGGTTTTCTACCTATTACACCTCCTGATCTACTTCCTTTGAAGTTTAAACGGGTTAAAAACCTTGATGGAGAACAGAAAACTGATTTTGTGAAGAAAATCCATGAGAAGGTGCACATGAGAATTGAACGGACAAATGCACAGAACGCTGATAAAGCTAATCAAAGCCGCAAGTTGATGAGGTTCAACGTGGGAGATTATGTTTGGGTTCATCTGCGGAAAGAGAGGTTTCCAAATCCTCGGAAATCTAAGTTGAGTCCACGTGGAGATGGTCCTTTTAGAGTGTTGGATCGTGTGAATGACAATGCTTACAAGATTGCGTTACTAGATCATTATGGTGTTAGTGCGACCTTCAATGTTGCTGATTTATCTCCATTTACATTTGAAGACGATTCAGTTTTGAGGGCGAAACCTTTCGACCAGGGAGGGAATGATGGAGATGCCAAGGGGACTACCACCATAAATGAAGACATTCCATGACTTGATCAAACATTTAAAGGATATGTTCGAGATCCTCTGAGTGACATGACAGGACCTATGACTAGGTCAAGGACTAAGCTTAGGGATGCTGCTTTAAATGCTTTGATTGATCGCCTTTATGATGAAGAATTGAAGAAGGAGTCACCATCGACATCTTGGATTCATTATTCAAGATTGTCGACGAACTAAAGACATCATGAAGAACACTATACTCTTTTTTCCCACTGGGTTTTTAATGAGGTAGTGTGATCACTGTAAAATAATGTCATTTTGGGTTTATTGGACTGATAGCTCGGCCATGTGGGCTTTGAAGAGCTAAATTTCAAAAATACAGTCCATTAAGGTTTAGTATATTCAGTTTTATTCTGATTAGAATTATATTTGGTAATTTTAGATAAGGTAATATTCTTCAAGGTTACTTCTTGAAGAATTCAACCTGATTACCTTAGATTACCATTTATTTTAGGTATTTTAGTTAGATATGGTTTTAGCTTCTTAAAGCTGCCATAAGTCGATTCAGATTCCATTTGTGATTAGGGTTTGAGGCAAGATTGTAACCCTATAAAAAGGAGGCCTTATGGACGAAAATTACAACCTTTCATCAATCAAATATGCAACCTTTTGAGTTCATACTCTTTGCTTGCGAGCTATTCCATTGTTGCTTAACCCCGAGGGCTAGTTAAGTATCAAAAAACCTTGTAATTTGATCCTGAGGGCTAGTTAGAGAGCAAGTCGAAGTTAGGCCTACCCCGAGGGCTAGACTCCTGAATTTCGTGCGAGATAGTGCGGGTTTACAGATCCCTTCACTAGATCAAAGATATTAATTCCGCAAATCGTGAGTCTTCGCAAGGAGATTCATATCACACATTATCAGGGGGTATCAAACCAACAACCTTGATCGAACTCAGGGTCAATCTAGGTATTTCAATCAATCAAATGAAAATTCCTAGCTTGGTAATATACGGGAAGAAGTAACCATTTTAATTACTTTCTTGACAGGTTTGCATGCACATACCAAAGGGAGAAGAGAAACACAAAGCCAAAACCCTACTACACTTGGAAAATCAACAACATCATGGTAAGTCATTCTGTCATTTCATCCCTCAATTTATTATGTTT